>OZ004718.1:36132324-36552002 GCA_963924515.1 Vespertilio murinus
GGGCCGTGCCGCACCGACAGAACACATAATTATGTATTGATTTCCTCCCAAAGATGCATGGCCTCGAGTTTACACGGCACTTCTGGGGCCCTGCATAAACACAATCTGAGGAGTCAGAGGGTTCGATTTGGGGGTGGGGGTGGGGGTGGGAGTGGGGAGTCAGAGGAGCCTGATTCCTGGGTGTGGAGGGGGGTCCTGTCCTGATCCAGGAGTGAGAGCTGCCTTCCTCTGGGCTTTGCTGCTGGATGAGGCCTTGCTATGACCGCTTTGGGGTTCAGATGCTGCCAGAGGCTGGATGGGTGGATTGGCCAGTGTGTGTGTGTGTGTGTGTGTGTGGCCAGTGTGTGTGTGTGTGTGTGTGTGTGTGTGTGTGTGTGTGTGGCCCGGGTGTGTGTGTGTGTCGGGGGACAGAAACCTGCTCTGAACCTTGATCACTGTAAAGTGAGTTGAGGTTCAGTGTGTCGACCTGTCCAGCTATGTGGCCCCCCCTTCATCAGTGCGATTTCCCACGAATCCCTGAGGTGATTAAGTTGCGTGGTGCTTTGCCAGGTGGCGTATTCTCTCACTTTCGCAACCTCCCAGGGACTGTCTGCAACACAGGCCAAGCACTCTTACCTCAAAATTATATTAAGGAGTTTAATTAACAGAGATGACTCCATAAGCCATAGATCACACTCTAAAGTGTGTGAGCTACATGCAGACGCAGACAGCCCGGCTCCCTTTGCGTCTGGGGCCCAGTCAATTATTCCACAGCGATCACATCAAACCCCACCCTTCCCTCCTTCCTCAAGATAACTTTGATGGGAGGTGCAACCATCAAAACGAAATCTTGAGCTTGCTCCCAGCCCCAGAACCCCTCCCTAGGGCACCGAATTTGTTCCTCTTTAATGTCCATCAGAAGCAAGTTCTTGGGGGCAGCTCCAGATGTAGGGGGGGTGGTGGGGGTAGACTCTGTTGCCTTCATGCCCTCAGGCTGGGGTCTATGAGCCACCTGGGTCAGAGGGCTACCTGGCTGTCCTCTCCCTAAGGGCTCACATCAGTGAGTCTTTCCTGATTTGGATGAGGATGGGAAACCCTGAACAGTCACTCCATAATCTGCTGGGAGACTCATCTCCCCCCAGCCTCTCCCTTTCCTGGGCACCTCTTCCTTTCTTTCTTTTGTCTCCAGAACCTCACTGGTGGTTCCCTCGGGTCTTTGCCTCTGATGCTGCCCTGGGGCCTTTCCATTCCTGCATTTCTGGTCAGTTTCCCTGACACAACAGCCCCCAACCAGCAGAACTGACCCCCAGGGGGCACCTCGGACTCTGCAGTGTGGTTTTGGTGGGACCAGAGCTGGAGTGTGTGCATAGTTGTCATGCAACGTTCTCGCAAATCATCCCTTGTCCAGCTGGACTTGCAGTGCCCAGCCAGGCATTCTTGTAGGTGCCAAACTCATTCACATATTGGAACTTAAACGTCAGTACTTTTTGGCTCAGCTATTAACCTGTACCAAGCAGTCCAGGAATGCAACGATGGTGTAAATGTTGGGAGTTTTGTACTATGTGTTGTTCTGAACATTACCAACAGTTAGACGTTGGTAATAAAACCTGAGTCACCAATATGAAATCATACAGATTTCATATTGGTGACTAATAAAACCTGAGTCACCAATATGAAATCTGCACGTGCAGCTCTGCATATACATATGAGGCTGACTACTTCATTATGTTTTCTAGGGCAATGATGTCCAAGCATTTACATATGCAAATGCAGATTGTTTTACTGTACTTTATTTTCCTTCTCTACCTCCCTGATATTATAGATAGTGAATTATTTTGAGTTTTTAAAAATTTGAGTGTAGGTTGGTTCTATTTTCTGTGCTCTCTTTTGAAGGGCGGTGAAGGATGCTATGGTGCACTGTCCTCCAGGGATTACTGCCATTCAGGGATGCACGTCCCTTTGTGATGTGGCATCACCACACCTCCCATTCACAGGTGAAGTTGATTTCTTTACTTTCTTGGATCTGGGCTGGCCTTGTGACTTGCTTTGGTCAACATATTATGGCCGAAGGGATATTATATGACTTTCAAGGCTTGACTTTATTTTTTGACTCTTTTTATTTATTTATTTTTAATTTTTTTTAAAAAATTATTAAGGTATTATATGTGTACATAGCTTACCATTGCCCCCCTCAAGGCTTGACTTTAAAGTGCTGTGCAATTTCTGGTTTCTCCCTCTTAGAATACCACCCAGAGACCACCAGGCCAGGTGGCTGGACTATCCTACTGGAGTATGGAGGCAAACGGAGGAGTCCTAGCTGATGGCCAGACCAACTACAAGAGTAATGAGCAAAGCCATCGTACATATCCCAGCCCAGTCAATCTTTCAGTGAATGTAGGCTCATAAAGAAGCCCAGTAGATGAACATTCCAGCTAAACCACAAAATCACGAGAAAGAAAACATTGTTGTGCATTAAACTACTGTTGAGCAGCTTGTTTTATACCAATAATTAACTGATGCAAAGACTTTAATTCATATGTTTGTACATGAGGATTGAGGACTACTAGCCTAATTAAACCAACATGTATGAGCACCTGCTGTATGCCGGATAGAGCCTGATGATGCATGCTTCTGAGGCAGAGCCTGGCAGGCCTGGTTACAGAGTTTGGACCCCACTGAAGAAGATGGGGACCAAACTTGTGAGGGCTGTATTTTTGGAGGAGTCAGAAGCTGTTAACTAAGGCCCTAGACCAGTGGTTGGCAAATCGCAGCTTGTGAGGCACATGTGGCTCTTTGGCCCCTGAGTGTGGCTCTTCCACAAAATACCACGGCCTGGGTGAGTCTATTTTGAAGAAGTGGCTTTAGAAGAAGTTTAAATTTAGAAAATTTGGCCCTCAAAAGAAATTTCAATTGTTGTACTGTTGATATTTGACTCTGTTGACTGATGAGTTTGCCAACCACTGCCCTAGACCAAGGCTGTACCAGCAGCACGAGGAGTCACAGCTGGGTGAGAACGGCGCACCTTTAGTCTCACCTGATTCAGGTTGAAATGAGCGTCAGGGTCTGGCAGTCTTGAGTTGAAGAGGGGTGAGAGGCAGAGGCAGGTTTTGTTCTTTGTAGGACCAAGGCCCTGACAAACTCAGGAAAACTTCCCTTATGAAATGTAGGGTACAGCAACACCAAACCCTAACATAAGTGTGAACAAGTCCAATAAAGTTTTGATTTTCCCCTTACCTACCTTTATTCTCTTTTAAAAGAAATATCAGTTATACAATAAAACATTCTTTGGGGTTGTTTCCAGTCTTGATCCTTATGGAGTGGTTTATATCAGAATATCTTTCCTACAGATAATGAATCCTGGACAATAGTGGGGCCACCTGTTTGAACACACTGCAGAGTGCCCCCAAATGGATAGAAAATGGAGGTTTTCCGCCTTTGAAAGACTGCAACTGCACTAGATGAGATGTACATTTCTATGGCTTCCCCTGTGGCACTCCTCATTATGGGCTGGTTGGGACTGAGGCAGAAGGCCACAGTCATATTGGTTGAGAGTTTAGGGTCTTCAGAGTGGATAGAGGTTGAGGTGAAGGCTGGACAGGAAAGGTGTCATAGAGGGGTCTCTGGATCTGACCATATTCCCCTGAGATCCTTGGCTAGTCTCTGAAATGCTCTTGTGTAGAGGAGATGTCAGGGAGCCCAGCTAAAGCAATAGTACCGGGCTAAAGAAGCCAAAAATCAGATTTTAGGGGGACAGTTGAGAGTTTGAGTCGTATGAGGTTAGAGAGGCTTGATGGACCCGTGGACTTCCCATTGGAATGTCTGAAGGGCCAGACTATCAGAGTGGAGACTATGTCCCAGCACTAGAGGTTTGCTCTAGAACTAAGGGCATAACTGAAACAGATCTGCTTTAATAATGTATAAACCCAAGTCTCAAAGAGCTTAAAGTAACTCAGGTGACCAACTAGCAATCAATGCTCATTATGAATAAAAATACGGAACTCAGAGTCTCTGCAATGCATTGGACACAATGACCAGTAGACAATTAAAATTTGCTAGACAGAAAGAAACAGGAAAGCCTTGGCTGGGTGGTTCATTTGGTTGGAGTGTCAAGCTATACACCAAAAGGTTGCAGGTTTGATTCCCTGTCATAGCATGCACCCAGGTTGTGGGTTCAATCCCCAGTTGGGGTGTTTACGGGAAGTAATCTCTCTCTCTCTTTCTCTCTTTTTTTTTCTCTCTCTCTCCCCTTTCCCTCTCATTAAAAGTATATTATCTGGTGAGGATTTAAAAAGAAAAAATGAAGAAATAGAAATCGTGATCAATAGTAAAAACAAATAAACAAACAAACACACAGTAGAAATAGACTTTGAAATGACCCAGATGTTGCAATGAGTTGACCAGTCTTTTAAAAAAAGCTATTAAAATATATAAACCTTGATCATAGTGATGAGCAGATGGAAGAAGAAAGATAAAAACAAGAGCCAAATGGAAATTCTAGAATTGAAAAGCAAAATATCTGAAGTAAAAAATTTGTAATGGGCTCAATCACAAATCAGAGATGGCAGACAAAAGGGTAAGTGAAATTGAATACAGATCAAAAGAAATGACCCAATCTTAAGAATAGAGAAAAAAAGATTAATTGAAGTAAAATTGAACACAGTCTCAGTGTCCTGTAAGACAACATCATGTGGTCTATCATATGTGTAATCAGAGTCATAGGAGAAGAGAGAGGGGATTGGGCAGAAAAAACATGTGAAAAAACACACTCTTGGATTCATGAAATTAAGCAAACCCCATAGTGGGATAAATACAAAGAAAACTGTACCTATGTAGATCATCATAAAACTACTAAAAGGAAAACCTTGAACGCAGAGACAAAAACACTACATACTGGGGAACAATGATACAAATGAGAATGGACTTTTTATAACAAGCAATGGAGATCATAAGATGATAGAATGGCATATTAAATAGGCTGAAAGAAAAAAAATCAAGTCAATTCAAAATTCTATACCCAGTGAAAAATATTCTTTTCATATATAAAAACGAAGGCGATACAAGGACATTATCAGCTAAACAAAAGCCGTGGAGACTTGCCCTTCACATTCTCCAAGATGAAGGGAAGTGGCACCGGCTGTAAAAACTCACACATAAAAACGTGACCAAGAGCAAAGATAATGGTGAAATGTGGCTAAATATAATAAACCGTATTTTCCTTGTTTTGTTGTTGCTACAGATAAATGACTGCTTCAAGGAAAAAGTATAGCATTGAGCCGCAAGATTTATAAAGAACAGCAGAAACCACAGGGGTGGTGGGTAAATGTGATGAGTCTGCTTAAGGTCCTAACATTAAGAAAATACTCCGGGTCCCCCAGGTTTGCTCTTGTCCCAGATGCAAACAGTATGAGCGATGGGGACCAGCACCGAGTGGGGCCCCAGCTGTGGAGGGAAGGCAGGGGCCCAGGAAGCCCCTCAGCAGATGTTCTGCTTCCGGTCGAGGGGGTCCTTAGGGCAGACCTTTGGGGTCCCTAAGACTAAAAGGGTTCAGGGCAGGGGCCACATGGCCACGGAGAGGCGCTGGAGGCTTTGAACTTTTAGGGTTTTAGGGAAACTGTGAAACGAGAACCTCCTCCCCTCCTTTCATCTTACAAATGAAGACACGAGGCCCCACGTGGTGAGCACTCTGTGGGAAGACCTGGCTCGTGCATTCAGGGTTGAGCCTGCCTCTGGGGCCCTGACCTGTGCTCTCTTCTTCACGACCACTGCCCTGAGCTTTCCCAGGGCGGCGTGGGGTGCGGTTCACTCCCCCCACCCGGCCCCGCACTTCAGAATCACCTGTGGATGAGACCGCGAGCCTGTTCATCTCTTATAGCCCCGGAGAGCACATGGTGTGTTCCCATTCACGGAGAAAGCTTCCCCAGTGCTCCTGATACAACTAGGAAGCCAGCATGAAGCCCGTATCTTATTTCCATCAGCATAACCTGCTTGGAACCTGAGGTGAGGCTTCTCCCTGCAGCTGATGGCTGACAGGATGGGTCATTTCAGTGGGGGAAGGGGGAAGGGGCTAGTGGGGATGGCGGAAAGAGCCCAGTGGGGGTGCGGCAGGCACGCTCAGCGTGTCAGGGACAGTGCTGCGGCTGTGGCTGCAGCTAACCTGGCTGCTAGCGATCAGATCTGCAGAGAACAAGACTTGCAGTCTAGGGGCAGAAAACCCACGCAGCTATGTCAGTCTGAGACAGGCACCTTCCCAGCATGCTCCACTGCCTGGAGGTAAGGGAGGGAGCACTACCCTCTCACCCCCACCCCCACCCCCACTGGCCCCTTCCCCTGCACTGTAGCTCAGGTAGGAGCTGTGACCCCAGCTGTGAGCCTAGGATTAGGGAAGGCGGTGTCATCAGAGCCACTCAGAGGTTCCTCATTGGGCTTTCACGACCTTGCTTCTGGAACCTTCTCCCGCCCTATAAACCACACGGCATGTGGATTTTTCTTTTCTGTAAACAAATTGAGAGGACATTTATAATCTTGATTTTGAAATCACTTGGTCACAAGTAACATTTAATGTAGTGCTGGTCAGGAATACTCAGGAATTCCTGCCAGCTGTCAAAAGCGAGTCTACCCATTGTTTCCAAATGTAGGAAATGTTTTACACATTCTAAATTTAGCCATCAACGAAGCCAGCTTTTGTATTCTGTTTTGTAAACTTAAACATTTTTTTGTGTTACATTTGATTTTGTAGTTTTCATTCGTTGGAACGCATCATTCTCTTCCCATCCTTCAACATGCTCCTAGGCCCCAGGCTCTCTCCCGGGGACAGCGGATGGATAAAACGACCTCCTCTGCAGAAGGAAGAAGCCGGGACCCCGGGGGCCCTGTCTCAGTTCTGCTCTTGGTCCGCTGTGTCACCGTGGGCTGGGCCTGGCCCCTGCTGGGCCTTCATTTCCTCAGTGGAACAGTGAAAAGAGCAGAAAGAATGACACATGCCACACCTTCCATCCGAGAGGCCCTTTTGGGAACAGGCCGCATGGCAGATAGAACCTTGGGCACACGGTATCTGTGGCCAGATTTCCCTACCTGCCAGGGGCAGGCCGATCAGGTGGGGACCCAAGCCCAGAGCCGGGCGTCCATTGCCTGAGCAGCAGGCACCTTCTCCTTCCTGTGACTCAGATGGATGTGGCTCTGAGCACGGGCTCTGGCCGCAGGCGACTCCTGTCTGTGACGCTGGCTCCTGCTTCATGGCCAGTGGTGTAAGTCACAGCTCAATGTCCCTCCTCCTGGGTTCCGGGGGATGTCTCTGCCTGGTCTTTGTGCCTGCACCCCGGGCAGTGACCACCCCCACTCCTGAGTGCTGGGGTCGCCTGGGAGGGAGCTGTGCCAGCCTCCAGGCATGGAGGATGGGAACAGTGTCGGGGGCTCTCAGAACCGCAGCTGTCCTCTGACCTTCCAGGCCTCTTGGGGTTTGCAGGATACAGCCCCCACTCCTTAGCCCTTCATCACAGACTCTGGGAATCTCTCCACCCAGCCTTCCTCCCCAGGCACGCCAGGCCCAGCCATGCAGAACTTCTCAGCAATTCTCGAATGTAACTTCCTGCCCAGTGCTTGTGAACATGCCCTCCTGTTCATGCTTCTGGGATTGGACTTTTGGACCTATCCCCTCCTCTGGGAAGCCTTCCCCTCTTTCTTGCCCACAAGTCTCCATGCTCAGCCCTCTGTCCCAGGCTCTCCCTCCTGTCTTGTAACCCTCGCTCATCCCTGTCTTATCTGCCTCAAAAGGGGTCTTTGGAAATCCTTTGGGCCACAGACAGTGGAGGCACATTGTTGTGCATTAAAACAAATTTTCCTCTTCTTCCAGGCCACGTGGCTGGACTACCTTTCCCACCTTCCCTTGAGGCTGGATTTACCCCGATGATGGATTATTCTGACCACTGGAATGTGAGCTGAAGTTCTGTGTGCACTTTCTGGACTAAGACTTCATTATTGTTGTTCTTTTTAAATCAATGTTATTGAGGTGTGAGTTAAATACAATGACAGGCACTCTTTAAAAGTGTATTTTGCTGAAACCGGTTTGGCTCAGTGGATAGAGCGTCGGCCTGCGGACTGAAGGGTCCCAGGTTTGATTCCAGTCAAGGGCACGTACCTTGGTTGTGGGCACATCCCCGGTAGGGGGTATGCAGGAGGCAGCTGGTCGATGTCTCTCTCTCATCGATGTTTCTGACTCTCTATCCCTCTCTCCTTCCTCTCTGTAAAAAAAAAAAATCAATGAAATATATTAAAAAATAAATAAAAGTGTATAGTTTGATGTATGTCCCTACAACTAGATTGATGCATGCCACCACCAAATTACAGGACATTTTCATGATCCCAAAGGGCTTTCTCATGATCCTTTGCAATAAACCCCTCCCACCTCCAGGCAACCACTGGTATGCTTTATGCTCCCGCCGATCTGCTTTGCGTATTCTAAGATCATAAGAATGGAATCCTACCACGTAAAGCCACCTGGCTGGCTACCCTCGCCAGACACGATGCTCTGAAACCCACCCAGGCTGCTGCGTGTACCGATAGTTTGTGCCTTTCATGCCAAGTAGGGTTCCGTTGCATGGCTGTGCCACACCTGTTCACCCACTCACCCACACTGGTGGGCGTTGGGTCTGTTTGTAGTGTAGGCTGTTCCGTGCAGGGCAGACATGCGTGTTAGTGTCCAGCCTCCATGTGAGCATAGATGCTCTATTCTCTTGGTTACATGCCTGGAAGTGGAGCTGCTGAGTCCTAGGAGTGCGTGCTTAACTACAAGGGACTCACTGCCAAGACGTCTCCCACAGTGGCTGCGCCGCCTCGCTCAGCAGCACGTGAGAGGGCCCTCAGTCCACGCCCGCACCAGCACTGGGTGCTGTCCGTCAGTGTGAGTGTGTCCTGGTGTCTCATGCTTTTTGTTCAGATTTCTGGCCTCATTGAGGAGCTTCTTGGTCACGTCTACATTTTCTTCTGTGAACGCTTTAAAAAATTTTGCCCATTCACAACGTTTTTGTCTTCTTCTTGCGTTCTAAGGGCCCTATTTTATGCTGAATGTGAGTCCTTTGTCAGATATATGGATTACAAAAGTGACCTCTTGTGGCTTGTCTTTCATTTCGTTAATGGTTCCTTTTAAAAAGGAGGCATTTTTCACTTTGATGCAGGACAATTAATTGGTTTGTCAGTTTTTTTTTTCTTTGATGGCTTCTTTTATGTCCTAAGAAATCTTTGTCCTAAGGTCTCTGGGCCCCAAACTTAAAAAAAGATGGATGTGTCCCTCCTGCCTCCTTCTCCCTCTTCCCCAGGCTGGAAGCAGATGACAACATGCCCGAGGGGACAAGAAGCTATAAGACGACGGACAGACAGGGCACTGGGATCTAATTTCTGCACGAAGGGGAGTCACCAACCAGGACCGCCTTCCCAGGCCTGGGAGCAAGGAGCAGAAATGAATGCCTACGTGTTTGTGCAGTAACATGGTGCGGGTCGATTTGTTATGGCAGCTCAGCCTCCTGGAACTTGCATTTCTCCAGTTGTGCAGCTATGGGGCTTTGCCCAGTAATCCCAGCGAAGGGACTGCCACTGATTGCAAAGCTCCCACCATTCAACCAATACTCCCCTCAGTTTCCAAACTCCCTCCTTTTCCTTCTCCAAATAGTCCGACAAGGAACTCAGAGGAAGATTTGTGCATATCTCCATTGAAGTCTTAAGCTATGGTCTCAAGATATGGTCTTTAGCATTGAGCTGAGTGAGGTTGGGAGAAATGGTCCCGCCACCTTAGAGAGGCCTAGACCTTCAGCCAGCCCGTTATCTCCCCCATTCCCATCAGTTATTCCTACAAGTCCACATGGCCGCCCAGTGGCTTTCATTGTTGGGGACTGTCTTCTAACTCTGCCTTTGGTTCCATTATCAGGTTTCTTCCAGGAGTTTCATCTTATTTCTCGCCCCCTTTCCTCCCGCCCCCCCCCCCCCACTGGACAGTTTGTCATTATAATGCAAGTATTCATCAGGTCCACCCCTGATCTCTTCCATGATGTATTTTATTGATTTGAAATTATTTTTATGAACTATAGGCTGGAAACACAAGAGCATTTACAAACGGCATAGAAGGTATGAAAGATATTGGTACAATGGACACTCGTGGAACACCACCCAATAGAGGAAAAATGATTTTAAGGCTTTCAAAAAGTTCCCTCTCCACCCTATCACTTCCCATTCCCTCCCTCCTCTCTCACACGTAATTACTCTCCTGAATTTTATGTTTACTGTTCTCTAGCTTTTTTTTTTTTTTTTTAACAAATTCATCACATGCTTGTGTCTTTAAATTATAGCATATGGCTGACACTTTCATTATCAATGTATGAGCTTACTGAGGAATAATTTACATATCATAAGAATTCACCCATTGTGACAGGTGTAGTTTAACAATTTTTTGAAGTTTATACAATTGTGCAACCATCGCCATATCTAGTTTTAGAATATTTCCATGTCCTCAAAAACAATTCTTTGTGTTCATTGGCTGTCATTAAACACACACACACACACACACACACACACACACACACATTCCAGTGGGTATGAAATGTATCTCATTGTGCTTTTAATTTGCATTTTCTGATAAATATTGATATTGAGCATTGTTCAAGTTTGTGTGGCCATTCATCTATTTCTTCTGTGAAATGTCTTTTCAAGAATTCACCCATTTTTAAAGTTATGTTACTTCTATTTTTGTATACTTGATACTAATATATATAAGTATAGTCTATGAGTTCCTTGATAGATATATGTATTGTGAATATATTGTGTCAAATTTGTAGCCTGCTTATTAATTTGATCAATAGTGTATTTTGATGAGCAGAAAATGTAACTTTGGTGACTTTGATTTGTTAAATTTTCTCTTATGATTATTGTTTCTGTGTCCTAGGAAATCTTTGTAAGTACGAAAAACTCACTTTTCCTGTTTGTTTCTCCTTTACTATACTCACCCAGAACACTTCACTTTTGATACTCCAGTCACCAAATGAGTGGGGATTTTCCTCCACCAAGCAATTCTCTGCAACACTACTGTGGGTCCTACAGCTTAACTCTATTCAGACCCTATATATATGGCTTTATTAAATTAGTTGGACAATATTTCCTTTTCCTTGATTTTTCTTTTTAAAATATGTTTTATTGATTTTTTTGAAAGAGAGAGGGAGAGAGAAACATCTCTTGCACGCCCCCTACTGGGGGTCCAGCTAAGGAGGCTCTCCTTGACTTTCCTGATTTTGCTTCATATTGGTATTATTCCTTCCTTAAATATTTGATAAAATTCATTGGTAAATCCATTTGGGCTTGGGGTTTCCTTGTGGGAAAGTTTTTGATTATCAATTAAAAATTATTAATATATATATAGTAATTTAGATCTATGTTTTCATGTTATGTTAGTTTGGGTGAATTATTGTTTTCAAGGATTTGTCTGTTTTACCTAAGTTGTCAATTTATTGGTATAAAGTTGTTCATTATGCTTCCTCTTGCTATTTTAGTAGCTATTGTGGATGGAAGGGGCCACATGTGGACCTGACAAGCTCAGGAGAGAGGCCTGCATGGAGGTCTTGCAAACTCAGAGACCTAAAGGACCCACAAAGGATGGTCTGAAATTAAACTTTAACTAAAAGCAGTTATGGTGGGCAGTCACCTCGGCATCTTCACTGACAAAGGTCAACCTTTACTTTAAATGAACCTTATGTGTCTTTTTTGCATCTATGATAACATACCCCTGAAATGTCTGGGTAACTTGTAACTTCCCTTTCTCTGGGCCCCTTGGGGCACAACCTAATGTGCCTGAGTGCCAGGACAGACACCACAAATTCCTTTGTTGTCATCATGTTAATTGTTCCTGCACCCACCTAAGTATGTGTCTATCATTTTACTTTTTATTCAATCCCAGGGTTCCCCCCCTCCCTGCTTTGCTTTCTCTCGCCTCTCTAGTCTATCATCAATGGATTTCATGTAACCCACCTACCTCCCTTCCTTTGATTGCAATGCAGAAATACAGATGTAACCTGCCATTCTCCGGAGCATTATCTCAATTCATTGAGGTTCTGCTTCCCCGCATTTGTTGACAGTTTGGCTCAAATAAACTCACAAAAATTCTTTACAGGTTTCAATGTTTTTATGTTAACACTATAGAATCCAAGGTGATATTCTCTCCTTAATTCCTGGTATTAGTCATACGTGTTTTCTCTCCCCTTTTCAGATTCTTTTTTTCTGGCAGACTATCAATTTTTATTAACCTTTCTAAGAAACGACTTTGATGGCTGGTTTTCATTGTGGGTCCACTTTTCGTATCATTGATTTTCTTCCTTCCTCGTTCCCTGTCTCCAGTTACACTGAGTTTCATTGGCTCCTCTTTTTTGTATCTATAGGGTAGAGGCTTAGATAATTGATTTTGTGCCTCCCCCTTTAATGCAGGCATTTAAAGCTCTATTTTTTTTTCTTGTGACCCCTGCTTTAGAGGATAGAAGAAAATCCTATGCATTTTGATGAGTTTTGCTTTCAATGTCATTAAGTTTGAAATATTTTTCCAGTTTCCATTTGTGTTTCTACATGATCTATGGGTTTTTAAAAAAGTGTTCTGTTTAATTTCCTGATATTTGGTGATTTTTAGATGGCTTACTATTAATTCATTGCATTACAGAATATAACTATAGGGTTTCAATCTTTAAAAGTGTTTTGAGTCATGCTGGATGGCCAAGTATATGGCCTGTCTGGTGAAAAGGACACAGATTCTGCTGTTAGAATATAAATATCATGTAGGTCAAGTTGGTGGACAGTATTGTTCGAATACTCTGAATTCTTACAGGTATGATGAGTGTGAAGATGAATTAGGAGGACATGCTCTATTTTTTGTGTGAGGGGGGTTGGGGGGTGTTAGCGGATGAAGATTAATTTGTAGGGAACTAAGTGTTGGTGTGACACTCGTGCTCAAGAGTTTAGACTGCAGGGGTGGGCAAACTTTTTGACTCGAGGGCCACAATGGGTTCTTAAACTTGACAGGAGGGCCGGAACAAAAGCAACCTGACCATGCTGGCACTCTCACCTTGGGCTGCTGGTGAAGGAGCGGAGGGGAGAGCAAGAGAACCCTCCGCTCTTTCGGCTCTGCAGGCCGGATAGAACAGCCGAATGGGCCGGATCCGGCCCGCGGGTCGTAGTTTGCCCACGGCTGGTTTAGAGTCTATCTAAACCAGCAGGTGAGCAGACTGAGCCTGGGATAAGATTGGTTTGTTTAATTCAACTGATTGCTATGGGCCTGTGTGTGCCTGTTCTGTGTCTGAGGAGCTCAAGCAAAGGAGTAAGTTTTCATCAGGAGACAAGATATTGCCCGTGATGAAGCTTGCCTAGCACGACCTTCCTTTAGAACTGAGCATGCTCAGTGAGAAAGGACCTGCCGTAGTGCCTTAGGTGAGGATCTTCGTTGCCTTGGCACTGAGCACAGGAGAGAGAGGGGCAGAGAGAAACATCAATGATGAGAGAGAGTAATTGACTGGCTGCCTCCTGCAGGCCCCCCAGTGGGGATGGAGCCTGCAACCCGGGCATATGCCCTGGCCAAGAATCAAACTGTGACCTCCTGGTTCATAGGTCGAGGCTCAATCACTGAGCCACACTAGTTTTGCTACATATTCTCATTTTAACTGCTCAGCTTCAGTACCTGATGTCCCGGTCATATGCGACTGTTGGAGCCCAGAGTTGTTAAACCAGAAAATGGCAGATCTTAGAGTCATCAAAACCAAACATTCACCGTTCAGACCTGCAGCCTGAAGCCCAGAGAATAGCGGAGAATTGGTCCAGGCCACACAGTAAGTCATGCCTGTGTAGGACTAAGTATCAGGTCTCCCGCCTCCTCTCCCGGGCTTGGCCTGTTGCAGTATTTCAGGCCTGAGCTGGAATCTGACCGAGCCTGCTCGCTGTGGCTGATTTTTGGTGGGTGTTCACAGAGAATCAGGGTGAGGGGAGTTCTCTCCGGCTTCCCCTCTTAGAAAAAAACATCTTTCTTTTCAAGCTCCTTGTTCGTAGAGCGAGTGGAATGAGAAGAACATGGCCAGGGCCCGTCTTGCTGCCTCTTAATGAGCTGTCTCTTCGCGGGGCTGATGTGATCGGGGCTGAGGTCACAGTTTGGGGTCGGGTGCCCAGGGGAACGCTGCCCAGGGGGCTGTGGCTTCACCGCCCCACCGAACAGGGGAGGCAAGAAGGAGAGGGAAGTCCCTTAGGGGGAACGGGTAATTGTGTACAGAAATCATACTGCGTTTGTTGCAAAACATTTCGCAAACTGTCACGTATCGGTGGGTGAGCGCGCGCGCACGAGCGTGTTTTAGTTACCGCGGTTTAGGCAGCCTCTCTCTCAATCTGTCGGAAAGTTGTGCTGCCACGAGGGCCTGATGGTTTGTTTTCTTTTTTCTCCTGCTTAAGCAAAATGTAAATTATCTGGCCCATTAATATCGGGGGCGCTTTAATCCGTTATTAGAGGGGAAAAGTAAAAAATCCTGCACCAAGATGAATGTTTGCTTTTATGGTGATTAATACTGCGCAGCCCTGGGCGCATTCATCACTCTGCCAGGGGCCTCAGCTGGGAAAGCAGAGAGCAGATAGACGGGGGATATTGTGGATCTGCTGCTCGGAGCCCCACTCAGAGGACCCACCCCTTCGTCTCCCCACCTCCAGAGCCTGTGCTAGCTCCCCATGCCTCTGCCATAAAAGCCAAACTCTCAGCTCTCCCATTCTGCCTGTCTCCCAGGACGTCTCTGTGTGCCTCGCGCCGGGCATTGTGGGGGAGGCAGGAGAAAGGGGGGCGGTGCCTCTGCTCCCAGGGAACCTCCTACCGAATTAGGGGAGACAGGAACCTCTCACAGAGAGGAGGAGGCAGGTGTTAGGTTGATGGGTGGACTGCCAGGACTGTCAGAGCCAAGACAGTCCTTGGCTCTGAGAAGTCAACGTGCTGGTGGGCTGGGTGGTCAGGGAAGGCTTCCTGGAGGAGGTGGGCTACCGCGGGGCCTTGGGAACTGAGAAATCTGTGGATAATCACAGTCATAGGTACCGATGGGTGAGCACTCACTCTGTGCCAAGCGCCATGCGAGGAGCTTCTTGTCTATTGTTGCTACTCCATCCCCCAGCCTTGTGAGGTAGGCGTTGTTATCGCCTTTTTGTGGAGGAAGAAAACTGAGGTTCAGAGAGGCCAAGGTGCCTAGCTATCATCAC
Source organism: Vespertilio murinus (assembly GCA_963924515.1). Taxonomy (NCBI): domain Eukaryota; kingdom Metazoa; phylum Chordata; class Mammalia; order Chiroptera; family Vespertilionidae; genus Vespertilio; species Vespertilio murinus. The sequence goes on from OZ004718.1 coordinate 36,147,541, forward strand.
AGCCCTGAGGGCAGAGCTGGGACAAGCATGAAATACTGGGAGGCTCCGAAGGCTGAGTCTGAATCCAGGCTTGCCTCACTGTTCTCACAGCAGGAGGGGCAGAGAGCATGTGGGCATGTGGGGTAGAGTGTGGGGGAGAGTGTGGGTGAGGTGCTACGCGGGCAGAGGCTGGCAGTGAGAAAGCTGTAAGGGTGAGGGTGGGGGCCCGCTGGGGCGGAGGGGCCGCACTGTAGGGCAGCCTCAACGCCAGGAAGAAGGGACGTTCCCTGGAGCCATGAGACAGACTGGTCTCCTCCCCTGGACCTGCGTTAGCGGGCAGCATGGCATCCCCTGGGCATTGGGCTTTCTCCTGCCCTTTTGGGGAAGAAGGTGAGGTCTGGCTGTGTCACAGCAGCCCCACTGCTTAGCTCAGGCCTCCTCATCTCACAGCCAGGGTCTGCAGCAGCCCCAGGCCCCTGGCCCCTGCTGACCCCTGTCCACCGCGGCCACCCGGCTGCCCACTCCCCTGTTCCCAGCGCGCCTGCGGCTCCCCTTTCCACAGCACCCAGGCGGGCTCCTCAGCGGGCACTCCGACCCTGCTTACCCACCGCCTCCTACTGCCTGCTTCCTCTCTCAGCAGCGTGCTCCCCTCCCCGCTTTCCTGAGAACTTTGAGTCACCCCTGAAGGCTCACTCCAAATGCTCCTCCCTGGGGAAGCCCTCCCTGTGGCCTACGGGAGCCACTCTGAGTTCTCTCACGGCATCCATCCTTCCCAGCTGCCGGGAGCCCAGCCCTTTCCTCCGAGCTAGGTGGCTGTCCTCACCTCTCCTAACCCCAGAGGAAGTGGCTGAGACAGAGCAGGTCTGGCCCACGGGGGTGACAGATGGACCTCGTGGAGAAGGTAGACCGGCTGGGAACTATGGCCAGTCCTGCTGGCAGCCTTTTACCCAACCACCCACCAGGCATCCACGGAGCGCACTCACAGACTCCGGGCATTCAGGACGCAGAGGGGAGTGATACAGACGTGAGCCCTGCCTTCCAGGCGCTCACGGCCCAGCAGAGGGGCAGACCTTCCGCAGATACCGGCTGCCCCGCTCAGGGAGTGGTCTGAGCTGCGTCTGAGCTGAGCGGAGGACTTCTAGGAACAGGTGTGGGCCAGCCTGGGGCCTGTCTCTGAGCCCCACGATGCCACAGGGAGAAGAGCCCCCCAGGGGAAGTGCCACAGGCTCCGGGGGCCTGGCTGATATGTGTGTATCTGAGCAGAGCTGTGAGCTGCCGCTGGCCGGGTCTGTGGATTCCATTCCTGGCCTTTCCTGTTTGAATGAGGCTGTGGGGGACGAGGGGGTTGTCGTTCCCACTGATCTCAAGGCCCGCCTGCCTGGGAGTCTCCAGGAAGCCTTTACGAGGCAAGTGGCATCTGGGAGCCACTGCCTGCGTCTCGGTATCAAGCGGCTCCACATTGAGCAGACACTGTTTAACAGGGGTAGCCCTGCAGGCTGCACGCTTCTGTAATTTCCCAGAGAGTTCACGTTACACTCTGCTAACATCTACACGAGCCCATGCGAACACTCACACTTCCTCTGCCTCTGGGCGGGTGAGGTCCTGCGGGTGAGAAATGTGTCTGTGTCTGAGACCGGTGGGCGGGGCCCACGGCAAAGCCAGGTGTTGGGGGTGGAAACCATCTCTTCTCACTCACCTTTGCCTCTAGGATGGAGAAGTGCATTTCTCTGTGGGGGGATAACATTTAGGGGCCCGTGAGAAGGTGGAGGGGATAGTAAAAGGACTTCTATGCAGGTTTATGGAAAGACTTCATTTGAAGAGGAGGCATGACCTACCGAGTATAAAAATCAAAAACCACTTTCAGCCTGGCTGGCCTGGCTCGGTGGTTGAGCATCATCCTATGAACCAGGAGGTCATGGTTCTATTCCTGGTCAGGGCACATGCCTGGATTGTGGCCTCGATCCCCAGGGTGGGGCATGCAGGAGGTAGCCAGTCAATGATTCTCTCTCATCATGGATGTTTCTCTCTCTCTCTCTCTCTCTCTCTCTCTCTCTCTCTCTCTCTCTCTCCCTTCCTCTCTCTCTCTCTCTCTCTCCCTTCCTCTCTGAAACAAACAAACAAAATATTAAAAAAACAAACAAAAAATAACTCTGAGACCATGTGGATTCTGGCAACAAAGAGGAATTGACAGGACTACTCCAACCATGAAGACAGAAGAGCAGCAGTCCAGAGATTGAAGTCGCTGATGACACCTTACCATACTAGCAGTCAGCAGCTGTGTATCACTGCCGGTTGCCCAGGACCAAACCAGAGAGGGTTGGACCTGCATTACCACCATTTGCCCACCATCCAGAACTGAAATATCATTGCTGACATGTTTAATAAGGAACTGTTTGACATTGAAATTGGGTCTCAAAAGAACTGGTGGCCCAGAAAGAAGCTCACTACAGACTGATTGATATGCCTTTCAGCATAATGCATGCATGAAACCTTGTTTCATTTTTGATTCTTATAAGTATACTTCCAGTAGGACATGATCTTACTCATCTAGGGGAAATGGTGAACAACATAGACTGATGAACAAGAAGAGACCCAGAGACAAGGAGCCATGGGTCAGACTGTTGGACCTCAGAGGGAGGGTGGGGATAAAAGGGAGAGATCAACCAAAGGAGTTATGTGCACACATATGAGCCTAACCAGTGGTCGAGGACAATAGGGGGGGTGGGGACATGAATGGGGAGGGGTGGGGATTGGAATGGGGAGTTGAGGACAAATATGTGATACCTTAATCAATAAAAAAATTAATAAAAAATAAAAAACAAACAACAAAATAATACTTTCATATGTAGGGGGAGATTCTATCTGGTGTGACCCAGGGGAGCCCTTGAGAACTCTGGAAATGTCCAGGGCAGGGTCACTGCGTATGGAGGGGCGGACCGAATACGTGAGATGTGGTGGAGGTGCAGCTGGGATCCCATCCTAAAGAGCTCCATTGCAGTCTTAGGGATTTCTAATGTTCCCCGCAGTTTTTAATTTTACTTTTTTTTGAGTTACAAAAGCTAGACATATTTGTCAAAGAAAATGTTGAAATTTCAGGAACCCTGAAAGAAGTACCTTGTGATGCTACCATCCAGATGTGCCTTTGTTGGCATTTTGTGGCTCCTTTGTTCTGTAGCTTATGTTTCTGAGTTCATATTACATATATAATTTTATATCCTTTTGTGTGTGTGTGTGTGTGTGCTCATCAAAACGTCTCACACCTGCCCCCATAAGATGGGCAGAACTAACCTAAACATAAAAGGCCTTTCAGAGTGAGAGGCAAGCAAGCCTTTATTGAGATCAATAAGTACAGCTATTCGGGACATGCTGATCCAGGCAGAAGCCCAGATAATGTTCTGATTAGGAGACCAAGGCGAGGGGTATTGATGAGAAAGGGAAGGGGAATAGTTTCATCAAGGAGAGGAAGGTGTTTCGTGGCACAGATGACATAATGTAGTGGAATATTAAAGACGTTCTAAGCGACGTTTTTAATGTTCAGCCCAGTAGCCATCCGTCTGGGAGTCATCAGCCCTGCTTTCTTCTTAACCTTGGACTCGCACGCAGGGGAGCAGCATCCTGCAGCGGCGGGTACACCGGGCTCGGGCAGGACCGGTGGAGCCCAGTGACACCAGGAAGGTCCGGGAGCGGACTCTCCAGACCCCGGGTGACACAGGACCGGCTGCAGCTTCCCTGCGCTTAGGCTATTTCAGAATGAGGATGTCAACAATATTGCAGGGGGCATGCCAGAAACTGTTTGTTGTCCTCTGAAATTCAAAGTTCATTGGGTGTTCTGTGCTTGGTTGTCCGTATAAAGCCAGCCACCTTACTCCCCGGGGATTGGCTGCATGGGCGCCGGGGCGGGAGGGTCTCTCTTTCTCTCAGATTTAATCTTGTATGTGAATTCCCAGACCCCCTTCTTTAACCAGTCTCCCATTTTCCTCTGTCCTGTTTAGCTCCTTCTGATTACACCCTGAGTTCTTTCATGCGCCTCCCTCTCTGTCTATTGGTTTGAGATCTGGGTGCCCTGTGGTGTGAGCTCCCCAGGGCAGGAGACTGTAGCACTGGCCACCACTGTCCATCAGCGTTTCTTTGTGAGGATCCTCGAGGTCTCATGGAGGCGAAGTTCCTCTGGAGAGAAGTTCTGGGTGCTTCGGCAGTGCCTGGAAACACCGCGTGAGGTTTTCCCAGACCTCACAGGTGTGTAACTTTGGATGCCAAAGTTTTGTAAGGAATGGCTAATTTGACAAGGAATTTCCATCCTCGTCCAATGTCAAGGTCAAGACAGATGCGTTTCTTCCCGTCGTTGTGCGGAAATCCTGGTCTGTTTCTCATTCTCCTTACGTCTTCACTTATTATTATTTTTAAAAAATAATTTTTATTGCCGAAACTGGTTTGGCTCAGTGGATAGAGCGTCAGCCTGCAGACCGAAGGGTCCCGGGTTCGATTCCAGTTAGGGGCATGTACCTTGGTTGCGGGCACGTCCCCAGTGGGGGGTGTGCAAGAGACAGCTGATCGATGTTTCTCTCACATTGATGTTTCTAACTCTCTGTTCCTCTCTCTTTCTCTCTGTAAAAAAATCCATAGAATATATTTTTTTTAAAATGAAATAATTTTTATTGATTTTTTACAGAGAGGAAGGGCGAAAATAAAGAGTTAGAAACATCCACGAGAGAGAAACATCCATCAGCTGCCTCCTGCACACCCCCTACTGGGGATGTGCCCACAACCAAGGTACGTGCCCTTGACCGAAATCGAACCTGGGACTCTTCAGTCTGCAGAACGATGCTCCATCCACCGAACCAAACCAGTTAGAGGAGTCTTCGCTTATTGCTGTAGGGACTTCACATCAGATCTCCTGCCTCCGGACTCGGTTGAGTTTTATCTCCTGTCTCCTTGACGCCCATAGTGTTTATGAGCAACTTCAAAGTCTCTGGTGTTAGCAGGACCCTCGGGGAGAAAGCAGGCTTTAGCATTCATTTTCTCTTCAGATTCCTTATTTCACTTCCTTTGAGGGTTTTGCAGATGTCTTGCTTTTTGTGCCAGCTCGGTAATGCATTTAAATAATTTAAAAAGCCTTTTCTCCCACATTTAGTGGTTTCACTCAGGAGGGTCTTTCACGGGTATCAGGTCTACACTGCTGCTGGAAACATACCGTACATGATTTTTTTATAACCTCTAGTTAATTTCTTATTAAAAACCACCGTCAGCTTTGTCCTTTCAGCGTTTCTCTTTTCTTCGTGCCCTGGGGTGGGAGGGAGGGGCTGTGTGGGGCCGAGGCATGGACGTAGGTGCACGTGGTCCGTCTGGATGACCTCGGAGCCAGCCCTCAGGCCATAGACATTTTGGTCTGGTGACTCTCCCCAGTAGGGCTGTGCTACCCCTGGGGGCTGCACAGATACTCCACGAGGGCCTGGACCGAAGCACGGAGAACAGTCATTTCTGCCGGGCAGAGTGGGCACAGGCACGGGGTGGGATGTCTTCCTCTCGTGACCTTGACATAGGGCCTGGCCCTGGTCACCTGGGCTCCAGAGGATGGGGTGGACAGGAGCGATCTTGGCTGTTGGGCTGCAGCTGAACTGAGAAAGTCTTTGAGGAGTTGAGGGTTGATTCAAGGGTCTGGGGGTCAGAAAGCCCATCCTGTGTTCTGGGGCAAGACTTAGGCATCATTGGTTCAAGCAAATAATCACAGAGCTTACGATAATTGAGGATTTCCATAGGCTGGGAGAGAGGCTCCGCCTACCAGACTCTGGGTCTCTTCAGAGGTGGAATCAAACTTAGGGTGCCCTCATTCTCTCCATTGTGCCCTCTCCCCTTTTCTCTCCTTCCCTCTGTGCTTTCCTTTATACTAAAACTTCCATTAAATGATTCTTCACTTAAAAAATAATCTTCAGCCGAAACCGGTTTGGCTCAGTGGATAGAGCATCGGCCTGCGGACTGAAAGGTCCCAGGTTCGATTCCGGTCAAGGGCATGTACCTTGGTTGCGGGCGCATCCCCAGTAGGGGGTGTGCAAGAGGCAGCTGGTCGATGTTTCTCTCTCATTGACGTTTCTAGCTCTCTATCTCTCTCCCTTCCTCTCTGTAAAATATCAATAAAAATATATTAAAAAAAATAAAAATAAAATATATTTAAAAAATAATCTACAATCTTCTTTTATTTATAAAAATAATAAGTACTCATTATAGAAACTTAGAAAATATAGATAAGGGCAAGGAATAATGAATGTTTACCCACAATCTCATGGGCTATTACTTCTAACTATTATTTATATTTTCTATATATTTTCACATTTACCACATATAGGCAAAAACATATAATTTAATAACTTACATTATAAAATTTGGATGACACTCTGTGATGTTATTTTATAGACTGCATTTTTTCCATTTAGTGATCTATTATGAAAAATTTTATTACTCCAAGCATCCTTTAAAAAGGTTATTTTTTAATGGCTCACATATTCCATTGTATAGATGGAATATCAGGCATTCAATCAAGTATTCTGCATTTGGATGTTTTCCCACTTTTTATATTTACAAATAACTTCTTGATGAACACAAGATGAACACACTGTGCATAAATTTGTATGTGTATTGCTGATTTCTCCCCCCCCCCCTATGTATATATTGCCATAACTATAGATGCTGGTTAATATTTTTGAGGCTTTTGCTAATCATATAGAGTTTTATACAATAATGTGATATATATGTCATAAAATGCCAAAGAATACTGTGTTTTTGCAAAATTGTGCACTAAAAATAACATGACTTACAGGAAAAACATATATAAGGCAGGCCAGACCACTCAGAACATATGTTATATAGTAGCCACAGCACTAACAGAAAGTTAACAACCCCAATAAACATGCTATTTAAAAATTAATTGCATTTCTAATAAGCAGAGTAACAACGGCATTAGTTCTGAAAGTGGCTTGCAGGGAAGGGGTGCAAGGAGGAATTGGGGATGAGATGCTGAGCTATGGAGACACGTACAGAAAACAGAAAGATGGTGCATGACCGTGGAATAAGCACTTCCGAGGCAGAACGAGCAGCCAATCCCAGCCCAGAGGGAGACGCAGACGGGCAGTGTGAACTGCACCCCTCTGGGGACTCCTGTGCCCAGCCGTGGCAGTGTTCTGTGGGTTCAGCGACTGGTACTTGGTGGCTTAAAACAACTGTCGGGGAAGAGTTGCTTATGAGCCAATGGGACCTTGGGTTTGAGACATCTTGACCTTTTCTAGCCAATTACACGTGACCTCGTTCTCATGACAAAGCGTATGTTATAGCAAAGCACACTGGATTGTGGAAAAGCAATCCAGAAATACTAAGTGTATTTCCAGTGGCTGTGTATTGTCATTGGTAGTGGACAAAAGTCCCTAACTGGACCCTACCCAAGACAAAGTATTTAGGCCCGCTTAAATTTTGCTCATTTGATAGATTAAACATGGAATCTCATTTTTAAATGTGTGTGTGTGTGTGCGTTTTAGAATTACCAGGGAAATTGACTATTTCTCATACATTCGTTAGCCGAATATATGTCCTCTGTGAATTATTGGGGTCTGCTGCTGCCCATTTTTCTATTATGATGTTTGTGTTTTCCTTATTGATCTTCATATACGAAGGTTATTAGTCCTTTCTCTGCCATCAGGTTAAATATTTTTTTCTCAGCTTGTCATTTGCTTTCTAATTTTGTTTATGGTTCTTTGCAGGTATGGAAGTAAAAAAATGTTGTCATCCAACCTATAATTATTTTCCTTTACTATTTCTTTTGCTGCTTTATGCTTGGAAAATTATTCCCTATTCAGTAATCAGCTAAACATATTTTAAAATATTCTTTTCCAGATTTTTAAAAGTTTCTGTTTTTATATTTAATTTTAAAAATTAGTCTAAAACTTACTTTGATAGTATTATTTAATGATTTAACAATTTATTTCCCCCATATTTCAATTTTTCCCAATATTTAAAAAATTGTACCTATTCCTATAAGCTTCTGATACTACCTATAACATATATTAATCTCTTATTATTATTATTATAAATTAGGTCCACTTAAAGGTGACATATCTGACTTTATTGATCTATATGTCAATAGCATCTCTATTTCAGTTATTGTGAGTTTATGTACATTAAATACTTACATATGTTAGAGTATATTTTTAATCATTTATTTATTTATTTATTTAATTTTTTAATCTAACATTTTTTAATTGATATTTTACAGAGAGGAAGGGAGAGAGACAGAGAGCTAGAAACGTTGATGAGAGAGAAACATTGACCCAGAGCTGCCTCCTGCACACCCCCTACTGGGGATGTGCCTGCAACCAATGTACATGCCCTTGACCGGAATCGAACCCGGGACCCTTCAGTTCGCAGACCGACGCTCTATCCACTGAGCCAAACCAGTTTCGTTGACCCAAAGTTTTCTTAGTTAAAATTTTTACCTGTTTTGTCTTCCAGATATGCTTAAATCCATCTATTGGGATTTTAAAATTAGGGTTATATTAGCCAGAGGAATGCCAACTTTTTTTTTTTAATGGCCTGAACACTAACTGTTTTAAGCTTTGTAGGCCACATACTTCTCTATTTCCTCCTCCTCCTCCTCCTCCTTCTTTAAAATCAAAGGCTGTAGACAAAACAGCTAGTGGGCTGGACTTGGCCTGTATGCTATCATTTGCTGACTCCTGATTTTAACCAATTGTATTTGTTTCCTAGGGCCACTGTAACCAAGTACACAAATTGGGTGGCTTCAAACAATAGACATTTATTGTCCCACAGCACTGGAGGCTAGGACCCAAAACGAAGGAGTCAGCATGGCCATCTCCCTGTGAAACCTGCCAGGGAATCCCGAAATCTTCGGTGTGCCCAGGCTGGCCGAGGCAAAGCTCCAATCTCTGCCTCCGCTGTCACCGGGCCCTCTCCCCGTGTGCCACTGTCCCTACCTGGCTACAGTTTACTCGTATGATTCTTGTTGAATTGGATGCCCACCTTATTCCGGTATGACCTTACCTTAACCGATTCCCAACATCTCTATTTCCAAATAATTTCACATTCTGAGGTCTTCACCATGTCTCTTTTGGGGAGGACACAACTTAACCTGTACCACCAATGAATAAATTTGAGAAAAATTAAAATTGAACAGAATAGAAATCTTTTTGATATTTAATGTTTCTATTCATAATATGATATGCGTTCTATGTTACTTAATTTTGGAACATTAAACCATTCTTGCAAACCTGGATTAACCTCCCACTTATCATTCTAATTATAAATTTGTCTGGCCAATATTTGCTTAGGAATTTATATCTGTTAGGTTGAGGCAGGTGTGGGGGAGGGGGGAAGCCCAGAGCCAATGCAAGCACCTGCAAGGTGGATGGTGACAAAGCCCCTGAACCCCTGCCCAGACTCTCAATTTTTTAAATATAATAAATCAAAGAGTCTGGAATGTGAGATTCTCCCTCCCTGTGACTGGTGGGCAGAGTTATGACATTCCTGGCATCTGCCACAGAGACATCCCCAAGACATTGAACCACCAATCAGCACGTGCCAAAGTGCCCTGGAGCCCACCCCTTCCTGTTCCGCCCTGGGTCCAACCCCCTCCCGTTCCTCCCCTTAAAAAGACCCCAGACCGCCGAAACCGGTTTGGCTCAGTGGTAGAGCGTCGGTCTGCGGACTGAAAGGTCCCGGGTTCGATTCCGGTCAAGGGCATGTACATTGGTTGCGGGCACATCCCCAGTAGGGGGTGTGCAAGAGGCGGCTGGTCGATGTTTCTCTCTCATTGACGTTTCTAGCTCTCTATCTCTCTCCCTTCCTCTCTGTAAAATATCAATAAAATATATTAAAAAAAAAAAGACCCCAGACCATCCACGTGTTGCTTCCCTCCATGTCCATCTGGAGGCAGCCCGGCTGGGTCCTTTCTCCCCTCCTCACCCCTTCAATTCTGATTTCTCTACCTCCATGATGAGTCCCCCACATTACTGGGGAATAAACTTTACTTTAATATGTCTTGGTGGTTAGTTTCTGCACCTCAAACCTTATAATATCTACCTTCTTAAGTGAGCTGTGTCTCAACTTTTCTTCTTATGCTGTGTTAAGTGTTACCATGAGCATGCTTCCTTCAGAGAATGAATAGCTTAGCTTCCTATACTTGTCTACAAGTGGGAACAATTTAAATGCTTCCTGGAAAGTTTGAAAAAAATTCACAGTAAAACCATCAGATCTTGTGGCCTTTGTTCAGGGCGATATATATATATTTATATTTATAACTCTATACTTCCTCCATGGTTACCGCTCCCTCCCTCTCAGTAGACAGAGCCAGATGTGAATCATTAGAACACCCGACTCAGAATTCTGGAAATGCCTCTTGCACCCAGATGTGTGAACGTGCACAGCTGCTTCTTGACTCCGGTCACAGGGAAAAGACTCAAGGTCAAGCCGAAAGCTCTGGTGTGGGCAGTTCCCACAGCAGAATACGTTCTTTGATGCAAGGTATCAGGAGTTTCCCTGCAAGGGCATGAGTTTGTCATTAGAGGGAGCCTGCATGGGAAAGCGAGTGTGTCACACCCGCCAGTGTGGGGAGCCTCCAGCCATCGCTGAGGCAGCCAATCGGGGCCAAGAGCTGGTGACAGGAGCCACCCTCTTAGCCTTCCCATGGACCAACCATCTCAGGCAGCCTACTCCCCCCTCCCCGCCCCTCCCGAGGGCTCGCCTGTCTCAACACCACACCCCACCACGTTTCCATGTCCCCACCAGGCATGGAGCACACCTGCTCCCACTGGGCGCCCACAGCCACGCCGCGTGGAGCCGTCCATTAGAGTACCACGTTCCTGGCCACTCTGTGGAGCTGCTGCATCCCAATATGCTCCCCCATATGCCGGAACCTTTCTGCAGTTCTCCCATCTGTTTCTGGGAAACGTGGAAGAATTTAATGATCTTTTCTGGGGTTATTAAACCGACAGCTGTTGTCATTAATAGGGGACGTTCTTAACTGAGGCGAACAAACGCTGGTCATAACTGGAGCCTGTCGTATGGGCTGTCATTAATGACTAGAGTTTGTCTCAAAACTGGGGTTATGAACCCGGGCGGGGGCGGGAGGGGGGGGGTGGCTGAAGCCAGCGTGGACCATGACTCATCGTCAGAGTGTGAACGCCCCCACTTCTTTTTTGTGCTCAGGCAGCTTTTGAGGCAAAATGTCTAACTGGCAAAGAACAAAATTCAATCTGCCAGCCGATGGCTTTCTTTGAAAACGAAGGAGCTTGAGTCCTACAAAGGAAAGATTACATTTTACTGCGTGCTGCAAATTACCGTTCATTTTCCAGTAGAATGGGAGACGCCGAGTGGAACCAGCTTTTAGAGTTGGAATTGAAGGTTATCTACACTGTGGTAGATTGGGGCCTGGGAGGCAGGCTGTGCACACACAGTAAAGCCACGGGGAGGAGAGGGCTGGCCAGGGAGGCCGGACCGGCCTCCACCCACCGCCTCGGGGCAGAGCCCTCTCCCTGTCAGCCTTAGGAATTGATCTTTGGGGTTCAGATAGCCTGGCGACAGCCCAATAGCACAAGGGAGGGGAGATTTCTTATCTCACCAGATCTGACTAGGAGGTACAGGAGGGAGACGGAGTGGGAGGGGGATGGAGAGGGAGGGGGATGAAGGATCTGCAGATAGCGACGCCAGGGAGTCCCGGTAGCAGTAGTGTCTACAAATCTGCAACTCTGGCTGGCTTCTGGCAGGGCTCGGGTAGGCAAAGTGTGGCCAAGACCACTTCCTATGACTTCTCTGGTGACCAGAGAAGAGGCCCGGAAGGCCCCCCTCCCACACTCGGTGCTCGGGGCAGCGGCCCAGGGCCCCAGGTGCTCCTTCCCTGCGCCTGCCGTCCAGACAGACGCACCGGGAGCCCGTGAGGTGGAGGAGGGGGCTGCGCAGTTTGCTCTGGATCCTCAATGTGGCTCCTGGGACCCACCCCCGGGGTCTGTGGCAGGAGGCCTGGCGGGATGGGAGAGGGAGCCTGCTCTCCTGCCTGTTGCCTGAAGGTCCCACTGACTCAGGGAACGAGGGGTCAAAACCCACAGCAGAAAGCTGGGGGTGCCCAGCAGTTGGGGCGCAGGGAACGGAAGGCTCAGGGGAGGGAGGAAGGGTCACTGTTGTTCTCCGCCTCTAGTGACAGTGTTTCCCCTGAAACTTCCCTCATGCACACGTGCAGAAACAGGAATGGATGCCTCTCGTTACCCGACCTTTTGCTGGGCCCTGGGAATATAAAAGGCCTGAGGCCACCCCCAAGTTTCTGGTCTAGTGAAGAGACAGTCAAACCACCTGGTGCCCTCGTGTGGTAGCTGAGCAGGCACACACAGCGTGCTGGGGGACACAGAAGTGGGGAGCACTAATTCCTGTATTTGTGTAGGTCAGGGAAGGCTTCCCGGAGGAGGCGACATCGCAGCTGGGTGCCAAGGAACAGGAGGGATCTAGGCAGTCCCTGCAGGTGGGGAAAGTTCTGAACAGAAAGGGCAGCCGCACAAAGGCCCTGGGAGCTGGACACAGGCTTGTGTGTGGGGAGCGCCGAAGAGGGAGGTAAGAAAAGGAACACGTGTATATGTTTTATGGCTAATTAAACGCTCCCGACTCCCTGGGCTTGCAGGTTACAGCCGTGCTTCTGATGGCCTCACTGCTGTGTTCGCTCAGGTTTCCTATGGGCTTCCCACCCTGCCCTCCACAACCATGAGGCTCTAACATGTAGCCAAGTGAAAATGCAAACGGGTCGTGGGTGTTTGCTCATGAACTGGCTGTTCTGCTAAGAGCTTTAGTGACCCCGCACAGCGTCTACCTATCCTTTTGGAGGCCAAGAAAGAAAAAGCGATCTCACCGGCACCGCTGTTTCTGTGGCACCAGGCACGGGGAAGCCCGAGGGGCGACTTCTCGGTAGGAAGGGGTCTGTCCGGAACAGTTCGAGCCTCACGTTTTCCCAGAGTGATGGACCTTACGCGTTGGCCTCCGACTGGACTGTCCTCCCTCTCAACTCCCCAGCCCAGATCATTCCATCCCATTCCCTCGGACCCGGGCAGAAGCTGGCGCCCGGGCGTTACTGGTTGGAGGATTCAGAGAGCCGCGTCCCCTGCCCCTCCGCTCCGGCCTTCGGGTCGCACGTGGCACAGGGAAACCACCTGGAAAAACCACCCCCGTGTTTCCTGTGGAGAAGTCAACGGGGTTGGGAAACAAAATCAAAGACAGCACTTCTCAGGTGCCAGCAGTACTGGGGTCCCCTTTAAAACAAGGGTACTGTCAAAGGCTCTTCCCACTGGGGTTGACTCAAGTAATTTCTGTTATAATGTTCCTTAAATGTGCACCCGTACGGAAGATAGAGGAACATCCTGCTGATGGCTCTCATATGACTATAAAAGCAAAACAAGTGGACAGTTTATAGAACGGCCAACTACGAAATCAATAAAATTCAAATTAACCACATTAACTTAATGGGATGTTGTTTTACCAAACCTAAATCATGGTGGTCCCTGCGAGCACGGGCGCCGGGCAGTGTGGGGCACGGGGCAGTGTGGGGCACCGGGCAGTGTGGGGCGCTGGGCAGTGCGGCTCTCTCAGCCTGGCCGTTGTGCGGGGCCTTCTCCACTCCGACGTGCTCCACAGGAAGGACTTGGAGATGGCAGTCTGGTGGAGAGGTCGCTCTGGGTAGTTGCAGGACAGGCCTACTTAAAAAAAGTAGCATGGAATTACGGTAAGATCAATAACAACAATCCTCCACGTATGTTTTTACACACCTCTCCTAAGATGGAGAAAATATCAGCGGTCCATCTCAAACAGCTGCGAAGGGGTTAGCAGTTATGCTTGTGGAGGAGGAGGGCTGGCGGATCGGGAGCCCCTCTGATCCCTCCTGGCTCTGCTGCTGGCTGTGGGCCCGCCGCAGGCTACCCAGAGCTTGCAGGCTCAGTGCCCGGCGCCTCAGGGGGCTGGCTGCCCGGCACAGAGTCCAGGGGTCCCTGGGCAAGTCTATGCCTTCCCAGCCATGCCGTCTGGGGTGCAGTCTCCCTTGCTTTCTGTGCTCAGAGTGGCTAGTCTCTCGGGAATTCTCCTTCAACTCATGTGAAACCAACTGGTCTTAGGGAACGAAAGCTTCATTCCCTCGAGTCTCAGCCCTGTGAGAGAGCATTCCTCTACTCACCCCGTTCATGCGCACCGTGCCCCTGCTACGGGCCAGAGACCCTCCTGAGGGCGAGGAAGCCACGGTGCGTGGAGAAGGTGGACGGAAACCTCGGTCTCGGAGATGAACAGAAAAGGGCCTTGAGGGAACTTTCTGGGGGAAGGCAATTTTCCGGATCTTGGTAAAAGCTCGGGTTATACAGATACACGCATTTATCAAGACCTGCTCAGCGATACACTTACAATTTATGCATTTCCCTCTCTGGGAGATTTATGCACTTTATGTAAAATTTACTACCCCAAATTCAGAAGCATGGCACATAAATACTGAACTCTGATCGCTGATAGGCATTCCGAAACAGGGAGGTGAGGAGGATACTGATCCCTGCAACATGCCTCCAAATGCGCTGAAAACTGGCGTGGCCACATGGGTGGAATGGGACACGCGGTTGGACACGCGATACAGCGACTGTGACTGCATGTTAACAACGGTGGGATCTGGGTGGTATGTGCTTATTGTGCAATATTTTCAACGTTTCTTAGGTTTGAATATTTTCACATTAAAGTGCTAGGAAAAATAAAAGTAGAAAGGAAATAAACATGGAGAAAAAAAATGGAAGCTATCCCAACCCCAGTGAAGTTTACATTCTAGTGGGAGGAGAAAAACAGTCTTTAGCGTGTTGGATGGTGATGGTGATAAGAGTTTGGAAGCAGGAAGCAGGGGACGGGGTGGGGAAAGCTGGCTGACCGGGAAGGGCTGAGATGGAGAGGGAGCCGGCCCTGAGGGTCCCTGTGGGAGACCATCCGGGCAGAGGGCAGAGCACCTCAGAGGTCCCGAGACAGGTGCGCGGCACGTTCAAGAAGCAAGGCGGCCAGCTGGTCTGAAACGGAGGGGGTGAGGGGCATGCAGCCAGGGAGGCAGCTGGCCCTGTAGGCCCCCCGTGAACCTCCCCTTATGCTCTGAGAGAGGGGAGCCACTCCGGACTCATGAGCAGGAGGGTAGATGGTGGACTCGCCAGACATTTGGAAAGCCTCGCTGTAGCTGCACCGCTGAGGACAGGGTGAGGACCGGTGGCGGCAGCAGCGGGAGACGGTCATAAGGCCGCTCACGGGCCAGGTGGGAGGTGACTTGGCCCAGAGCGGCAACCACAGCGGTGTTTAGGTGTGGTTGGATTCTCGGTATACTTTCAAAATAGAACCAGTAGGATTTGCTTGTAGCAGGGACGAGAGAGATCGAGGGGGCGGGAACGCAGGGAGTCAGGGTGCCTCTGAGGTTTGGGGTTGAGTGACTGGGAGGCTAGAGTTGCAGTTACTTGAGACGGGGAGTCTGAGCAGCAGGGGTGAAGGATAAGGTGAGAAAGGGGTGGAAGGGGCATTCTGCTGCTCTTTATTAAGCAGGGAGAGGGGAGAGATAGAATGGAGGGTCCAGAGCCACACAGAGCTGGGTGGGGGTGACAGTGGCCTCCAGGTTCAGCCGGGCCAGGCCCCTGAGGAAGGCACAAGGACCAGCCTGGCCTGCCGAATCCTGGCTTCCCTGGACGACCCCCAGAGAAGGTTCTGGAAAGGGCTGTCCCAGTAAGGAAGCCTCTATGGGCAGTGTGGTCAGTGATTCCTGTCTTGTACCCCCTCCTGGAGGCAACGTGAGTGCCCTGTCAATAATACAAACTTTATCTGCCCAGAGGTTTGCTGATGTTCTCAGTAGGTTCCCAGCATTCTCCTGGTTCCCACTCTAAGATTTGGCCAGGTTCTAACATCTGGGGCAGCGGGACCGGGGAGGGGATGAACAAAGGCACACAATAAAGGCTTTCCCGTCTCCTAGGGCAGTGTTTCCCAAACTTTTGACACATGTGTACCCCTTCTATAATTTTCGTAACGCTGAGTACCCCTCGTCAAAAAAAAAAAGGATGTATTTTAATAACAATAAAAATATATTTATTTTTTCTTTTTTTTGGTACATACACAAAATAATAATAATAAACAAAAAATAAAATTATTCATAATAAAATATAAATAAAAGTTATATTATAAATAACATTTATTTGGATCAATTAGAAGGATGAAATTGACTTGACTCATGAGAACGTAGAATTAGGTGCAGCTAAGCACGGTGCAGTGCATATCCCCACCAAACTCCGGTGCAACGCGTACCCCCACCAAACTCTTCCCGTACCCCTGGGGGTACGCGTACCACACTTTGGGCAACACTGTCCTGGGTGACCACCATCCTGGTTCTCCTGGGACTGTCCTGGTTTTATCCGGGAGAGCCCCATGTCCGGGGAAATTCTCTGTCCTGATAAACTGGGACAGTCGGCCGCCCTACCCTCTGCCCACCATCTGGGCATGGCTCATGTCTTGCTTCTCACGGCTTCCTCTAAAGTCTTGTCATTGTACTCTGGTCATTTCCCACATCAATCTATTGTCTTTGAAATGCTGGTTTAGAATGAGGACGCGACCCCCCCCCCCAAAAAAAAAAATCCTCCATCCCAATTACACTTGTGCCCCACTCTCTGGGATGGGGGTGAAGAACCTGCGACCCCAGGCTCCCACGGAGGGGAAAAGCCTGGCATGTGTGGGCGTGCAATGGACCCGTATGTAGGCCAACCACCAGCTGGTGAGGCTCCTGGGTCAGGCTGCCCTTGGCCCTGACCACCCCACTGACCACAGGGTTCTGGCACCGTTGACGCTGGAAGCAGACACAGTGCTGTGGCCGCAGGGAACGGTCACAGAGAAGCCAAGCTCCCCGGTGAGGCCCAGGGAATCCATAACTCTTCTCTCTGTCACGGGGCCAGACTTCCCAGCTCCAAGCAGACCCAGGGTGCTCTGCTGAAAAGAGAAACAGAGAATGATATTGATTGCCCATGTTCTGTAATAACTAAAATCTAATGATCTACCTTGTTTAATTTAGTGCAGAAGGGGAAAGAATTTCCACTCTAAATATGGGTTATAGGAGACAGAGGAAGCGATTACACTGTAACGTGTGGAGATGCTGATTTGATAGGGTTGTGCTATAAATACCGTAACATCACATCAGCCCGGAATGTGAAATTGCTTCCCCGCACTCCCCCCCACCCCCCCACACCCCAGCCCTGCAGGTTACTGGACTCAACCCTTTATGCCTTCTTGTTGAGTGAAGACTTCGAATAACAAATAGAAATATGACCAGAAGGAAAGTTTCTTTGTCATCATTTCAAGCTGCAGAATAAAAATGTCATTGAGTCAAGGGCAAGGCAGTCTGTTAATTCCTGCATTTAGGAGGTTGGCAGCGGAGTCATCCTTGTGGTGCTTCTAGAAACAGCAATTGGGGGGGAAAAATCAAATCTTCAGTTTGTTGGAACAGGACGAGATCAGATGGGCAGCTCTGGCCCATCCCCAAATCGTCTTGGGAGTCGCTGAATTTCTGGGTCATCGCACCGGGCGCCGAACCCACAGCGTGGGGCCGCTCGGCTTTGCAGAGCCCAGAACTCAAGGAGCCAGCGTGTTTGAAATATGCCTGTGATTGAAAATACTTAAGTGAGAAGGCCTCCAGCGCTCTCCCCTTTCAAGGTGACAGTAATTGAAGGATGGCGCCACGCGATTCTGACATTTATAATTCGGCTGCGGAAAAGGTCAGCTTCTTTTTGGATGTGGGTTGGAGCCAGCGGGAGAGGAGCTCTGAGATGTCACATTACGGGTTTTGATATTTTCAGGGATGCTTTGATTAATAACAGCTGCAATTTACCATCTATAATGATAACCCCGCGCCACTCCGCTGTACAGCCTGACGGGTTCCCAAGAAATAAAATCACGGTCTCCCGCACGGAAGGGGTTGAATGGAGGCCTGCAAGAACCTGGCGGGGAGAGGTCGGCCAGGGAAATGAGCGCCCTTTCTCCTCAGGTGGAACCTGGGGCTTCCGGTCGGATCGTGCAGGGCCCGAAATGCCACTCAGGAGGTGGGGCTTCCTCTGGGGGCCGATGGGAAGCCCATCGAAGGGGATGTGGCTGATCTTTGGAAAGTTCCCTCTGTTTGCCACGGAGCGATAGACCGGGGGTGGCGTGGGAGGTGGTGAGACCAGAGGCAGGAATCCCTGTTGGGAGGAAGACTGTGGGTACAGGCTTGCATGGCTGAGGATGGCGTGTGGATGGAGAGAAGAGTTCATAGCAGACACACTTGGGGGCCTGAACAGACAGATCTTTTCTTAAATATTTTGATTGATTTTTAGAGAGGAAGGGAGGGGATTAGGGGGAGAGACAAACATTGAGGTGAGAGGGAAACATTGATTGGCTGCTTCCTGCACACCTCCTGCTGGGGATCAGTTCTGAGACCTGGCAAGTGCCCTGACTGGGAATCGAATCAGCAACCTTCAGGTGTACGGACGATGCCCAACCAACTGAGCCACACTGGCCAGGGGACAATCAACAGATCTTGATAGCATGCTGTATGTAGAAGAGAGAATGCTGAGGATGGATGACTCCCGGGGTGTCCAGCTGATCAGAAACCATCAGGTCTTT
The DNA here is from genome assembly GCA_963924515.1 of Vespertilio murinus. Classification (NCBI taxonomy): domain Eukaryota; kingdom Metazoa; phylum Chordata; class Mammalia; order Chiroptera; family Vespertilionidae; genus Vespertilio; species Vespertilio murinus. Next base: position 36,166,186 of record OZ004718.1, read on the forward strand.
CCGTAGGAGATTCCAAACAGCAGCGTCTACTTCGGTTTCTGTGCAGAGAGACTGTGAATCTGCTCACACCAGATTCCTTCAGGTCAAGGAGCAGACTGTGACCATGTTATGGGCACTGGGTCCCACAGCAAGAGAACGTGCCCAGGATGAAAATCCACTGGGCAGGGTCTGGGCCCAGGTGTGAAACCCACTGTTCAGGGCTCAGCCACCCTCAGGGCATGGGGAGGAGGACCCGAGCTGGCTCCTGTATGGGAAATGAGATGCAACCCCAGTCTCGTGGAGGGAAACCATCTGCTCTCACACCCGGGTCGCTTGGGACAGCAGTGTGTGCTCCTGAGACAACCGGGGTGGTCAGGACAGTCAGTGTAGAGGATCTTGATTCCTGAATGAAGTTCCGGTTTTTAAAGGAACTTCTCAGGACCATCGGGATGCAGCCAGGCGTGATGCCTGCTATCCCCGAGAGGCCTGGCCAGTCAGGGACACCTGTCTACTTCATCGCTACACGTGCTCCATGCTAAGTCCTTGTTTCTCAAGTTGACTGGAGTCTCTGCTCTTTGCACCAAAGAGAAGGAGATTGGGTCAAGTGGGGAACTAAGCACCTGCTTATCTTTCTTGCTCCGAGTTCTTGACCTGGTGGGAAAGGTATGAACAATCCATAATAGCACTGGAAAGCCAGAAGCTTGCTCTTGGTGAACCAGACGTTGTTAAAAAAAAACAAACAAAAAACAACAAAAAACAAAACAAAAAACTGTTAAGAAGAGGCCGGCTGGTGTGGGTCAGTGGTTGAACATCGACCCATGAGCCAAGAGGTCACCAGTTCCATTCCGGGTCAGGGCACATGCCTGGGTTGTGGGCTCATCCCCAGTGAGGCGTTGAGTAAGGGGCGGCCAATTGATAATGTTTCTCTCATTGATGTTTCTATCTTTCTATCCCTCTTTCTTCCCCTCTCTCTAAAAATCAGTAAAGACAGAAAAACAATCTTAAGGAGGTAAAAAGCAAGTGGAATAGAACCAGCAGCAAGCATTGCTGCAAAAATAGGGGCAGTGCCGTCTAGGGGAGTGGCAAATTCAGAGAGAGCCGGTGGGGCCAGGAGGGAGCAGGGGGTAACCATCAGGATGAATACTGAGTGGGGCGTATGCAGGTGGCTTGGCCCCTCTCTGGGTCCCCTGTCCCAGGTGGGAAGCAGTGGGTGTGGTGGCTTGAACCTAAGAGGCAAGGCTTCCATCTATGGGCTCAGTCACAGAAGAGGCACCGAGTGGGGCGGTGAGCTCAGCAACCAAGCAGAGCAAATCTCCCAAAGTGAGTGGCCACGGACAAAGAAGCAGGCACCGAGACCGGCCTCCAGATTCCAATGCCTGACCCACCGGAGGAAGCAGAGGGAATGAAATGGAGGACATTCTCTAAGAAACAATTGTAAAACCATTTCCAGGCCTGAAGAATGCTTTTATTTTTATGTATTTATTTTCTTGTGGCGCAATTTGCTCTTCTCTAAAGTGGCTATTAGGATAGAATCTAGCATCGGGTCTTAAAAAGTATGAGTAGGCTGGCCATGTGACAAAAACAATGCCAGATGCTAACATTAAAATTGTTATTATTGTTATTAAGAGACCAAGCGTGTTGAATTAAAAAATGTAGGAACCCCCCAGACATTCATAGAGAAATTTCATCATACCAGAGATAAAGAGAAACATCATAAAACCTTTCAGAAAGAGCAAAAGATCAGAAAAGAAATCGGCTTTCTGTAGAGTAACAAATATGAGTACCACTGGATGCAAGAATACAAGGAGCCAAGTAGTCCAAGCTCTGAGGGAAAATACTGTAAAGGTAGAATGACTTCTCATGCCTGAAATGCCCTAGAGCAGTGGTTAGCAAACTCATTAGTCAACAGAGCCAAATATCAATGGTACAATGGTTGAAATTTCTTTTGAGAGCCAATTAAAAAAAAAAATATATATATATTATTGATATTTTACAGAGAGGAAGGGAGAGAGATAGAGAGCTAGAAACATCGATGAGAGAGAAACATCGACCAGCTGCCTCTTGCACACCCCCTACCGGGGATGTGCCCGCAACCAAGGTACATGCCCTTGACCGGAATCGAACCCGGGACCTTTCAGTCCACAGACCCGATGCTCTACCACTGAGCCAAACTGGTTTCGGCAAGAGCCAATTTTTTAAACTTAAACTTCTTCTAACACTAACCACTTCTTCAAAATAGACTCGCCCAGGCCATGGTATTTTGTGGAAGAGCCACACTCAAGGGGCCAAAGAGCTGCATGTGGCTCTCGAGCCACAGTTTTCCTACCATGGCCCTACGGGGTAAAGTGAAGATATTTTCAGATAGGCAAGGATCTAGAAAGATTACCTCTTAAATTCCATCTGGAAAAATTAATGGAGAAATGAAAGCTGAATCGAAGAAGACATTGGGATGCAAGATGCAATCATAAGCAAAGAACTAGTAAGCTTTAGCGATAAAGATAAATAATCTTTGATTATCAAAAATAATGGCAACCTTGAGTTAAAACCCCAGAGGTTGGAAATGTGTGAAGAGACAGGGAAGGGGTGGGAAGGGGGTTGATGAGAACACAGTAAGCATAGAGAATACTCAGTTCTTTTGCTCTGTTCAAGGGGAAGATATAAAGAGCGATCTCTTCTTGGTGTTAACAGACAATGTAGGTTCAAATAGGGACGTGGAGTATGTGAGGGTGTTCTCGGGAAGACTAGAAAAAGGATGTTAGGAAGGCAAACAGTAAACAAGAGGCAAGGATAATGTGATAAAGATACTTGGTCCACCAAGTATAACAGGTAGGAAGTGAAAGGTTATCTTCCCTCCCCATCCCCTACCCCCTACCCCCGCCCAAACTGGTGGGCGGAGTTTAACACATGGCCAGTGTAAGGTTCTCCCCCTCCCAAACTGGTGGGTGGAGCTAACACATGACTGGCACCTGCCACAGAGACCTCTCCAAGACATTGAACCACCAATCAACACAGGCCAGAGTGCCCTTGGGGCCCATCCCTTCCTGTTCCACCCTGGGCCCAACCCCCTCCCTTTCCGTCCTTTAAAAGGGACCCCAGGCAAGACACATGCTGCTGTTGCTGGTGGCTGTTGCTGTGGCTGCTGCTCCGCCCAGCTGGGTCCGATCCCCTGTCCCTTCCCCCTCCAATTCTGATCTCTTTACCTCTGTGATGGGCTCCGCCCATTACCGGGGAATAAACTTTACTCTAAAATTCCCTGTTGTTCTGTTTCCTGTTTCCTTTCAAACCTAACAGGAAGCAGGGTGTGGATGAAGTAAAAAAAAAAAAAAAAAAAAAAGCAAAAAGCAGAGTAAATAGGAAACAAAATAAATGCCAAGAACCAGTCTAAAGGAACTGGGAGTGACTCGAATATACCTACTGAGAGAAACCCAGGATAGGCTTAAAAATTTAGCTCTATACAATTTCCAAGCAGTGCATTTAGAACAGGGTCATGGGAAATGAAGAGATATTAAGAGATATATACTTAGCAAATAACAACTCTCTCACATTAATGTTTCTCGCCTCTCCCCTCTTCTATCTCTAAAAATCAATGAACTATTCTTTAACAAAAAGTATTAAAAGGATGGATGGTATAGCAATCATGAACCTTCAGTTACCTAATACCATGGCTTCAAAACATAGTAAGCAAAAAGTGGTGGGTGAAAATAAAGAAAAAAATGGAGACATCAGCATGAATTCTTTATCTCTAAAATCAACAGATAAAGGATATATAAAAAAAAAATAAGCATATGCCCGGCCCGTGTGGCTCAGTGGTTGAGCATTGACCTATGAACCAGAAGGTCACTGTTCAATTCCTGGTCAGGATACATGCTCAGGTTCCAGGCTCAATCCCCAACAGGGGGCGTGCAAGGAGACAGTCAATGATTCTCTCTCATCATTGGTGTTTCTCTCTCCCCCACTCCCTTCTTCTCTGAAGTCAATAAAATAATAATTAAAAAATAAAATCATAGAATATTTTATTAACCTAGTTATTAGCAGATCACATATATTTGCATACATATGTATGTTCATAAGTTTTAATCAATAAGTAGATAATACACGTATTTTTATACACACATAAAACACTAAACAAATTCACAAAAATTGAGATGTATTAGGTTACAGTGGAAATATCAACACATTCCAAGAGGTAGAAATGCTATAGCTCAGGCTTCTGTGTTGTCAGTACTGTGACCATCCATCCTTTGAAAACAGTACGGGATAAAATATGTATTTTTCCCCCCTTAAATGCACTAGTAAACTGGCAAGAAAGGAACACTGCGGTCAAACACTTAGGGAAGAGAGGCCCCTCTCCCGGCCTGTGGATCTTTGCCCTGAAGGCATTTGCTGAACTGCGTAAACTTGAACTCCATTTGGAATGGGAGGCAAAGACCAGGGCCAGGTTTGGAGTCTATTAGGAAACTCTCATTATCATTATAAGGGATCTAAAAATAGCCCTGATCCTCACTGTCAGGGAAATCACCCTCGTTACATTTGGTGGTACGTGGAGGAGGAAAAACTCCCCCCGGGGCATTCATCAACACTGGCTCTTATGGAACCCTGACTTCGCCTCTCTGGGTGCCCGGAACCACGCCAAGCTCAGAATGAGATGACTGGCGAAGGTTTTCCCTCTTCTCCTCCCAAGAAGGCATCCGGCCCAGTGGGCTTCTTGTGTGTAGAGCTTTTGTAGGACTGGAAGCAGAAGCTGCCTGCAGACAGCTCTGCTCCCTGTCGTCTGTGGTGTCCCTGCATGGGAAGGCGGGAGGGAGTGCCCACCGGGAAGGGAGCCTCCGTTGGAAATCCCAGAGCAGGCTGAGGGACCGTTAGGCCCGGGAGGGGAGCCATGTCTGCTGCAGTGGTGGGGTAGGTGGGGTCTTGTAGTGGGATTTAGTTAGGTTTAAGGAAAACAACTGAGTGAGATATTTCTTGGACACTTGAGTTGTGAATGAAGGTTCACTCCCAGTCAGATTTAATCTCTCTCCCCTCATTTACAAAGGTTAGTGCTCTCCTAACTTCAATGTATATCAGTTCTTAGGTCAGGGGGGGTGGGGCATGACAGTTGGCTCTGTAGTTCCGATGAGGGTGGTCCTCAGACATTGCTTGAACACATTTGAAGTCCTGGGAAGCTGTTAAGCATTTCCGTGCCCAGGCCACACTCCAGGCCAGTGAAGCCTGGGCTTCTGCAGGTGGGGTTCAGGCATCAGTATTTTCTAAGCAGTCTCCAGGAGAGTCTACCATGCAGCCAAAGTTGCAAACTGCTGTCCTAAACTGTGGTCACTGACGGGGAGGGGGCAAGAGCTGGAAACGTCCCGGTACCTATGTGACAGAAGTATGCCCACACCCATATGTCCATCCATTAGTCCATCCATCCATCCACCCAGCCATCCATTCAACAAATACACATTGAGCCTGCTTGTGCCAGTGTCTGTTCTAGGTTCTGGAGATACAAAAGTAAACAAAATAGGCAAAATCCCTAACCTTAAGCAGCTTTTATAAGACAGATCTGATAGCAAAGTCCAGTACAGGATGTCCAATGCAGCATAAGAACCCAAATGCCTGACAATAGAGACTGTAAACTATAGACTATGCTGCAGCAATCCTATACTTAAAGATGCATATGGGATAGATCCAGGTTGAATTCCAGTCCTACTATTCCTGGGCTCTATGTCCTTAGACAATCTAGATAAGGACTCAGGCTAAATTTCCTCCCCTGCAAAATGGGGATAATATTGTCTTCCTAAAAAGTTTATTATTAATCAATCAATTTACTTATTTATTGAAGTAAATGATAGAGTGCATCAAAAAACTTAGTAGAGGTCATGACCAAGAGTAAACCCTAATGCATGCTAGCTGCTATTGTTTTTGTTGCTGTTATTTTTATGATTGTTGGTAGGATGGCTGTATGGTGATGGTGAAGGAAGTTCTGGGTTTAGAAGCAGAATACTTGAGTTCTATTCCTAATTATACCACTTACTCTGCCTATGATCTGGGGCAAGGAACCATTAGGAAATGTATCAATTAGAATCTCAGTACATGTCAGCTGTCATAGTTAATGATTTGTTTCCTTCAGTTCAGATGCTCTTCCTGGATTGCTTATGTTTCTCGGTGCAATTTAAAAATGAAAGTGCTTGGGTCTCCTAAACTACACTTGTCTGTTATCATATTGATTGCCAGTCACAGTGAAGGCCTGAGCTTCATCAACAATGTCCTGGTGCCTTAAAGCAGAAGGTGAGGGGCCTCCCCAGGAGAAGGGGAAGAGGAGCGCCAATTTGTGACCCTGACAATATTGCTCCTATATATGCACTTTGGAACCCAATTCAACTCATTTTAGATCTGTCTTTAAAATAGCCCAAACCGCCAAAACCGGTTTGGCTCAGTGGTAGAGTGTCGGTCTGCGGACTGAAAGGTCCCAGGTTCGATTCCGGTCAGGGGCACGTACCTTGGTTGCGGGCACATCCCCAGGGGGGAGGTGCAAGAGGCAGTTGGTCGATGTTTCTCTCTCATCGACATTTCTAACTCTCTATCCCTCTAAATTCCTCTCTGTGTAAAATCAATAAAATATATATTTTTTTAAAAAAGAGCATGTACCTTGGTTGCGGGCACATCCCCGGTAGGGGGTGTGCAAGAGGCAGCTGGTCGATGTTTCTCTCTCATCGATGTTTCTAGCTCTCTATCTCTCTCCCCTCCTCTCTGTAGAAAATCAATAAAATATATTAAAAAAATAAAATAAATAAAAAAATAAAATAAAATAGCCCAAACCAATGAAACTATATGCAAAATGAGGCAGAACAGTACAACGGATCACCATGTATCCATCATCCATCTTCAATGGTAGTTAATGCATGGCAGTATTTCATAAGATGGATCTTTAGGTGTAACCTGAATGTGATGGGTGTGGTGTGTCAGGAGGCTTAATAATTTCTGAGATCCAGACCCTCCTGTTATTAGGAAACCTCAGCCTTGATGCTGAAGAGTGTATGAGAAGCTGACTTTGGTGCATACAGAGCAACTGGTCACCTGCCTCGGAGAACCAGGGGGTCTAGCCTTGATGAAAAAAAACAAACAAAAAAACAACAGATGACAATAGGTCCCATTTAGTGAGTTCTTGTTCTGAACTAGACACAAGGCTGAGTTCTTAACTCCCATTGTTAGTTACTCTTCAAAATACCTTAACAGTAGGTACTCTATTTCCAAACAGGGAACGGGGCCTCCATAAACTGAAGGTCAAAAAGCTGGTAAATAGCTAAGCCGAGATTTAGACCTGGGTCTGACACCAACATCTGATGGCTTCTCTCCGTCTTCTCAACCATCCAAGGAAGGTCTCCGGCAGGCTGAAAGCACATGTGGCACTGCCACCACTTGCTCACAGATGGGCTTGGGAAGATAAAAAATGACCACCTCGACCTGTAAGAAGAACCTATTGGAAGCTGAGCACAGGGCATCTGAGCCAATGTTCATTGCTGGAGCTCGTTCTGTGTAGAACCCCCGTGACACAGGTGCCCTCTCTGGGCCATGAGGCAGGCTCTCTGCTCTGTGATTATCATTCTCCTTGGATCTTGTACTGGCCTTCCTGCCGTGGCCAATGCCCCCATTTGCTCTAGCTTGCGACGCCTGAAACTGGACCACACATTTCAATAGAAGCCTCATTTAAGTTACACACTGTGGGAGGATTAATACCATATTTATCGACTGAATTAATTACGGAGTGAGTTCTGGGGTCCATACATAATGATTTAAGCATTGTCCTTATTAATGGGTTTCCTCCCTAGGAATTGCAGCTGCTGCTATTCAAATTGGTTACCCTGTAGCAGCTACTGGAATTTCAGCGAAGGGCTCATTATTTTTGCATATTTCATGCTTCATTTTCTGCGGAAAATGTTCTACATTAGCTAATTGTGGATGTGTTGTTCAGGTCATGGCTGCGTGGGGTGAACTCTGTATGGGAGTGATGAATCTTACCTCCTCTGGGATCAGAGAAGGTGCCTCCAGGATAGGGAGTGGAAGTGGTGGGAGGGACCATCCAACACAAATAAGTGGGAAGTGAAGGTTTTTTTTTCTCCCTTTGAGTAATAAGTGGAAAAGGAACCCATACTCTCCCTGACCCAATGGGAGCTTGCAGATGTGGTCCAGAGAGATGGAAAGTCATGCTGCCTTCTCCTCCCATGCTGGACACCTGCCCTTTCTTGTGGAGAACAGGCCCTCCATGATCTTGTTTCTTCCTCACAGTATTCTCTGGGGTCTGGCAGAGGTCTTTAATCTCCTATTACATTTGAGAACTGTAAGGCTCTGCCAGCTAGCGTGGCTCAGTGGTTGAGCGTCGACCTATAAACCAGAAAGTCATGGTTCAGTCCCCAGTGAGGACACATGCCTGGGTTGCAGCTTGATCCCCATTGTGGGGCATGCAGATGGCAGCTGATCAATGATTCTCTTTTGTCATTGATGTTTTTATCTCTGAAATCAATAAAAATATATCTTCAAAAAAGAAAAATGTAAGGCTCTGTGAAGGAAATGTCTTGTCTGCAATCTCATAAAAACAATGGCAAAGTCAAGTCTCTGATGCCTACTTCAGAGCTCTGTAGAGCTAATATCTTCCAGTAGAACAACACAGCACCTTCCTATGGGCTTAGTGTCATGAACACAAGTAGAATTTTTGAATGCTCAACATTGCTTTGGATGACTGACTGTGTTTTGGGTGACTCCACCTCCTGTACTTCAGGGGGAGAGGGATGGCGGGGGGGGGGCGGGGGTGTTGAGCATGTGACCCAACCTGGCCAACAGGCTATTCCATGCCCTGGATGGACCTCAGTGATTGGTTCATATATGGACATCTGACCCAAGCTAGGCAAATTAGAGCCCTCTCTGGGATTTTTGCTGAAGCTGTTGAAAAACTCCCCTTTCATTGGTAATTGTAGTTTTGAGGAAGATTTGAGCCTAGAGCTGGCACCGAGAACACAGTGAGCACAGAGAAACAGCATCTTGGAATGCTGTTAGAAACCTTGGGCTCAGCCACACCTGTAGCCAGTTGATTAGAGTCCTTTCTCAGCCTTGTTTTTTGGTTGACACTGCTTTGATCTGGGTTTCTGATATTCTTAATGGAAAGAATCATGATTCTTACAATGAGGTCAATTCAACTCATTTGGGCATGGAGGCTCTAGGGCTTCTCCGAAGCTGGAGGACTCCCACCCCCATGGGGCCACCTGGCTCCTCTTTCTACCTGGCTGAGTTGCTTTCTTTGTCACCTGTAGAGGCAGATATTGGAGGTGGCATTCCTGTGGCATGGTGCATTGCAGGCTTTCCCAGCATGGTGGGGGATACACAGGGAGGAATAAGAATTCTGTGCTCCATCACTGGTATGAGGTTTACTCTGGTGCTACAGAGCTGCCTCTAGCATGGAGTAGAGACAACAGTGAGTCATGTGCCAAAGTGGTGACTAGGCTAGTGTTTCAGACATCAGGGAAATGAATTTGATGACACTTATAATGTCACCATGACCCAGCTCTGTCATCTATGGGGATTGAGCCAGGAGTAGATGACACATCACAGAGTTCTTCCTCAGGACAGTTTGAGGAGGTGACATTGGATCAAATGACTTGGATGAGGTGAAGGAGTTTGTTCAGCTGAGTTTGTTCTGGGAGGAGCCAGTGGGAAGAGCAACCTCAGAGCCTTCAGACTGAGGAACAGCAAGGAAGCCAGGGGACCTGAGCTGAGCAACCAAGGGAGCAAGTTGTAGATAATGAGGCCAGAGAGGCAGGGGAGGGCCAAATCCTGATAGCCTTGTAGAGAGGGCACAGGGTCCTGGTCTGCTTAAGATAGCGGCATTTATACCTATTGGACTGTCACAATGATTAATCATACCCCATGTCACTCTCAAGAGCGTACCTGTTAATATGATACAGTATATGGCCACTCTATCCTTGGGCCATTATGGGACTTTGGCTTTTGTCTGAGTGAAATAGGGCTTGACCTGAAGGGTGAGTAGGAAAGTGAAGAGGGTAGAAAGAGGAATCCAGGAAGAGAACATAACTTGTGCAAAGGCCATGTGGTGGGAGAGGAGGATAAGATCTACCTGGGTTTTGAGGAGTCACTCTGGGTGTAACATGAGAGATAGGTGGGATGGGATGGGGCCAGCATAGATGTGGGAAAGAACATCCACGACCCAGGTGAGGACTTATGCTCATTTTTATGTATGTTACTGAGAGCATCACCGGTCTCCTAGAACTTAAAAGTCCCCAGTAAATGTCACTCTTATTCACCAAGAACCTCTGTCTCCCAGGAAATGGAAATGTGGTTCCCAATCTATGGTTCTGGCCAAAAGCAATTAGTCTGACACCTTTTTGGTAAATACATTTTAACTAGAAGTTGATGTTCTAGTATGAGAACAGTGGTACCAGGTCCCCTGTGGTAAAACAGCAGATCGTGCCACTTAAGCATGACACATCATAAGACCAATGTATTTTTTTTCAATTAAAAAAAAAAAGAATCAACCTAACACATTGCCTCCTTCTAGAGAGCCAACCTCAACTTTAATTAATAAGCAGGGGGTTAATTTCTCTTCCTTTGTGATGCTTTTGGATTCTCTGACAGCTACAACATAAATTTGTATAATACCACATTCTCAGCAGGAAATAATGAGGGGAAAAGTGGTTTTGACAAATAATTATGAACGAATCTGAATACACAAGGGCTGCTAATGTCTGCAGAGCAGCGTGTGCGAGTGAAAAGTGAGCGTCGGAGGCTCCTCAGAAGGTCTCTCCTCTGCGGAAGGCACAGCCTGTGGGGAAGGACTTTCTCTGTGTCACTGTAACACTCACAATCGTGAACCCCCTTCCATGCAACCATTTCTAACGGGAAATTTCTTGCTACCCGGGGAGACTTCTGACCCTGCTATGTGCTTGAGGAGGGGGCTGGAGCTGGGGCAGGGGTGTGATGTGTATTGCACCAACCAGCCACGTTCTCTCCTGGTTCCACAGCACCTGGGTGCAGGCCTGGTTCCACCCAATGGGGGATATCTGGGAGAACCCTGTCCAGGTCGGGCTTAGCATTTAGTCTGGACCGGCTCGTTTGGGACATCAGGCGTTGGTCCAGATAGAATGCATGTGGCTGGAGGGTGTGGCCTTCAGCTAAAGACTCCGTTGGCGTACTTTGGTGGGGGTCAAGGAGGAAAGGGCAGCCCTGTTTGGTGAATGGCTGCCAGCTGGATGGAGCAGTGAAGACCTGTAGCTTGTCTGATGTCAGGTGTGTTCTCAAGTCTGTGATCCTCCCAGCTCCAGCCTGTTCAGACCTCTTCCACTTTGAGGGCCTAAGATTGTCCTCACCATGGCCTTCTTCGTTCAGGGCTGGGAAGCAACATGGATATTGAGTCCACCTACCTCTCTCCAACTTGATTGTTTCATCTCGGACCACATCACTGTGGTCTCTCCCTTGATCAGCACATACCTTGAAAACCAAGAGATATGCTGAGTTTCTCATTCTTTTGCTCAATCTCTGTTTGCAGGTGTGCATGTATAAGTACAAATATGTGTATACAAATATATGAGGCAGGTACATGGGTGCAGGTCTGTTGTACACCTGATGGGTGACTTACTTTTCCTGAAGATCTCATGGACCTTCCATACCTGTGGCCATTATTATGAATTGTCTAATGCTCTGTAATGTTAAGTGTACGCCAGAACCATTCTCTCCTTCTTTTGGGTGCTAGCTGGATACCTGGCCAACAAGCTGGAGACTACATTTCCCAACCTTCCTTGCAGCCAAGGAAGCTGAGTGACCTATGTGACCAAATTTGAGCCAATGGGAGGTGAGTGGAAGCGCTGTGTGCAGCTTCTGGGTCATCACCTTGAAGACAAAACCACTTAGCCCTTTAAAAAATATTTTATTGATATTTTACAGAGAGGAAGGGAGAGAGATAGAGAGCTAGAAACGTCGATGAGAGAGAAACATCGACCAGCTGCCTCTTGCACACCCCCTACTGGAGATGTGCCCGCAACCTATGTACATGCCCTTCACCAGAATCGAACCTGGGACTGTCCCCAGACCCATGCTCTACCACTGAGCCAAACCGGTTTCGGCCCACTTAGCCCTTTTGCTACCTTTTGCTTGTTGGGATGTGGCAATGGTGGCAGCAGACACCTTGGATGCAGCGATGAAGGCTTCATGTTGAGGACAGTAGCGCCAACTGGCCACCGGGGTCCCTGAATGACCTTGGAGAGTGGGATCTTTGATCTTTTCTAGACTTGGACCTGCTTTTGTGAGAGACAGAATACCTTATGCAAGCCACTGCATTTCTGAGTCTGTTTCTGCAGTAACTGTGCTCAAGCTAATACCCCATGCTGACCCTGCCCGGGCATGGCGAAGGCTGCAGCCTCCCCCAAGGAACCTTTGCAGCTCCATCTGACCTTAACGATGTTCCCTGTGAGTCAGGGAGGGCACGTGGCTGCCACCACATTTTGCAGATAAGGAAACTGAGGCCCAGAGAGGGCTGGGTTTTGTGCCAGGTTATAGACGCGCAGTGGGGATGAGAACCTAGGTCCCTTGGCTCCCAGCGCGGCGCCTGCTCACTCCCCCAGCCTAATGCCTGTAACACTCTGAATCAAGACCATAATGTTGTTATTAAAATATTTACTTGCATGAAAAATTTCTATTACCTGAAACTCATGTATTATAGATGGAATCAGTAGCTTAGGAGGAAATAAACAAGAAGAATCACTTTAATAACAAAAGCTATGCAGATAAATTCCTCATTTCAGCAAGCTTTTGGCGGTCCCAAATAAATATATCATTTTTATCAGGCAAGCGCTCTAGAAACATCGTCTTCAGGAAATATGTCAAAATAATCTCTCTGGCTGCGCTCTTTTCTGGAGGAAGGAAATATGACGGCGGCAGCCTGAAGACGGATGGAAAGGAATTTCCTTACTGCAACACCAACCGTCATCAAGGGGGCAAATGAGGGCATGGGAAAGCCAGCTCCAGGCTCTCTCGGCCCCTTGGGCACAGTGGGCGGCTGCGCTGAGCCACGCTCTCACTGTGGGCTGTGACATTAGGCAAGTCTCCTGCCCTCTCAAAGCCCCCATTTGCCTTCCTCAGAGAGGTGTTCAGATATGGCAATTTCTTATCAAATGTAGAGTGCTGTTCCCTAAAGATGCATGACCCCATTTAACGTTGTCTCTCTATGTATTGTCATGGGTGGGCGGTGTAAAGGCAGAGAACTCCGGAGAATGGGGGGGTTTAATAACCACTGGATAAGGAGTGGTGTGTGTGTGTGTGTGTGTGTGTGTGTGTGTGTGTGTGTGCACTTGCACTTGCCTATGTGTGGCCTCTCCTTTGTAAACACACCCCTCTCCACCCAGGCCTCAGTGGCGGTACCCCAGAGCCATCTCACCCCTCTGCTCCCCTTTCCTTCTATGAGCACTGAGTCTCTAATCCCTGAACTGTCCGAATCCCTACTTCCTGCATCCCTGCCCCAACTCCTGTTCTCCAGCCTCCCGTGGCTGCTTTAGATCAGGACACATTGCCTCTGATGGCTGCTGCCTACCTCTGCAAAGAACTCCCTGCCCAGATGACCATGCTTGCTGCCATCCAAAGGACAGTGCGTCCATCCCAAAGGACAAGTGCATCGCTCCTTTGCTGGAAACCTCCCATTGCCTAGAGCAGTGGTTCTCAACCTTTCTAATGCTGCGACCCTTTAATACCCTTCCAGTGGTCTTAGGCGACCCTGCTAGCGGTTCTCAACATCCACAGGTTGAGAGCTGCTGCTACAGAGCCTAAGACCATTGGAAAACACAGATATTTACATTACGATTCATTAGCAGCAGCAAAATTACAGTTATGAAGTAGCAACGAAAATAATTTTATGGGTGGGGGTCACCACAACGTGAGGAACTGTATTAAAGGGCCCCGGCATTAGAAAGGTGGAGAACCACTGGCTTAGAGGATAAAGTACAAATTCCTCGCCTTGACACTGGAAGTCCTTTGTGCCCTGTGATCCCCCACCCTGCCCACGCTGTCAAATGACTCAGGAGCCTCCACTGCTCCAAACCTGCTCACACCAAGCTCCACCTGCAGCGACCTTTCTCTTCTTCTTCCGGGGCAGTGCCTCATCCTCGGAAGTGGAGCTCGTGTCTCCTCTCCGTGAGCCCTTCTGGACCATCAAGGACACAGGCAGAGGCGTTCTCTCCCGTCTTCTCCTCAGAGGCTCCCACCCGTATGAATGTGGTTGGTGGCACATGCTCTGAGGCAGCGTCGTCCTGCCATGTGTCCCACGGGGAGGAGGGGGAGGAGGAGTAAAGGGACCCAGGCATCTCCCCAGGGGCAGCAGCCCTGCCCAAGAGTGAGACATGGGCTTGGAGCAGTCAGACAACATGGCCAGGCTGGGCAAAGGCTGGGAAGTGAGCAGGCAGAGGCAGGACCCCACGGAGAGGAGGTGAAAAGGACCATCTCCTTTTTTATTTTTTATTTTTTTAAATATATATTTTATTGATTTTTTACAGAGAGGAAGAGAGAGGGATAGAGAGTCAGAAACATTGATGAGAGAGAATCCTCTATCAGCTGCCTCTTGCACACCCCTTGCTGGGGATGTGCCCGCAACCAAGGTACATGCCCTTGACCAGAATTGAATCTGGGACCCTTCAGTCAGCAGGCCGACGCTTCATTCATTGAGCCAAACCGGTTTCAGCAAGGACCGTCTCCTTTAGCAGGCGTCTAACACTTTAAGTCTAAGCCAAGAGACAGACTTTTCTCTCCCTCCCCTCCCCTACCCCCCAACACACACACATCGCAGTACCCTCCACTTCATCCACCTGATGTAGTTACAGCCCATCCCCATAGCAACCCATTCCCTATCAGGAAACAAAGGAAAATAAAGATTTCCTTTCAGAACTCTCAGTTTGGGGGTGGGGGTGGGGGTATGGGATGGGGGTGTGGGGGGAGACTCTTGGAATTTCTGGAGATACCGCATCTGATGACTAGTTGCGAATCCATTCTTTATGTGCTCGCCCATGCATTCCCCAAGCACAAGGACAAGACAGTCTCCAAATGTGTACATCCATCTTTGTCACAAAGCGTAACATTGAAGGATCTGCGCCCCGGCCATGCTAATGTCCCTGACCCCGACGGGAGGCTGTTAATGTGCGGGGATCGCAGAGTGTCCTCACACGGCCTTCAGGTAAGGAACTGCCCGTGGTCTGAGGTCTAAGATTCCAAGTCAGTTCTCAGGACTTTGATGCTGACGTCCTTTGCAAAACCTCTGCTTGTGTGTATGTGTGTGAGTTTACATGTGTGGGTGTGTACACACATGCATACTGTCCCTTGTACCTGTGCACACACACGCATGTGTGATGATGTGTGCATGGATTTGCACGCGTAGCAGCGTATAGCCAGTCCCTTTAAGCCATGGGCCCTCACACTCACAGACTAGCCTGCAAAGGTAGAAGGCACGTTCCAGTCCTTTCTCTAAATCACGCCCTCGACAGAGAGGAGGGATTTGGAAATCTTCATCAATTACTCCATCCGATGTGCCCAACAAAATCGTCCTCCCAACACGGCGATCGTGCTACGCATAATCCATCAGTAATTAACCTCCTACACTTACTTCCTGAACAGCCCTCGACTATATTTTACGACTAATGAAGGGACCCACAAGGGATTGGTTGTGAAGAAGATAATTACTCCTTTTCCCAGGCTTACACGGAGCCTTGCTGTCCAAGAAGTATCTTCTTTCTCCGGGAAATTAAGCCTGCGCTCCACTACCAGATTGCTTCTAAATGAAGAAGGGACCGGATTTTGACATCGTGGTCTCATTTCGGCAAGAAAGAGGCAAACTGACAAGCTGTTTCCTCACATGCTTGTTTGAGCAGAACATTCTGAGAAATGTCTCTGGCTCTGTTTGGGAAGAGGAGCTGCCGGGTAGGAAAAATGTCCAAGACGACCCAAAGCCACGAGGCTCTTTGCCAAGCAATCGCACGGGCCCCAGCCTGGGGGAAAGAGGAAATGCGTTTCCATTTTCTGCTCTGCAGCCAGAGGGGGCTTGCTCAGGGCGGGAACCGGCGTGCACCTGGTGAGATAGGACAGGGCTCCGCAGCCGGGGATGGCAGTGTGCATGGCGATAGGAAACCGGCCAGTCTGCCTCCTGGAATGTTACTCCTCGGGAGCAGGCCCCGTGGGGGGTGGCCTCCAGCTCACACAAGGCCTGTCTCCCCTCAGAGTTGCCCCCCTGACTCAGTGGCTCCCTTGCAGCCCCTGCTGCCCCTGATCAGGGTGGTTGGTCCAGAGGGCACAGTTCACTTGAGCGGGGCCAGTCAGATCCTGTGCACCAGAAACTGGGAAACCGTGCAGCCAGCATGCAGAAACAGGGAGGCCGGGGGCCTAAAGGACACTCGGTAAGGACGTTTCCAGCGATGCGCCCTCCTCCCTGGATAGCCGAGGAGGAGAAGTGAAAACCCGGAGCCAGGTTTCTGAGCCAGACATTCCTGGGTTTGAAGTCTGGCCCTGACTTCTACGTCTGATTCCAACCGTATGACCTTAAGCGTGTGGCTCAGCCTCTTGGACTTCATTTTTCTTCACCTGGAAAATGGAATTTGGTAAAGAGAAAAAAAGTTGTTGTTTATAAACAGCTGCCTCCAAGCTGCTGCTGCTGGTGTGAAATTTCCTCTCTCGGGTAAATAGACTTTGGCTCGGAAATATGGACGGGGTCTTAGGGTTTGAAAACACAGACTCTAGGCTCTGATTGGACACGCACAGACTAAGAGGAAGAGAATTGCTTTGTCCTGCATAATGAAGTCAGAATCGTGGCGTTTGTAGGCTTGGGCTCAGGGGAAGTGAGGGGAGAGGGGGCAGGCTGGGGCTTCTGGAGGGCATTTTCAAGTTTCCTTCTCAAATTCGGTTCTCACAGAACAAGAACCCAGAAGCCAGGACCCCGCACGTGTTGGCGAGCAGTTGTCACACTCACTGCCTCTCCTCCCCAGAGCACAGGCAGGGGCCGCTGGGTGGGCCGCCGCAGGGACAGAAGAGTGCAGCCTGAGCGCCCCCTGGTGGAGATCCTGGTCCTGAATGGGCCATCTCTAGCCCCTTTCTCGAACTTCAGCCCCCAGGGAGTTCCCTGGATGGGCCAACCATCAGATTTTCCTGGGGAAAGAACATTCCAGAATCTGTCAGGGGTCCTCCTTTCTGGGGAAGTAGGGTTCTTCTTCAGTCCATAACTCAGGGGAGCCTCAGATCTCAGAGCAGCAGACAAGCTTAGGATGAGAGCCCCCGATGGATCTGTTAAGTTCCATAGAGAGCAGTTGTATTTGTCTCCCCCCCGCCCCCCCATGGCAGCACCTCCCCCCCCCCGCCCCCAAATTCTCAAAGCTAAAATGAAGGCTTTCAAACCCTTCTCAAGCCCTGTATTTCCATCTTCTTGCTGCAGCCCTGGTGAAATGCTTTCTAGGTGTTTGGCACAGCGGCCACACCGGGACTGTCCCCTGAAACTTCCTATTTCCTGATTTACTCCCGAAAATAACTTCTGAAGAAAGGGCACATGGGAGGTAAATCTTCTGAGTCCTTGAGTGTCTGGGAAGCCTTAACACTCCCTGGCATTTGATATATACTTTGGCCAAGTGTAGAATTTTAAGATGAAAAAAATGATTTGCCTTCAGCACCTTGAGGGCATTTTCCCATTGTATCTGGCATTCAGGGATGCTGGTGAAAAGTGTTTCTGATTCGGGCTTAAATGTGTTCTTTTGTCAGTGAATCCTCTCTCTCTCTCTCTCTCTCTCTCTCTCTCTCTCTCTCTCTCTCTCTCAGCTTTCTCTCCAAAACCAAGTTCAGCCTTTTGTTGTTGTTATTATTAAGGGTGAGATAGTAAACATTTTTTTTTATTTTGTGGGTCATGTGATTTCTGTTGCATCTGCTCAGTTCTGCTGTTGTAGCATGAAAGCAGCCATAGATAATACACAAATGAATGGGCATGACTATGTTCCAATAAAACTTTATTTATAAAAACGAATGGTAGGCCAGATTTGGTACATGAGCTCTAGTTTGCTGAATTTTACTTTAGAAGGTCAAAAGGCATTCTTTTTATTGTTGACATTTTGAGACTTCCCAATGAACTGTCTATTGATTGTTCTTTCCCCCCTGCTATTGATTATGCTTGAATACCTGGTGAAGCTTTCCACCCTGAGACTCATGTCTTTTAGATCTGATAAATTCCATAGTGATATTAAAAATATATGTTCTGCCTCCATTTTCTGGAGACCCATTAGTTATGCAATATCTATTGGATGTCTCAGATTTCTTCAGCATGTCTCTCGTTTTTCTCTCTCATACTTTCTGTCTCTTTTCTTTTTGTTATGTTTTCTGAGCCACTGAATTCTTTTTACAAAGAATCTTTTTACATATTCCTAAACTACTTTTGGTCACATGTTCTTAATTTCTGAGAGTTCCTTCTTGTTCTCAAATTGTTTACATTGCCGAAACCGGTTTGGCTCAGTGGATAGAGCGTCGGCCTGTGGACTGAAAGGTCCCAGGTTCAATTCCTGTCAAGGGCATGTACCTTGGTTATGGCACATCCCCAGTAGAGGGTGTGCAAGAGGCAGCTGATCAATGATTCTCTCTCATCGATGTTTCTAACTCTCTATCCCTCTCTAGTCCTTTCTGTAAAAAATCAATAAAATATATTTTAAAAAATTGTTTAAATTTTGTAAAACATTCTATTTTATAGATGCAATATCTTTTGGATTCTCCCCAAACATATTATAGTTTTGCTTTTTAAATTTTACCTTCTATTTCTTGAATATTCTAATCCATTAGGGGTCAGTTTTTCTCTTTAACATTGCTGATTCTTCCCTTTTACATTACATTTTTTCCCCTTAAGTATCTGTCTGTTTGGTTGGCAATTTATACTTAGGTTTATATTTTTAAAAATTACTTTTAAAATGAGCTATATACAGTTGTTTGGTAATCTATGAATATGAGAAGGGTTTGTTAATGGTAGAATCTGCCTTAAATATATTAATCAAGGAGTTGGATTTAGAACTGAGAGACCCCCCGGATGCCAGGTGTGGAGGTCTCTTTTGTGGGCGTGGTACCTTTACAACAGAGCTACAGATTTCTTGGTATGTCGCCTTTCAAGAGATGGAGCTTAATTCCACTCTGCTTGAGTGAGGGTTGGGCTCAGTGATTCATATTCCAATGGTAAAATGACTATGTGTGACTTCCAATAGTAGGCCATAAAAGACATTTGTTTCCTCTTTGTTCTCTGTTGGGAAAGCCAGCTGCCATGTCCTGGGGGCACTTGAGCAGCCCGTGGAGAGGTCCGGGTGTTGTAAGTGGCAACGTTTAGGTGTGATTTGCTATGATTCAATAGACAACCAATATATGGCTTTCTTGAGACTGAGTCTCTGATATTTTATGAAGAGACATACAGTGTATCTGGCTGTTGAGCTTGGGCCCAAGAGTGGGTTCAGATTTCACTTACGTAATCCACTCAGCCACCCTGCTCTGAGCTCCGTATCTTATTTGCCTTTGTATGTGGAATGTTGAGCCCAAACTGCAGGGCTCTGGAGGGCAGATTGCCCCCTGGGCTGTATCCATTTCCATGTGTGCCCTTGACTGTGGCATACTGCTCCACGCTGCTCCACCTGTTACCCCACGTACCCACCCTCCATCTCCCAGAAATGCGTTTCTATCTCTCGTCTGCTGATGGCTGTCCTCCTGTTGTCTTTATCAACGTGGATTTATACCGTTTGTGGCTCTTTCACTTTTATTTTAATGGGATGTCAGGTGAGAGGAAATGAATGACTGTGATTAATCTGCAGTTTTTGATCCCACCTTTCCAGAATAGTCAAATGTCTAAAATTGGAAGCATATCAAGAAGATACATGCAAAAGTCAGGATGATAAAGCTTCCAGCTCATTTTCACATCACAAAGGGCTGATAAGCAAGCCATGAACGATGTGTGTTTTCATTCCTAACCCCAGAGTTTACAGGTCCCCATCGCCTCTGCAGCCGAGGCTGTTCATAATCGTGGAGCATATTTCGCTTCTGCTAAGCCTTTTATTTCACGGCCACAAGTCAAACGCATCAGCTATTTCCATGTGACAAAACCCTTGATGAAGGCTGGGGGACTTAATGAACAAATAATTAGTTTTAAGAACATAAGTTGACAGGAAAGCACAACTAATGCCTTCTTAATTGCTTTTGCTCTCACGTCTCTAGCAAACACATATCCCTGTGTCACATGGAATCCCAGTTATCGATATCTGTAACTCTGGCATTCTAGGGGAAAAGGAGGCCTCGGGCTGAGGCAGGATGCTGCAGGGCTAAGACCCCAGGCTTTGTGGGTCCTCAGGTCACCCTTAGGATGCCAGGGACAGGAAGGCTGACCCATAGACTCAAAGACCCCACTTTTTAAAATGGGGTCTTCTGGACCACAGCTTCCCCCCAAAAAAAAACCCACCCCAAAACCCCAAAGCACAAAAGATCCAGAGCTTTGAAGGTGCCGGAAGGATGAACACAATGAGAGAGAACTAGAAAATATCTTTTGTTACTTCTCAGTTGGAAAAAATTTTTTTTTTCTATATAGCTCAGTCTCTAAACTTAGCCATTGTCTATATGGAGGGAAACTCATTTTCTTTGTTCCGGAGGTGTAAAGGTTATCCTCTCCTAGGGTGATACAGACAGTGAACAAGGAATCTGATAAAACATAAAGCACTTGCACACACGATGAGCGTGCGGAGTGAATGGATAGGGCACCGAGACAGAGAATAACAAGGCCCCTTTTCGCGGGGCACGGCTGGGAGACCACACATTCTGCGTGGAAGAATCGGGAATTTGTTCGCCAGGCTGGGTTTATTTGGTAGGGGAGTTTCTACAGTTCTCAATGGTTTCAGTCTTTTTTTTTTTCTTCTCAAGAGTGTTATCTTTGTAATAAAAAGTAAATGAATGTTTCCATTCTGGGGGATAAAAGAAAGTACCTTGCTCCAAAGTCTAGTGCCTTATATGTACCTGCTTTCTTCTGTTCGTTCATGCAGCCAACAAACATTTCTTTTCTCATTTTTATTTATTTATTTTAAAAAATAGGTTTTTATTGATTTTAGGGAGAGAGGAAGAAGGAGAGGGAGACATTGACCAGCTGCCTCCTGCATGCCCCCTACTGGGAATCGTGCCTGCAACCTGGGCATGCGCCCTGACTGGGAATCGAACTGGTGATTTCTTGGTACATGGGACAACGCCCAACCGACTGAGCCACACAAGCCAGGGAAAGAAGCCAGATCTTTTTGAAAGTTAAATTTATTGGGTTCACAGTGGTTAATAACATTATATAAGTTTCAATTGTAAAAATTTTGTAATTAATCATCTGTGTATTGCATATTATGCCTACCACCCAAAGTCCAGTCTTCTGTCACATGTATTTGACCTCCTTTATCCTCTTTTGGTAACCAGGATACTGTTCTCTGTGTCTACGTGTTCGTCCACCATACATTTCTAATGCACATGCTCTGTTTCTGCCTCAGACTGGATTATGACATGAAGACTAAAAGAACCAGTTCCTGGCCTTGAGAGTCTTCCAGTCCAGAGAAGGGCCCAGCAAATGCCTGGCAAAGTGTAGCTGCTCAGTAACTACTGGCTGAATGAATGATATTATTAGTAACAGTACCACTATTTAACCTGCTTTTCCACTTGTCTTTTTTTAAATTAAATATTGTTATTGATTTTTACAGAGAGGAAGGGAGAGGGACAGAGAGTTAGAAACATCGATGAGAGAGAAACATCGATCAGCTGCCTCTTGCACACCCCCTACTGGGGATGCGCTCACAACCAAGGTATATGCCCTTGACCGGAATCGAACCTGGGACCTTTCAGTCCGCAGGCCGATGCTCTACCACTGAGCCAAACCGGTTTCAGCTTTTCCACTTATCTTGATCTTCCACCTTCCCATGTCAGCGCAGACAACTGTAAGCAATTTGAGGGCAATACCTTTTCTCTGTTTTAGTCACCTTGGTGTCCTCAGCATCTGGAACAGGACCCAGCACATAGTAGGATCTCAACAAACCCTTGTTGCTTCATGACTTCTTTTCAACATCTCCGTAACGGGTTGTTGTAGGGTTTCTGCTCTTCAAGCAAAGCAGAACCTTGTCGTCACGTAGTCTCACTGATACTTTGGATGTGTCACTTAAACTTTCGGAGTCTTAATTTCGTCACCTCTGCACTGGAGATAACCTATACCGGTGACATGAGGATGAACTAAAATAAAGCTTTCAACACTCTGCTCGTGTCTGGCCCACAGCGAGTAGCAGGTTACTAATCGTGATGGCTATTTAGCTTGCTTTCAGCTTTTTACCTGCTGGTAAATACATGTTCGCCCTTTTTCAATGATTCCTTTCAGTCCATCTATGTGTGGGGAACTGCTGAGTCAGAGAGCATGTGCATTTACATTTTGGTTCCCAGCAACAGGCTGCACTTGGGAAAGTTGGTTTGATTCACAACCCACCAATGCCAGCATTACCGTCTTTTCCAATCGGGTGGGTTCCAATGATTTCACACTGTCACATTATCCCATATTCCTTTGATCTCAAGGGCGGTTAACATCTCTTCCTCTGTGAAACCCAGCGAGAGACAAGGCCAGTGGCCCAGCATGGGGGCGCTCAGTCAGAGAAGCACAGACAAGCAGCCCAAAGTAATTAAAAAAGGAATCAGCCTTTACTTGTGTCTCTCAAAGAACATGAAAGAGGCTCTACTTCAGGACTTGAAAAGACTCTTCTCAAAAGCTATTTCCTTTCCTCCCAGTTCTCCCACCTCTGCAGACAACAGAAGTGGTTCCGGGAGAGGGGGGTGGAGAAGGGGAGAGGACACGCTTGTTAGTGAGCTGTGCCCTTGCCACACACATTTTTATGAATTGCCAGTCCATGCCTTGGGCCCTTTTTTTTCTGTTGTTGCATTTGTAATTTTCCTTTTGATGTTTACAAAGCTCTTCACCGGTCCTCTGGGAGCAGATTTAACAGAGGCCTCCCTTCTAAGAGACGGGTGACCAAGCCCCATGGCCTGGCCCTGCCTCCTCTACTGATGGAGGCAAGAATTCTTGTGGCTCTGGAAGAGTCCCTCAAACCTGTAATATTTCCTCTTCTGACTCTTCCTTGCCTCTCATCCCTCTTCTAGCCTCTTGGGGGTATCTTAGGAATCTTAAAGGTGCCTGTGGATGGCTAGTGATGGGGTTACCATGGAGACCTAAGCTACATTAAATCATGTTAGTGGGTTGTGGCCAGCATCTTTTTATTTATTTATTTTTTTCATTTTAATGAGCAGACTAGACCAGAATAGAAAATATCAGAATGCAATCACAAGTAGTATTTTTTTTTAAATGAAACATGTATACACAAATACGCTGAGTCACGCTGTAAGTGTATTTCTTACTTTGGGTTCTATAAAAATAGCCGAAATCCAGTGAATTAGCACTGGTATGAGGCTGAGGGTTTGGGGCTCTGACTTTTAAATTCATGCTTATTGAGGTGACCTATGGTGAGCCCTCCTTTCTCTAGGCTTATGGCCGCACCAGGAGCCCATTTCAGTAAGCCTCCACTTCCCCAGATCAGACCGTGTCACGTGACTTGTTGGTATAACCATGGCCATTACTCTGCCTACAGCTCCTGCATGATCTCCACGTCCCTCTCTCCCCCCCCCCCGCCTGTCAGCTGGTGCCCCCCTCCTGCTCACACCCCTCCCTTGCTGCAGGGCTCTGTTGCCTTGAGCCTATTTTCCTGAGCTCTGTTGTGAAACCTATTCAGTAAATCCTGCCCACTTCTCAGATAGGCCCATTTTTTCCCCCTCATATGAATCCTGAGCCTTTATTTCTTTTACTGATGCCTTTTTCCTCCACCCACTCCACACTCTTCCACCTTTCTGTCTTCTGGTGGCATTGCAGTCTGTTGCAGGGCTCTGCTATAGACTGAATGCTTATGTTTCCCCAGAGTCCTATGTTGGAATGTAATCCTCAGTATGATGCATTGGCCTTTGGGAGATGATTAGACCACGAGGGCAGTGGCATCATTTAAGAGGGGTGAGTGCTCTTAAAAGGGACCCCAGAGCCAAAACAGGTTTGGCTCAGTGGATAGAGCGTCGGCCTGCAGACTGAGGGGTCCCAGGTTTGATTCTGGTCAAGGGCATGTACATTGGTTGCGGGCACATCCCCAGTAGGGGGTGTGCAAGAGGCAGCTGATCGATGTTTCTCTCTCATCGATGTTTCTAAATCTATCCCTCTCCCTTCCTCCCTGTAGAAAATCAATAAAATATATATTTTAAAAAAAAGGGACCCCAGAAAGCATCCTCCTTTTCTCCATGCAAGGACACAATGCTTTTCCCTGACTATGAACAAAAAGTGGGCTGTCATCAGACTGAATCTGCTGGCATCTTGATCTTGGAAATCCTACTCTCCAGAAAGGTGAGCAATAAGTTTTTGTTGTTTTAAGCCATCTAGTCTCTGGTACTTAAAAATATTTTTTTAAATATAAATTTAAAAGATTTTTAAATTGAATTTTAGAGAGAGAGAAAGGGGGAGGGAGAGAAAGAGAAACATGGTTGTGTGACAGAGAAACATGGATCAGTTGCCTCCTGCATGCCCCCTATTGGAGACTGAACATGCAATCAGGGCAATACAATTTAGGAAAGTAAAGATAAATCCCTGGGTTGAAAGTGGAACTAGATTTATAAAAATTATGTTCAAAGTCACATTATATAAAATTAACCATTTTAAAGTGAACAACTCAGTGTCATTTAGTGAATTCACAATGTTGTGCAACTACCACCTCTAGTCCCAAAAGATTCTATTACCCCAAAAGAAAATCCCATATCCATGAAGCAGTGGTTCCCCATTGCTCCCCACTTCCTAGTCCTTGGAAACCACTAACATGCTTTCTGTTTCTATGGCCCTACGTATCGTGAATATTTCATATAAATGGAATCTCATAATACATGGCTGATTTATGTGTCTGATTTCTTTCACTTAACATGTTTTTAGGTTCATCTACATTGTGTGAACCTATCTTTATGGTTTAATCCTATTCCATTGTATATGCATACCACAATTTGTTTTATCCATCTGTCCATGGATAAACATTTGAGCTGTTTCTACCTTTTGGCTGTTGTGAATAGTGCCACCATGAACATGTGAATATAAATATTCTTTTAGTACCAGTTTTCACCATTTCAGTTCTTTTGGGTGTATACCTAGGAGCCACCTTGCTAGATCACATGGTAATTGAATGTTTAACTTTTTGAGAACCCATGACACTATTTTCCACAGTGGCTGGACCATTTTCATTCCCACTAGCATGGTTCCCATTTATCCACATTTTGGCCAACTCTATTTCCTTTCCCCCGTCCTGATTGCAGCCATCCTAGTGAGAGTACAGTGGTGTCCCATTGCTGTTTGATGTGCTTTTCCCTGATGAAGAGTGACATAGGACATCTTTTTATGTGCTTATTGGCCATTTGTATATCTTTGTCAGAGAAATATCTATTCCAATCCTTAGCCCATTTAAAAATTGAGTTATCTTTTCATTGTTGAGTTGCAGAGTCTGTACACATTCTGGATGCCAGATTTGGTTTTGAATTCCTTGTAAATGGGAAAGATGAGCTCATCCTGGGCTGAATGGTCAAGACTGAACTGGGGTGGAGCCAGAAAAATGTCTGCAGAGGTGCCCTCCAGCCCTCTGCCCTTGGTTCTGTTCTATGCAGTATTTTTATTAATGGCTTGAGGGCAATCACAACTAAAAATTGGGTAATACTAGATGTCTGCTTATTGGCTGGCAACATAGATGGGTGCCATGAATGAATTTCCAGAGAGGGTTAGTTCTGTGCTCTGCAGAGCCGTAGTGACCTCAAGTTCTCACAGTCTGGGGACCTCAAGTGTGAACTGCTTATCAGAGGAAAGGAAGCATCTGATGGTGCTCTGCAGGGTGGCACCATCATTTAGGGAGGGGGGGACTCACTATTATAGGAGATGTGTCAATAGGAGGATCAGAGGTGGACGAGGGCTACTAAACTCATCTTTAGGAATTAAAGCCAAGGGGATACTCCATGGAGCATCTAGTGCTCACCTCAGAGAGGGTGTTAAAGTGGACAAGGGAACAAGACCCTATGGATTTTGTGGGATCCTGGGACCATTTTAATTTTCTCATATTTGTTGCTCTATTACTCCCTCAGTCATCATTAGCAAAACTCTTGGGAAATGTAAAGGACCCATGCTTGTGAAGGAAAGGGACAGCTGTCAGCCATAGAAGTTGAGGAAGACCCTAAAGATATAACAGGTAATGGGGCTCTCGCACGGGAGTTGGATTTGGAACACAGATCCCAAGATGACTTAGATGGGTTGGAAAAGTGGGTTGAAATTAAGGAAGAGAAGTAAAAGTTTAAGGGGTGAGCAGAAGAGATGTAAACTCTTACACTTGAGTCTTAAAACTCAACCAACTGCAGACATACAGGATTAGGGAGAATGGGCTTCACACATTTTCCATGAAGAAGACTCAGGGTTTGGTTGTTGGCATGACAAGGTTGTCAAAATTTGAATGTAGTGAAGAGACAGGTTATTCGGATCAAGGGAGGCCATGATCCCAGTCTTCCCTGGGCTGAAGCTGATCTGGCATGGAGGCATACCTCCATTGCTGTGGATGATCACGTGAAGAGGTGTGCTGGGCATGGGGAACCAGAGAGTTTTCAGAGCAGGACGACGAAGATGGTCAAAGCCTGGAAATCATGTCCTGTGAGAGGTGGTTGAAAAAGTGTTTTGTTCAGAAAGGCGACCAGTTGGGGAAGAGGGTCATCATCATTGGCCTCCCTTACATCAGGGGCTGCACTGAAGATGGCATACTAATTACTTCTGGCTGCTGTGACAAATGACCACATGTCCAGTGGCTTCTAACAGTATAAGCCTATCTTACAGTTCTAGAGGTCAGAAGTCTCACTGGGCTAAAAGCAAGGGGTCAGCAGAGCTATGTTACTTCCAGATGCTGCTGGGGAGAATCTATTCAATGTCTTTTTCAGCTTCTAGAGGCTTCTGTTGGCTTCCAGGCCTCTTCCATCTGCAAAGCAGCAATCTTAACCCCTGCCTCTGCTTCCTCTTCACATCGCTGACTCTCCTGCTCCCCTCTTTTCCTTATATGGTACCTTGTGATGACTCTGGGCATTCACAAGTTCTGGGGACTGGGTTTTGGACATCTTTAGGGGTTATTATTCTGCCCACAACAGAGGACGCTGCATTTGGTGTGGTTTGGTTTTCTCCTGTGGGGCTCCAGAAGACAGAATCTTGGCTAATGCATTAATTTATAGGGGGAGATGCTTTGAACACAGATGAAGGAACTGTGTCTATGGATTGAATTTTCTTCAGCAAGAGAGGTGGGCTTAGGTGGGAGCGGTCTTGCTCTCCTGGGATCGATCATTCAAGTGCAGGATGAGTTTTGCTTGGAATGATGGTTCAGCAGGACTTCCTGTATTGGGTGGGATATCAGACTAAATGGCATAGATAATCCATTCCAATCTTAGGGCTATCATGTTGACAAAGACTATTTAGGAATATCATTCTATTTGATTCATGATTTAGGAGATTAGACATAGCTTGTCACATGTGATATGACAAGACACAAACACGCCTAGTCTTGTGCCCCCTCAGAGCTCACCATTTCTGCACAGGCAGCATTGCTCTGAGGTACCCACTGTGTTCCACTCTGCCCAGGTGCAGGACAGGCTGCTGTGCCTGGAAGTTAATGCCACCAGAAGCAGTCCTTGCCCACGACAAGAAGAAAGGAATGACTACATGGCCCCGTCTCCTTGCCCATGATGGTGCTAGGGGTGCTCCAGACCAGTTGCCCATGGTGGTAACTGGTCCTGAAAGCACCTGACATTGACTCCTCTCCCTTCCCCCCATTACCTGCTCACTTTCCCACTTCCTACATAGCTTTCTCAGATCACCTCCCAAAAGACCACCTGTTCTCAAACCTTTAATTCAGAATCGGCTTCCGGGGAACCCCGACGAGGCTGCCATAGAATGGTTAGGGGGGAAACACACCCTCGAATGACGAGAGGTGATGTGAGCTAAGATCCCTACAGGCAGCACTCCCAGCTCCAGCACAGACATTCCTGCCTCATCGTCCCATCGTCACCTGACAAGTCTGAACGGGCCCTGCCTTGCCTGGCCCTAGGCCAAGAGCCGCTGGCAGTGTTCCCCAGAGAAAAGATACCGCAGGAGCCAGGCCTTGTTATTGGTGTCAGTCTGTGTCATGGGTACGGAATTGTAATGGTCACAAAGTTGGTTGGGGGACAGGTGATGCTGTTGCTTTTTAGAACTGAACTTATTTTCTGACTCCAAGCGCTCAGCTGATGAAGTGTATGTGACTTTATTTTTTCTAGTCCATGTTTTACCAGTCTCTCATTTATTTGGGGGTACACTTGGGATTGCTGGATCAATCATACCCTACCCCCAGCCTTCTTTCTCCGCCTTTGGCCCCAAGGGCTGCTGATGTGATTGGCAGTGCAGTGCAGAGCGGGCCGGGCGGGGGGGATGAGGGGGGTGTTCTATTGTGCCTACTCTGTGGTGCCAGGCCAGCCTTGGGCTCTGTGCCCAGTGCTCTCCATTGCTTGCCCTTCTCCTCAGTACTCTGGCGAGCAGCGTCTTTCCATCCCCCAAGTCTGTCACCATCAGCCACTCTCTGAGGCCCTGATTTGGGGACCCTGGATGGTTGGGTTTATCTTCTGCACCCCTGAGCACTGGCTTCCTCCCAGGTCTCTCTCCATGTCCCCCTGGCCTGTGGGTGCAGGAAGCATCCATGGGTTCCAAATCTCAAAACTTTGGCCAGCAAACAGCACACGAGTCTCCCTCTTCTCAAATGCTGCCCTCTCCTTGCCTTTGAGGGGAACTTGCCTGTGTCTTTTCCTTCTCTCTTTCTGCTTTTGGGGGTGGGACAACAGGTGACTTAGCTACACTGTCAGGTTCATTTCTTTCCCTTCAACTCTCCTTTCTTCTTTCCATGTGAATCTTTTTACGTAGAATAGGGCAAGGATGGGTGGGCGGTAAATCACTTTTGTCTAAATCAGCCAGCTTTCTTTTTTAAAAAGAATATATTTTTATTGATTTCAGACAGAAAGGAACAGGGAGAGAGAGAGACAAAAACATCAATGAGAGAGAGAATCATTGATTGACTGCCTCTGACACGCCCCACACTGGGGATGGAGGCTGCAACTCGAGCATGTGCACTGAACCATGGAGTCGAACCATGACCTCCTGGTCCATAGGTCGATGCTCAACCACTGAGCCAGGCTGGCTGGGCAAATCAGCTTGCTTCACATCTCACCTCCATTGTCTCCACCTCACAAGCCGGAGGAGAAATTGGTGCTGCTTCCAGAAATTCCCATTTTGAAGCAAATGACCCCAGTTCTCATGTCTAACCCTGGTCTCTGTGTGTGGAGGGGCAGTGGGGGACAACGGGATGGTGTGTCCTGCTTGGTGTTCCAGCTTTCCCTTCACACACACCATCCTCTGACCCTAGATGGCTTGACAGCAGTCGGTAAAAACAGATGGCGGTGGCTTCTCAGCATCTTGTGTCCCTGGGGCGAATCCAGCCACGGGGAGAGCAGGGTCAGCGTGGCCACCGATGAACTTGCCATGGAAACTCTATCCTGCTGCCCGGAAATGGCCCGGGGCCCTGACTGAGAGGAGCTCGCTGGAAACACGCACGCCCAGCATGGAGCTCAGCAGCCTGCACCTCAGTCATCGAAAGCACATTCTAAACGCATCTCTCAATTACTCCTGTACCAGGGCTGTTCCGTGCAGGCTCCATCTGGGGCTCACGGCAGATGGAGAGGTGGGCTCCTCAGTGGGTCTGGAGCGTGGGTTTCAGAGAGTGCTAATGTTTCTCAGATCTCCTCTGCAAGGTGCCAACTGTGGCAACACTCAGCTCAGGCCAGGAAATGGAAGCGCACCGCCAGGTGGTGGGACAGGCTGCTTCTTAATTAAGGAGCCTCCCCAGCCTGGGAGTGACGCTGTGGTCTGTAAATAGTTCATGCACCTGCCGCGTCCACGTGCCGTGGGAACGCTCCTGACTCTGTGAAGCTGGGGTCCAGGCCTCTTTCCCGAGAACGATACTAGAAATAATGCCTGTCTTTATTGAGCATTGACGATGTACTAGGTGCTGTTCACTACCAGGCGCTTTACCTGCATTCTCACTTGATCTTCGCAGCAACCCTGTAGTAGGTGCTATTACTGAGCCTGTTTTATAGAGGTTGACTCAATGGCATAAGGTCACACAGCAGGTAAGAGGGAGTCAGATCTCAAGACATAATTAGACAAACCTGGATTTTGAGCCTCAGTTCTTCAGGTGTAAAGTAGGGTGATGGTATGCTATGGGACGGAGGGCATGAGCTTCCGCACCCTTCATTCTTCATAGATTATTGTGAAGATCGAATAAGATTACGTGGACAAAAATCTACCAGCCTAGAGTTTGCCATTTAGTAATGAATCTGTAAATGTTTGAATGCCTGTTGTGATGGTTAATTTATATGTCAACTTGGCTAGTCCATGGTATCCAGATATTTGGTAGAAGTTTTAAAGATGAGACTAACATTTATATCTATAGGCTTTGAGTAAAGCAGGTGGATTACCCTCCATAATGTGAGTGGACCTCATCTAATCAGTTGAAGGTCCTAATAGAAAAGGACCACCCTCCCCGAAGAGGAAGGAGACCACTTTCAGGCTCAAACTGCAGCTCCTCTTTAGGTCTCCAGCTCCCCGACCTAACCTGCCAGACTTTGGACTTGACAGCCTCCACAACTGTAGGAGCCCATTCCCCATCCTTAAAATACTTTTCTCTTTCTCTCTGTACACTCATTCTGTTGTCTCTGTTTTTTCGGGGAACTCTGACTAAAACACCTATGAATAGGAAAATGTTTTAATAATGGGTCATCCATATGGAATAATATGCAATTGTTAAAAAAGAACAACTCAGGTTGATGCATTTTGATCCAGAAAGAAATTCATTTTTTTAGCTCACTAGGCAGATGCTTACATTTTTAGAGGGAAACTGAAACATACATGTGTTTGCATGTCTATGTGTGTCCCTATGTTCATGAGCGTAGGGAAAGATAAAAAGGCATATGCACCAGGTTGCTGACAATCACCCTGAGGGTTGGTGCTCGTGGCTGTAGAGGTGGCACTGGGGTTGGGAGGGATATTCACTTTTTCTTCCTGTAGTTCATTGTTGTTTTATTTTAGCATACATTATTATTTTTGTCATTAAGACGATAACGAAGTAGACACATATATTATGGAAATGTGTTGATTTTAAATCTTCCTTCCCACCTGTGTCTGCCGGCAGCGGGGACAGCTTAGCACAAGTCTGTTTATATTCACTCCGCACTTATCTGTACCAAGCTTGTCTGGACAGAATTGACCGGTGGTATCCAGAGCCTGCTCTGATTACACAGGGCCCTGGTGTAAATGAGTGTTTCTGCTAAAGTGGTTTTAAAGGAATCCCCTTCCCCAATTCCTGACCCTAGTTTCATGGGTCTGGGTAAGTTTGCTGGCCCTCTGCATACAGCTAGGATGCTAAAGATTGAAGGGTGCTAAAGCTCAAGTCCTTCACTCCATAGCTCCATATGTCAACAAACAGCATGGAGCAGCACCTACATGCCAGATGCTGTCCTGGGTGCTGAAAAGTCAACTGTTCAATTCACCATGTACATGGACTAAAGGTTTCCCAGGGAGGAGCCATCTGGAAGCCTAGAGGAGTGGGAATGTCTGGTCAGAGTGGCCTGGCTTTGGAATGTGGCCAATTCAGTATCAGCAGGGCAATGTCAAGCAACTTGACCCTCTCTTGCTTTCCATCCTTTTGCAGAATCAGCTGCTAACAACTGGAATTGACTGTTGGTTTGTCTCAGTTGAAACAATGCATGGTGTGCACCTGCCAAGAACAATCTCCCAATTCCACATCCAAGGCAGACCAGGGGTCTTCTTGTCACCGGAAAGGGACTGGGACTGAGGCAAGTGTGCCCCAGCATGATCTGGAATGTGTGGGTTCTTGACTTTGTACAGGAAAGATTTCAGACACTTATTTTCCTCTTTAAGTCTCAGTTGAGAAGCACTGTGACAGTACTATAGGATGGATGTCAATTCTATTAGTCATGCCCTATTTCTGAAATGCTGCGTGCAAAGCAGGGAGTGAGGCTGAGGCTGACAGCACCAGCTATGTCACTGTGGGGCTGCACTCTGCAGGCCCAGCTGCAATGGCCCCCAGGAGGTGACTCCTCTCCTAGTCCACTTCTTGTCTGTATCTTGGGGAAACGCTGATGAGTGGCAATGACCAGCTCACTGTAATGATCACCCCTGTCCTAGAGGAGACAGGGTGTGTCTAGATCAGGGGTGGGCAAACTTTTTGACCTGAGGCCACAATGGGTTCTTACACTGGACCGGAGGGCCGGAACAAAAGCAGCCTGACCATGCTGGCATGCTTATCTTGGGCTGCTGGTGAAGGAGCAGAGGGGAGAGCAAGAGAACCCTCCACTCTTTCGGCTCAGTGGGCCAGATAGAACAGTTGAACGGGCCGGATCCAGCCCGCAGGCCATAGTTTGCCCACGACTGGCCTAGATCATAGCAGGAGTCCTGGGTGGCAGCGGAAGCCACGAGTAGCTGAGATGCAGACCGAGTTCTGAGTCATCATTGAGCTGGGGGATGACATATTGGGATTGGTCCTTCCCCATCCCCTGAGTGTGGAAGGTCTGTTGGTGAGAGAAGAGCTGGGGTCTGCCATTCACCCCTGGGCATCAGGAGGCCAGGGCCCTTAGCCCTCGCTTTGCTTTGAAGCCGCTTAGAATGCCTTCTCCCCACTCTCCCATATGGGCTCTTAAACTGTGAGGGAACGAAGCCAGATGAGATTTTATGTTCCCTTCCTGTTTTCATTGTTTGCAACCCTCTAAATTTGACAATAGAGTAAAACAGAAACAAACCAAATCATTGTATGGAGAGAACATCTAGTTTTTCTGTAATTTTGAAATCACAAAACACATGCTCATTAGATTTGACCGACGTGGAAATATGCAGAATACAGAATGAAGCCCCTTCTCCCCCAGTCGTGTTCCCCGGAGGCAACAAGTATGAACAGTGGGGATATCCCTTCCACAGCTTTTAGTACAGCTGTACTTTTTTATTCTGGGATTTACTGATGAATTTTAAATGCCGGAAGGCTAGGGTGACTGGAATTCAGACTTCAAAGACACTCCCTAGTTTCTGCAGTTCGGTGCAGACCCGGGTCGGCCGGGAAGAGCCAGGAGCCAATGGGCTTTGTCGGGGGGAGCACAGGTGGTGGGAAATCTTTACATGAGTTGTGGCAAAGGCCCCTGGCTGGGTGGAGGGACTGGAAGTGCCTGTCACATTCCCTTTCACAAAGACATGAATTATGAGTTACACTTCATTAGACTGGAAATTGCATATGCATGTTCATTCTTGAGGCTTCAAAGAGTTTCTTCCTAGCCCCTGGCTTGTGCACACTTAGTTTGCTAAAGAAATCCTATCAATTTACCTCATTTTATCTTCCTGTGACCAATGACGGGGGCTCACTTGGGGTTTTCACAGTATTGATGTAGGTTTTTTTCGTGTGTGTGTGTGTGTGTGTGTGTGTGTGTGTGTGTATGTGTGTGTGTGTGTGTGTGTGTGTGTGTGTGTGTGTGTGTGTGACTGTGCAGCATGATACCGGTAGTATTGTGAGAAAGAACCACTCCTCTTGGGCTGCAGCCAGCTCTCATCCAAGCTGCTGCCCAGGGACCATGCCCATGGGATCTGGAACGGCCTTGGTGATGCTAAACCCCTCAGCCTGGACAACAAGAACACAACCTGTCCTGTGAAGAGACCTTCATGCCCTTTTGGGGGTTCTTGTGAGGAAGTGAGCTTTGATTTAAGTCAACCTGGGATCTGTCTTGACTGGAGGCTGTGAGGGCTGAGGCCTTCCCATAGGTAGTAGCCAGTGGCTCGTGGGATCTCTGTGGCCAGTCATTATCATACACCCCAAAACCAGTGATGGGGGTGCTGACATGTTGAGGCCCCAGCCTCACTCCTGCCGCCAGATGTGACCAGACCTATGTGGCTCCATTTATTATTGCTCGTTTTCTTCTTTTCTACAAAATAGAAGCATATTATATGCATTATTACATATATTATACCCCCTCCCACTCAATATGTTTTGCATCTCCTTGCAAGTCAATACCTATAGATCATTTTCATTCTTTGTAATAGCTGTGTAATATTCCATAGACTATGAGGTCTCCTCTCCAAGTTTTTTCTTTCCTATTTAAAAATATGTTTTTATTGTTTTTTTAAAGGGAGAGAGAGAGAGATGGAGGAGAGAGAGAGAGAAACATCAATTGCTTTCCTCCACACATACCCTGACTGGGGATTGAACCCACAACCTAGATATGTGCCCTGACCAGGAATCAAAAAAGTGACCTTTGGTCCATGGGAAAATGCTCAACCAACTGAGCCACACTAGCCAGGGCTCATTTTTCTATTATAAACAATCCTATAATAAACATCTTGGCTCATACATCTTTTGTACTGGTGGCTTTATTTTACTTGGAGAGATTCCCAGAAGCAGCATTGCTCTTGGGTCAAAGGAACTCCATAGCTTTAACTTTAATAAATCCTGCTAGATTACTCTCTAAAATGGTTGAAATAATTTACAGTTCCACCAGCAGGGTTTGTGAGTGCCCATTTCCCACACCCCTGCCAGCGCAAGATGTTATCAATCTTTTAAAATTTGGAGGTTAAGACATAGAAACACACTTTTCTTTTCATTTGCATCTCCCTGAAAACAAATGAGGTTTCCCTTTAACCCTAAACTGTGCTCTGTTATCTTTGCACTGATGCATTGTCTTTGCAGATGAGTAGGGTTGGGGTTGCATGTAAAAACAGAATTCTCCTGGCCACATGGGGAATTCTCCTGGTAGTGTCTGGTGCTACCTCATGCAGGCAGATCAAAGGATGAGCTATGGCTCCAGCTAGGGCAGCTTAGAAAAATGGAATTGGGGTCACTTTCTCCTCAGTCAGAGTCTAGCTTTTTCATAAGGTAGTGAGTTCTGTGTTCCTGGAAGGATTTAAGCAGATATCAGAAGACCATCTATTTATTCATTAAAAATGGAGTGGTGAGTAAAACAGGCATGGTCTCTGCCTTCACCACTCTCATAGTCTAACGAGGAAGTCATGTAGTTAAATACATGATTATACATACATGTATTTAATTGCAAGAGTGATAAATACTGAAAAGAAGTGCAGGGGAACCTAGCTTAGTCTGGTCACTTGGTCAGTTGGGCAATGTTTTTCTGAAGAACATTTAAGATGAGACCAAGGGGTGAGCAGGAGTTGGCCAGATGAGGGGGGTGCACAGCATGTGTGAATCCTTGGTTGAATCCTTTGAACATCTGCATTGAAGGCTCTTGAGAAAGTAAGCCTTCATTTGTGAGTTCCACCAAGTGGTCCCAACACACCTCACAAGTGCTGGGCTGGCCCAGCTGGTCACTGACTGAGAGACACTTAAAGGTCAGGAGCCCATGGGAGATTCTAATAGGTAGAGCTGAAGCCCAGATAAAAGGAAAAAAAAAACCCAAACCGTGCTGTAGGGACAAGATCCAAAGCACCCATAGGAGAGGGCTGTGGTTGAATTGTGTCCCCCAAAAGATGCTGAAGTCCCACCCCCCAGTACCTGTGAAGATGTGACCTTTTTATTGAAATAGGGCTTGAGCAAGTTAAGACAAGGTGATTAGGGTGGGCCTTACTCCAATGTGCACCCGTGTCCTTACAAAAAGAGGAAATTTGGAACTTGGGAGGAGGCCTTGTAAAGATGAGGGTCGAGGTAGGGGTGAAGTATCTAGAGGTGAAGAATGTCAACAATTTCCATCAAAGCAGCATAGGCTTGGGAGAGACAAAGAAGGATTCCTCTGTGGGATTCAGTGGGAGCATGGCCCTGTGGACACCTCGATCCCAGACTTCTGTCCCCCAACACTGTGAGATAACACATTTCTTCTGTTTAAGCCCATAGAATGTGGTATTTTGTAATAGTCGTCCTAGCAAGCCATACAGAATGCTGGAGATACCAAAGCCAAGACTGGAGGGGACTGGGTGTGTGGGAGAAGCCAGAGCAAAAATTGAGGCCCAGAGCTTCCCAGATGGAGTACCACGAGAGCAGGAGGACAGAGGGAGCAGAGGGAGGAGACTTGGAGAGGTGGCCGAGAAGAGCAATGTCTTCTGCTCACTTTGGGGGTCTGCCAGGGCTGGTGGCAAGTGACCCCTTCCTGCTGAAAAGCTAATAATGGAGCAGACCTAACGATGCAGGAAACTTTGCAAGCTCACCACTGGCTCCTGGGCTTCCTTGGGTGTAGACTGACCAACCATCCCAGTTTGCCCAGGACTGAGAAGTTCCCATGATATAGACTTGCAGGGCTAAACCCAGCAAAGCCTCAGGAGAACTGCTATGAGCTGGTTCGCCCTCCCTGGGAGTGACCTTGAAGGCAGCTGCTCTATTGGATTAATGTAAGAACCCTTGTGAGAGTCCCCTTGGTGGATGATGTAGGCTGCCTTCCAGCGACACCACAGGGCTGATGGGTTTGGCCCGGCACAATGAAGGCGTGGCAGAGACCTCTGTGCACCTTTAACTTTTGACAGAGCTCATAACAGAGGCCAGACCAGGGTTCTCCCTAACTGAGAAACTGCCTGGCAGTGACTTCTTCACCCCAGTCCTCCAGAATCTGTTAAGAGCATCTGCAGGCGGTGGAATAGCGGCTCCCCCAAAGATAGGCTCATGTCCTGGTGTCAAGAACCTGTGACTATTACCTGATAGGGCAAAGGTAAGAATCTTGAGAGGAGGAGTTTATTCTGGACTACCAGAGGGACCCTACATGCCATCACAAGCATCTTTGTAAAAGGGATGAGAGGGAGACACAAGAAGGGGAAGGTGAGGTGAAGGTGAGGCAGTTGAGCCCAGGAGTGCCAGGGCTGCCACCGAAAGCTGGATGAGATGAGGAATGGATGATCCTCTAGAGCCCCCAGAGGGAGTGTGGCCTGCTGACGCTTTGATTTGAGACTTCTGGCCTCCAGAATCCTGAGGAAGGAAACTTCTGCTCCAGGCCACCAAATTGGTGGTGATTGGTTATGGCAGCCCTAGGAGACAAATTGCAGCACCAAGATCTTAGCTTTTCAGCCACTGGGTAAGAGGACCCACATCCGGGTTCTTCCCCTCTGATGCAGCCGCATCTCCATCTAACAGGCTCTTGTCTAGAATCAGTCACCGTGACGGGAGCTGGCTGGGGGTGACTGTGTGCAGGGCAGGGTGTGGGGAAGAGGCTGCCTAGAGCCGGCTGAGTCCCAGCTCTAGCCCAGGTTAACAGGAACCAACCTTCTGCTGTGTTTGAGAACCAGAGCTACTTCCTCTGCAGTTGAGAATTGGTTTTGCCAGGCAGCTGGTGTTTTGGGGGGAAATAGGCATGCAAGGCTCTGGTAACACGATGGGGTAAGAAACTGGAGGGAAGGCTTGGCGGTGGAGCTGGTGCTAATTCATTCCAACTGCCTCTCCCAACACCTCAGCCTTTTCCAGCTTGCAAGGTGTCTCAATATCCGATCCTGGCGAGAGCCCGAGGAGGTGGGCAGAGAGGGCGCTGATGTTTGGGAAAGACAGGGCTGGGATGCCGAGAGTAGGTGTGACTAGCCTGGGCCTCACAGCTGTGAGCGGAGGTGGGACCAACTGCCTGGAATCCAGTGCTCATTCCTCAGCTCTCAGGGCTAATTGTTGGGCTCAAGCAGGTACCACTAGTCAGGAGGCACCTGTTTTGTATCAGGGACCAGTCCCTGCAGTACCCATTGCTTCCATGAGGGGCTGTCTCAAGTTGGGTTCCCCAGGAAGTAGACGCTGAGCACGGGCCTTATTAACAGGAAGTGTGTGTGGGGAGGCAGTAGGCCTGTGGAAGGGAGGAGAAGAGAGTAGTGTTAGGTTTGAAAGGAAACAGGAAACAGAACAACAGGGAGTTTTAAAGAGAGTTTATTCCCCGGTAATGGGCGGAAGCCATCACCGAGGTAAAGATCAGAATTAGGGAAGAGGGGACAGGAAATCGGAACCCAACCGGGCCAATGGAGATGCACCTCCAACGGAGGTGCCCCTCCAAAGAACGCACGTGTCCTATCTGGAGTTCCTTTTAAAGGGAGGGGGTTGGGCCCAGGGTGGAACAGGAAGGAATGGGCCCCAAGGGCACCTTGGCCCGTGTTAATTGGTGGCTCACTGTCTTGGAGATGTCCCCTTGGCAGGTGTCAGTCATGTTGTTAGCTCCACCCACCAGTTTGGGAGGGGGGGAGCCCTAAGGGGTCATGTGTCAAACTCCGCCCACCAGTTTGGGAGTGGGAGATAACCTTTCAAGTAGGACCGGTGGAGGAAGAAGTTGAGCTGCAATGCCATCTTCAACAATGGCCTTATCCAACCCACAGAGAGCTCAGGGCACTTCAGAACCCAGCGCCCCAGGGAAGGCAGAGCTAGAAGAGCGGTGGACGTTGCACAATCGTGCCCTCTCATGGTAGCATAGCCAGGCCCAGGCTCAGGAGGGCACGGACGTGCCCAAGGCCGCCCAGAAATGTGACGGTGCCCAGCTCCCCACAGTTGCACCTTGGTCCCTCCTTCCCCCTGCCTGACCTGAATTGCTCCTCTTCCAGGAGCTGTCCCTGATTAGCCCACCCAGCTCCTCCAATCTCATCCTCAGCAAGGACAGCTACACTCCCAGGGAGTACTTAGTGGTACATGACAAGCCCGGAACGTCAGCATTCCCTGTGCCCCTGAGAAGTTCACGGAGTTTGAGTTCAGAGAGACCTGAGTCCTAGTTCCTGCCCCATCACTGCTGGTCTGCTGGGTGACCAAGTCCTTTCCTTCCCTGAGCCTCAGTGTTCCCATCCATAAAACGATTAAAGGAATTAAAAATACCTTCTGCTCAAGGTTGCTGTGAGATTAAATTAAATTATAATCATGAAAGAGATTATCATTATTATTTCCCAAGGGTGTTATTTCATCTTTGAGAATAGATTCATTATTCTCTTTCTTCTTTGTTTCCCAGGAGTGCTCTTTGGAATAGGACTGGGAACATGACTGCTCAGTAAACACATGACGAAGTCAGTGTGTGTGTATGTGTGTGTGTGTGTGTGTGTATGTGTATTCCTTTCAATTAACTACAGTTAACCCTTTTTCTGAGATGTAATATCAGGATGACTAACAGGGCCTCAGCAATTATCCCATGCCAAGTGTGTCTCACTTAACCCTCCCAACATTCCTATGAGCAGACATGATACCCATTTTACAAGGGAGGAAATGGAAATTCAGAGAGGTCAAATAACTTGCCCAATGTCACACAGCTAGCAAGCAGTGGAGCCAGGAATTGAAATTGGGACTGTAGCTTCAAATACCACACACCTTACATATACAAGAAGACACTTTGCCAGCATCTCCATAAGTCCTGTGTCCGGAAGCTGTTGAGTTCAGAGCCACAGGCAGATGACTTGGGATATAGTGAAGTCCTGTAAGAGTGCTCTGTTGGTAGGGCAGGCAGCTATGGAGAGCAGGAGGCATCATGGCTTCTGGCCAGCAGCTAGCAGCCTTCCTGGATCTATGAGCTCTGGCTGGAGAGCAATCTCTACCCTGGTTCTAGCAGCCTGACCCCCACCATCCCCGCCTGAATGGAAAGGACCTGGCATACAGCAGGTGCTCAATAAACATAACTAGTATTATTGCAGTTGCTGAGCACCAGCCCTCATACCCTTTAGCCACGGGCAGGGGGAGAGCCAGGTGAGTCCACAGTTTCCATGCCCTCTGACCATGGTAGAGGATCGACCATGGGACCCTCAGCAAGGGGCAGCCTTGCCCCTTCAGTGCGGGGCGAAGGAAGCTATTCCCAAGTCCCTTACAGGTGGTAACATTGCAGTTGACTGTGTTTCAGGGCTCCTCTGGCAGCCCAGTGGGTGTTTCTTGGTCATGTTTTGTGGCTCTTACCGTTGTATTCCTGGAGGCGTGCAGAATGTCTGTAGACCCTGCAATTCAACATATCTGGCTTTGAACCCCAAACTCAAGCACTTCCAAACCATCATGCAGCATTTACCATGTGCTGGGCACCATTCTCGGTGCTCTGTATAAACGAACACATTTAATCTTTGTATCAGCCATGTGAGGTGGCCACTGTTGTTACCTCTATTTTGGAAATGAGGAATGAAGCACAGCAAAATTAATTGTTCAAGTTCATGCAGCCAGCAGAGTTGGAATTTGAACCCCAAGCCACTGGCTGTGGATGCTACTTTTTTTATGGTTGTTCTACGTGTCTTCTGTGTATTAGCTCATTTAATCTCACAGAGATCCTCTGAAGTAGGAATTATTCACATCCCCACTTTACAATGGTAATACTGAATCTCAGATGGTCCCCGCTCCCCTCAAACTCATAAGAAAGGCCTGATTGTAAAGAACAGGAGGATCTGCAGTTGAATTGACCAGGATTCAAGTTCTGTCACCACCATTTACTAGTTGTGTGACTCTGAGCAACTTACTTAACATCTCTGATCCGCAGTAAATGGACACAGCCATATATTACAGGATTGTAGGGCATCAATAATAATAGTATCTATTAGCTACCGTGAGACAACCTCTCCCATAAGCATAATTCCTTGCAATTTGATCTGTTACAACAACCCCATGATTCTATTATTAGTTCTGTTTTAATGGATGAGGCACAGAGAGGTTATGTGACTTGCCAATAGTCGCACAGCTCACCGGTGGCAGAGCTGGGCTTAGATCCTGGACAGTTGCCTGGGCAGAATGGCTCCGGAGTCCATGCTCTGAACTATCGCACTAAATAGATAACACGTGTAGCCAGTTTATGGAACGAGCTGAATTTGGTAGGCTGAGAGCAGAAGATAATTTAACATCCCACTCTGTCCCATTAATTCATCCTCTTGGATAATTCTTTCTTGTTCTCAGACGATGTCTTCAGCAGGCCCTGAGTTTTTCTATTCTGTGGCTTAGGGATTAATAGGTGGCCTCCTCCCTTCCCTACCCCCAGTTAGTAACAAGTCTGCTTCTCTGGATTATCGAAGCCTTCATTTCACACCCAATTCAAAACAACGACATCTTCCCAGCCACCTCTTAGCATGGGCCTCCCTCAGCATGCCTGTGTGGGGACAATGGTCATGGCTGGGCTTCTCTCCACGTTGCACCTGCAGGCCGCTGCACCTGCTGTCCTCCCCTGTCCTCTGCGGGCTTCCCCAGGGGAGTGGGCACAGCAAAGGGCCCTGTGGCTTGACGGGCGCTGCCTGGGGCTGGACCTTTCCAAACTGGGGTCCTCTCTCTCATGGGACACTTTGGAGGGTTTCTTGGGGACCTCTGAATGCAGTTCCCTGACATGGAGCCCCCACTCACCAGGTTTCTCCTCAGCCCCTGGCTCCTAGTTGATCTTCCCCATCTGCTCACCCTCAGGAGGATCTCTGTGTCTGGACGCTGACCCTTTGCCTGTGTGAGAGGGTAGAGGCCGTCTCGAGAGGAATCCAGGGAGTCCCAGGCCTTGGAAGCTACATTTCCTAGCACCTGGGCCCGGTGTGTCCCCCAGAGCGGAAGCAGTGACCTTCACACTCTCAGTGTGGCTGCTGCAGCTGGTGCCACAAAAATCCAATTTCAAATAATAACATGTATTTGAATATCGCAGGCTCCAGCTCTGCCTAAGCTTTCTCCCTCCAGTTCCTGCATGCTCCCGCTGGCAGCATCCCGGTGCTCCAGGAGGGCCCTAAAACAGTCAAGGTACATCAGTCCCTTCCCAGGGTGACACGTGCAGCGGAACATAAGCCCTCCTCGTAAAGGAAAACAAGCTTTCACTTTTATTTTTGAAAATGTATGCAAAATTTCCATGACACAGACACTTGTTATTAGCTAGCAACTTTTATTATGAAGGTCCCTTCCCCCTGTCCCCAAGAAAAATAGGAACCAATGAGAGTGTTTGCCAAGGTTGGGACAAGACCAAGACGGGACAGAAAGAGGTCAAGGGGAGATTTGTCACTAGAGTCTGCCCCTGGCTGAGCTAAGCCGGGGGCTCCCGGGAGTGCATTCCTT
The DNA here is from genome assembly GCA_963924515.1 of Vespertilio murinus. Taxonomy (NCBI): domain Eukaryota; kingdom Metazoa; phylum Chordata; class Mammalia; order Chiroptera; family Vespertilionidae; genus Vespertilio; species Vespertilio murinus. The sequence goes on from OZ004718.1 coordinate 36,208,314, forward strand.
AGCGTGGTGACCAGAGACCTGGGGGGTGTGTTCAGAACCTAAACCCTAATTTGGGCTTCAGCACTGATTGGCTGCGGGGATTCAGGTAAGTCCATTCCCTGGTGTGGGCCTCAGTTTCCTCACCTGTAAAACAACGGCCCCTGGAAATGACCGCCATCAAATGCTGATGATAATGGAGAGCAGTGCCACAGCCCCTTTGGAGAGCAGAGGGGCCGGGTCCAGCAGGACTGACTGAGACCCAGCGAGCCCACGCCGAGGTGTCCACCCGAGGGACAGCCTCACGTGTGTGCAAGGATGTCACCACTACAACAGCACAGCCGGAGACACTGAAATATGGGCGTGAGTACCACGTAGTATATTCATCTAATGAGACTGAAAGCAATTGATAGAAATGAGGCGGAGCATGCGGCAGTGAATAAATCTCAGCTCATCACATTGAATGCGAAAGTGAAATGGTATGTGGAATACTGTACCCCTCGTGCAAACTAACACACATCCAGAAATGCAACATATCACTACGGAGTCCAGTGTCTACACAGAAATTATAAGTGAAGAGGAAAGGTGTGCATCCAATTCACAGTAGTGGGAATGGGGGGAAAGGACTTTGAATCAGACTATAATGTCATATATATGTATATGTATATACACTGAGTGGCCAGATTATTATGATCTCTGAACGCATAATAATCTGGCCACTCAGTGTGTGTGTGTGTGTGTGTGTGTGTGTGTGTGTGTGTGTTTATATATTAGAGGCCCAGTACGTCTGGTCAGCCTGGCCAGGGAGGGAGTGAGACATGGGGGTTGGCCAGCCTGCCTGCTGGTCGAATTCCTAGTCAAGGGGACAATTTGCATATTAGCCTTTTATTATATAGGATATACACTGGGTGGCCAGATTATTATGCATGCAGAGATCATCATAATAATAATCTTACCACACACCCCCAACACACACACACATAAATAACATTAACAAGTTGTCAATTCTGGGTGGTGGATAAAAAAGCGTACAATGGATGCTGGTTGTATATTTTCCCAGTAATTTTAAAATTTCTCCAAGAAAATTTAAAATGGAAACTTATGCATAAAAATAAGCTGGGAAAGACTCATTGGCAGAAAGAGGATAATTCAGTCTTTTGGTCCCAAGGTGGCAGGCCTCTCGGGGTGAAGGAGGGTGGGCTGAGGTGTCATGTCCTTGGGGCCCCCAACCCGGGACCTTCCCGCATGGCCGCTCTCTCTCATCCCCCTGAGCCGTGGAGGTCTGTGGCAGAGGGTGGCCGGGGCTCGGTGCACATGCAGGCCAGGGCGGGGGCACAGCGGCTAAGTGAGGCTGGGCCCACTCACGGGGAGAGGCAGGCAACAGAGGAGGAAGTGAGTTTGAAGGACCCACGGGGAGTCCTCCGGGGTGAGGAGGGGCTGGGTCACCTTGGAGGCGACCTTTGCATAAATGCCTTCCCATTTCTCCCAGGCCCTGCCCATCTGCTCCTGGCGGCTGTTGATTAAAGCGCAAAATGGGGCTTTTCACTACCCCCACGGGCACCCTTCCTCCGAAAGGCCCAATAGAGCCGTTCTCGTGGAGATTTTTATGGGTCATGTTTTAAAAATTACATCCAAATTAAATCTGTGCTGATTTAATTAGAATGTGTAAGCCGAGGGACTCCTTTATCGTCCCTGCTCCAGGGTCCTGGGCAAATGCCTTCTCTCTGGAAACTGCTGTTCTCGCCACCTCCCTTGTCTGCCTGTAGGTGAGGGGGGCTGTCGGAATGAGGAATCCTTGGGATCATGTCCTTCTTGTGCCGAAGAGAGGCCGAGGGCCGGGGAGGACCGCCAACTCCTCAGGGTCAGGACCTGGCAGGTGTCTCGGTGGCTGTGGCAGCTCCTGGAGGCCTCTCACACACAAGGGCCTCATAGAAGAACCTCTTCTCAGCTACTGTGAGGGACAGGATGCTGGGATTCAGGGCCTGGGGGGAGGCCCTCATCCCAAGAGACTCTAATAGCAACGGCCCACTGAGAAGGGGGCATCTGTATGAATTTCAGGGTCTTCCTGGCCCCCCTCTCTTTACATACAGGTACGAGGATAAATTCCAGATCCCTTACCCTGACACTGATGACCGCTTTCATCTGGTACCAACTCCTTCTCCATGTTTATCTCTAACCACGCCTCCCTCTCCTTGCACTCAGGGCTGTTGCACAAAATATTGGTTATGCCTTCAAAGTACTATGCACCTTAAAACTGCAAAACTTTGGTATTGCTTAGAGCAGCCTCTGGACTTTAATTTTTATGCAAATTCCCCAATTATTCTTCAAGACCTGACACAAATGTCTCCCTCTCAACCAAAGCCAGGCCCTGCTCCTTCAGGCAGACTCAGTCCATCGGACCTCTGTGTTCCTATTGCACTCTGTGCATCCTGAATTATGACGCGTTGCATTTCAGCATTTTACCTCTCATCCCGGGTCTCTCGCTGAAAGGCTGGCCTGGAGATGGGGAGTGGGTTCTCAGATAAGGTAGAAAATGAAAGATGCTGATAGGAAAATAATAATCCAAGACAGTTTTCAGATATAGAGTAAAGCTTTGCCCTGTCTCCTTCTTCCCAAGTGGTGGGCCTTGCCCTCACGGATCTGTTGGTTCCTTGAGGACAGGGAACATCTCACGTTCTAGTTCTGTATTCTCAGTCCTGGGTTTAGCCCGGTTCCTGGCACAGAGACGCTTGATAGATATCCCTGGGATGAATGGCTGAACTAGTCAACGCTTGCTAGAGGACACCTGGCAAGCAGCACCTCTCTCCCTCAGCTGAACTCGGAACTAAAAGAGAAGGGACAGAATAGGCACAGGAACATTAACATATCACTGAAAAGGACCAGTTAGAAAGTTACATCTTAGTAGAGAGTCCAGAGGGCTTGCTCACCCCCGCCTCCACCCTACACCTTGGCACCCTCCAGCTGAGAGGAAAAGCTCCAACCTCTAGGCCAGGCCATCCTCTCCCCTTCGTCTTCTGCTGGAGGCAGTGCTCAGAAATGAGAAAGCAGGCCGGGCTAAGCCACGCCCCTGAAGGGCAGGCCAGTGACTAGCCCACTTTGAAGGCTTATTCCCTGAGTTTGAGTCTTTCCAAGATCCCCAGGCAGGAAAGGGTGGACAGTGGGAGGGTGCTGGAGAGTTGAGAACTTGGTTATAATGAAGAGAGTGTGCATGTTCTGTTATTCCCAGATCAGTGCAAAACTGTGCTCTTACGAAGCTGACTCTGACTCAAAGTTGGGTAGGGTTAGCAGGCACTCCCCCCCTTGAACATGAAGACATCATTATTTCTGCAGCGCAGAGGAGCCAAGCCTTGAGTCTTTATTGCACTATGCGATGAAAATGTCATCTTCTGGGATGTGCTTTAATTACCATGCGGGGTATCGGTGCCAGTTCAGAGGCTAGAGTCCTTGGGCTCAGCTTGGAGCTGGGGCCTCTCAAAAGGAAGCTGCTCATTATAGTCTAAAAGTCAGAAAGTGCAACTGAAAATTCTCATTTCATGGAGATTACAATACATACGGTAGAGCACCCTTTGCTTTATACACCTTTGTCTCTGGCAAGTGGTTCTCTTACTGCTGCCTGAGCTAGCAAATGTCATTTTCCTCTTCACCCCTGGGCACCCCTGGGGATGATGTGAGGTTTAACTTTGGTTCTGCAATCTCTGAGTTTCCCAAGTCATCGATTCTGTGGCCACTGGGAAAGTGAGACCAGTTAGGTTGGGGCAGAGGCCTGGGTTGGACAAAACTGGTGGGAAGAACTTGTTTCTCAACTGAGATCCATGAGAAGGCTTTAGTGGATCTTTGATGCCCAGAAATTATTTGCGAAAGTGTGTGTGTGTGTGTGTGTGTGTGTGTGTGTGTGTGTGTGTAGAGGTGGGTGTACCTGGTCAGGTTCCTAAGGAGCAAGCACATAATTTTCTTTAGATGCTCTGAGAGGCTTGTGACTCTTCCAAATGAGTTAAGACATTCAGGTTAAAGAGAGGAGAACAGAATAGAGGTCAGGGGTGGGAAACTAATACAGGACAGGAATGGGAAGCTTTATCTTAAAAGAAAACCTTTCTAGTTACAAGGGAAGTCGTTGGCTATAGAAAAGCCCTCAGTGGACAAATCAGGCAACACTACCCTCACTTCTTTATAATAAGAGGAATTGTAGTCAGATTAATATATATTGATTAACATTTATTTAGTACATACTATGTATTAGTACGTTAAAGACTCTATATTTTAATCCTGAAGGAAACCCTGCAAGGAAGGTACATTTATTATTCTTATTCCATAGAGGAAGGCACTGAGACTCAAAGAAGAGAAGCAACCCAGCATTGAACCTTAGCCTGTATGAAAGCCAGAATTTGAAGCCAGAAAATGGGGCTTCCAACTCTTTATGACCTGCCTGATATTTCATCCGGAAGCTTGTTAAAGAAACAAGTGTACAAGTAATTGTCATAATAAAGATAATTTCAGCAAGTAGTAATTTCAGGTGGTGATAAATCTGCAGGTGGCATTGTGGGCAGAATAATGGCCCCTAAAGATGCCCACAAACTAATCTCTGGCTTGGGACTACATTAGGTTGCATAGCAAGGAAGGATGAAGGTTTCAGGTGTAATTAAAGTTCTTAATCCGCTAAGGAGCCTATCCTGAATATCTGGGTGGATCCTCTGTAATCACGGGGATCCCCAGAAGTAGAAGATACGGCTACCGAAGACAGGTACAGAGAGATGCATTATTGCTGCTTTTGAAGATGGAGGAAGGGGCCAGGAGACAAGGGATGTGGACAGGTTAGATTTCTAGAATCTGGAAAGGGCAAGGAAACTAATTCTCCCATAGAGCCCCTAGAAAGAAGTCGCCCCTGGGATCATGACATTGGAGTTGAGACCTGAATGACACAAAGCAGCCAATTCTGAACTATCTGAGAGAAAAGCTTCTGGTGGAGCAAAGGACTGGCAATGATGATGAGCTGCTGACTCCAGAAACAAAAAGAAGGTCAGTGTATAGACCTGCTGCTCAAGGTGGTCCATGGACCAGTAGCATTGACATCTCCTGGGAAAAGGTGAAAAATGCAAATCTGTGTGGCCCCATGCTAGACCTATGGTAGCAGGTTCTTAGGGTGTGGAGTCTAGGTACTGCTTTGGGTAAACCTTTCTTTCTTGCAACAATCACACTTGCAGAAAAGTTGAAAGTCTAGTACAAAAAGTTCTGTTTTTGAATAGAATAAAGTGCTGCCCTGATGCCCTATCACCATCCAATACTTTAATGTATGTTTAATACAAACATGGGCATTTGTCTCCACAGTCACAACGTGACACTAAAATGAGGAGACTGACAATGCTGCCGCATGGACCTACTCCTGGGAGCTGGCTCAAATCTCTCCAAATGCTCCAATAATCTGTGTTGTAGCGAATCGATCTATTGCAGAGCTATGGGCTGCATTTCGTTTTCATGTCCTTTCAGTCTCCTTCAAACTGGAAAAGTCCCTCAGTTTTTCCTTGACTTTCAAGACCTGCCCCTTCTGAAGACTGCAGGGCAGTTATTTTGGGCCTGTCTGATGCTTCCTCGTGATTAAATTCAGGTTATGCTTCGTTGGCAGGAGGAGCACAACAGTGACTCTGCAGTGTCCTCGCATCCTGTCTGCGGGCGGGCGATTTCCGTTCACCCCATTGTGGGAGGCGATCGCTGTGATCACTTAGTGAGGATGGTGCCTGCCGGGCTTCTCCACTGTAAAGCTGCCCTTTGTCATAAACGGGTGTTTTGCAGGGAGGCCTCTTGAAAGTATATAATTATGTTATCCCTCAGCACATCTTCATTTGATTAATTTATGTGTATATACCAAGATGAACTCATGGTTTCCCATTGTATTCAATGGGTTCTAATCTGTTCCCAGCATAGTTTAACCTGATGCTCAAATGATCTCATTATTGACCAGTGGGAGATCTGTGTGTCCTTTTGACATACTTCCATCATCCTTTAAGGACTTCCTTGCTTTTGGGAGGCCTGGAATCAACCGTTTTCCCAAAGAGCCCTTTTTTATTTCATTTTAGTGGAAAATGGTACTTAGAAGCCAAGATCTAGGAGCCAGATAGGTTCATTGCTATGAGAGTGTCACTGCATTCAGGCCTTTTTAGAGGATAGAGATAAAAAGTATATGTAAGATATTATATTTTATATTTTATATGATTGTATATGTGTGTATAGATATACATATTTATACTAATAAAAGCCTTGGGGGTGATGAGGCCAGCAGGAGAGGGTAGTTGGGGGAAATCAGGCTGGCAGAGGAGCAGTTAGGTGTCAATCAGGCCGGCAAGGGAGCAGTTAGGGGGCACTCAGGCAGGTGAGCAGTTAGGAGCCAGTGGTCCTGGATTGTGAGTTGGACATCCCCCAAGGGGTCCCATATTGGAGAGGGTGCAGGCTGGGCTGAGGGACACCCTCCCCAGTGCACGAATTTCATGCACTGGACCCCTAGTCTATATAATAAAAGGCTAATATTCAAATAGACTGAATGGCAGAATGACTGGTCACTATAAAGTGCACTGACCACATGCAACACAGGAGCTTCCCCTGATGGTCAGTGCACTCCCACAAGGGGAGCACCGCTAAGCCAGAAGCCCTGAGACAGGCTCACAGCTGACAAGCATAGCAGCAGCACTAAGGATGGCTTAGGCCTGCTCCCCCTAAGCTGGCAGTCGGACATCTTTCAAGCGCTCCTGGACTGCGAGAGGGTGCCGGCCAGACTAAGGGACTGCCCCCTGAGTGCACAAATTTTGTGCACCAGGCCTTTAGTTATTACATATTATACATTTTTATAATTATATATTACATATATGAACACTTACATAAACACATTACATTTTTATTTTTCTATGTTTATCTGTAAATATTGGAAACCACAAGTTCACATGAATACATCTAATTCAAATTCAACATCATGAGGTTCATTCTAGTTTTCTCCCTTTCAGTGTTCATACTCCCTTCCCCAATAATGGCAAACATGGTGTATTAGTTTCCTAGGGGTATTGTAGCAGAGTACCACAAACTGGGGGTGCTTAAACAACAGAAAAGTATTGTCTCCCAGTTGCAGAAGCTGGGAGCCCAAGGTCAAGTAATGGATGACTCCTGGGTTGGCACCATCTGTTGACCTTGAGGGAGAATCTGTCCACGTTGGGCTCCCACTTCGGGTGGTTCTCAGTGATCTTCAGCACCCTTGTCTTATAAACGCATTTCCCTGATCTCTGCCTCACACTCTCCTTAGGTATGTGTCTGTGCTCAAACTTCCCCTTCTTGTAAGAACATCAATCATATCGACTTGGGGCCCACCCTAAGCTGGTACAACCTCATCTTAACTAATTACATCAGCACCCCCTCTTTCCAAATAAGGTCACATTCTGAGGTACTGGGGGTTAGGACTTCAATGTATAAATTTTGAGGGGACACAATTGAACCCACAATATTCGGCTTTTATTGTTCTTAATGTTTACGTGATTAATGCTCTTGAATGTGACCAATCCTCCCTCTTGGCTGTCATCTTCTACTCCACTCCCACCCCCGCAATGGGACCCACATATCTTGCTTGGGCTCTGAGTTCTCATTTCAGGTGGTGGCCCTACCCTTTGTAGATGTCATCTGCACACTTGGGTTCTGACACCCCAGGCCAGCCATTGTCTAGGGCAGGGGTGGGCAAACTTTTTGACTCGAGAGCCACAATGGGTTCTTAAACTGGACCGGAGGGCCGAAACAAAAGCAACCTGACCATGCTGGCACTCTCATCTTGGGCTCCTGGTGAAGGAGCAGAGGGGAGAGCAAGAGAACCCTCCGCTCTTTCGGCTCCGCGGACCAGATAGTTTGCCCACGGCTGGTCTAGGGGGCTGCCCTTCTTGCCTTGCTTGGGCTCATTCTCCCAAAACCAGGATGCCTCCTCAGTGAATGCTCCTACCTCACATGATTTCCTTTGCAGCCAGTATTGTTCTGTTACCTCATGCAAGGATGCCCTTCTCAGGTGGCATCCTCCTCACCCTTCTTGGGTAGTGACATCCCATGTTGTCTCCCTCTCTCCCATGTGGATACCCTCCTCACCCTGTTAGGGTTCTGACACGCTGTGGGGGCCAGCCCCCATGTGCCAGCACACCAGCTCTGGGCCACCATGCCTGCCCTCATCTCACTGCAGATGCCTACCTTACTCTGTGCACATACTAGAATGTTCAGGCAGTACGGGCACAGAAGAGGGCATGGGGGAGGAGAAGGATGAGGAGGACCTGGAATCTGGGTGTGGACAAGCTCTCCTGAGATTCACAGGCATTGCAAACCCTGTGAGTCCTGGTGTGACATCAGTGAGCAGGGCTGTCACAGATGGGCTGGAGAGAGGGAGAGCCAGCTCCTGGCAGCGGGGTTGGTGGGAGGATGGGGTCTTGCAGGCTTTAGCAAGGAGGATCTGTTTTATTTATTTATTTTTGAGTTGGCAAAAATCAGTTTATCTGGGGCAGAAATGCCAGCAAGCACATATGAATGAGCTCCAGCCTCTTCTCTTGGGAAGAGCAGGAGTCATCAGTTACTTCAACATCGTGTCCCTCCCTCCATTCTTCCCTTCAGCCTTTAGCTTCCACCCGCCCTTCTAAAGCAACAAGGGCACTTTCCTAGCAGCTCTTCCCTCCCCCCCCCCCCCCGGGCCATGCTTCTTGCAAGTGTTTCTATATCTTTGCCTTCATGCTATTCACACCGAGACCCAGTGCAATCTGGCTTCCACTCGGGAGTTTTGTTTTTATTCTGTGTACATGGGAAGCCACTGGAGGTTTTTAAGAAGACAAACATGCCTTGATTTATTCTTTAGAATTATCGCTCTGGCTACCGCATGGGGAATACGTCTGTAAAAGCCCAAAGAGGAAGCAGGATGGTTAGTCAGGAAGCTGCCCCATTGCCAGCTGAGAGGATGCTGGTGTTCACTGGGTGGCAAGGGGGGAGTTGATGAGAAGGGGACAGATTGGGGACAAGTTTGGATGGCAGGGTGTTCAGATGGATTGGAGGTGGGGGTGAGGGAAGGAGAGCAGCATCACAGAAGATGGCTAGGGCTCGGGGCGGGTGGCAATTGTGGAAATGGCTAGAGGCAGAGCAGGTTAGGAGAAGAGGGGCATCCAGGAAGGCCATTGGCTGATATTTTGTTTGACAGCCTCATCTGTATGGCGATATCATGTAAACCACTGACTATATCAATCTGGAGTTTAGGGATGGCAGGGCTGAAAGTTCAGACCCAGAAGTCATTGGCTAATAGGTCTTCTGGAGGAGTCACAAAAGTGTTGTTAGCTTAAAAATGTGACTTCACCATGAAATGCTAAGGAAGGCTGAGGACAAGGGCCGGGGGAGGTGGCAGGGCTTGCCAGCGAGCTGTGGACAGGCAGCAGGCCTCCACTTGTCAGCACTGGTCTGATACCGCCTTGCGGAGCAGAGAAGAGTTGACATCCGAGCACAAATTTGTCCCCAGGACAGTCACATGTGGGACCATGGTTAGGCCCATCAGACCAAACCCTAAATTGAAGAACAAAATTTCCTCCAGTTTGCTGAAGAGTTCAAGGCCTGACTCAGAGCCCAGGCCTCCGAAGGCAGCCCCTGTCACTCTCCAATTTGGAGACTCTGCAAACATGCCATTAGCGGCTGCCCTGTAAGTGCAGGGCGCTGGGGGGTTACAAATCGTGCTGACTTCTGTGGCTCCATAAAATCTCAAGCCAGCCTTTGGAGGGCTGGAGACGTTTTCTTAGCCCTATTTTATAGCCGAGGAAACTAAGATTCAGAAGTTCAACCACTTGTCTGAGACCACACATCCAGGGCGTGATAGAGTCAGGCCTTCAGACCAGGACTGTCTACATCTGAAACCTCCATCCCACCTTGTTCCTCTGTCAGAATCACAGCTGCCTCATGGCTTCTAAAATATAACTGTCGCTGGCATGTCTTCATCAAGCAACCAGCCAGGTGCTGTTTTATCCTGGGACCTACATGCTGCTTCCCCATTGCAATCCCAGTTCTTACCCTGAGAGAGGCTGCCCCCTTTCCTCAGGACTTGCCTTACTCAGGTCTTTTCTCCTCCTTTGCTGCACGTCACATGTTTTCTCTGCTGGTTGGGGTCTCTATCTTCCAGTTCCTCACCACCTGCTCAGTTACTGGTCCCTGGATCTCACCTCCCCAGTGCTTCCTGAATGCTCAACCAACTGCTTCCAGGAGGTCTCTCTGATGGCTCTGGCCTCCCTGCACTTCTCCAGGGGTCTCCAGGCTGCAGTAGCCTTGACCTCTGACCCCCAAGTGTCTGTGACATATTACTCTACCAAGCAGTACACATGGCCTCATCTTGATTGTTCTGACTATATTTACCTCCATCTCAGAGTCTTCAAGCTCAAATTCAACATCTCTCCTTAATCCAGGGGACCTGATCCAGCTTATGTGTACCAGCAGAAGCAAATAGATCAAATATGGACTATGAGTCATAGACTCTCACAGGACTTCAAAGGTCGCCTACTTAACCTTCTGTCTGATGTCACACTTCCCTCTCCAACGTTCTTCCCAAAGTCAAACCTCCCCTGACACATGCACTCACTAACTCATTCCTTCTTTGACAGGTACCTTAATTATTAATTTCCCTTTCCCCCTTAAAAGTTGCCTAGCAGCAATAGCCTTCACTGTCCAAAAGTGACCCAGTTTAGGTCCACTCCTGCCTCCTGGTGGCCATTTATGGATTCAAGGCAGTGATCTTGACCCTGAGCCTTCTCTTCTTCAGATAATCAACTTTCCCACTCCGTGTATCATCTCAGAGTTCCTCCTGTCTCCTGGCCTCCTCCCCAAGACAGCCTCAAGTTTCTTTGTCCTAGAGACTCTTTACCTTCCATATTCAATGCAGATTCAGACAAGATCCAATAAGTATTTATTGAGTGCCATCTCTGTGCCAGGCATTGGTCCGGGAGTGGAAGATAAAGCAAAGGACAAGGCAGTAATCCAGATGGAGCCCATATCTCAATACGAAACTGCATTTTCCACCGTGGGGCTCTGCTCCTTCACTAGTGCTGTGATGCTCAGTCTCAAAGCTCTGGTCGAATGTGCGTTCTCAGCACGATGAATAAGACATTGTCCCTGCTCCTGAAAGTCCATGGCTCCATTGGCTTGACCTACTTAACAGATCTATGTTGAATCTCTTTCTCTCTCTCTCTCTCTCTCTCTCTCTCTCTCTCTCTCACACACACACACACACACACACACACACACACACACATCAATTGCAGGAAGTTCACCAATTTCTGATCCATGTTGACCTGAGAAACTCACCCCAATGTCCCTTCACGCTCTGCACCGCCCCATTGGATATAACGACATCGCTGTAGGTGAGATAAATAGTTATTATCAGCCAATGTGGTTAAATAATCACCAGACCACATAATTCAGAATTCATGTGTCTTAAAAATTCCCCATTTAATATTCAACAGAAAAAAAATGCTAATCCACCACAAAAGATTGGGTTTTATTTTCCTAGACAGGAAGCATTTTCTTTAGTCACATAATGACTTTCCTTGACATATTAATGAAGGAATGTGAATTTAAAACAGCCGGGGATGCTGCCACGTTCTTTGTTATCTGAGGGGCTGGCTGCATGGAAGTAGCGGGAGTAACTGCTGACTGGCTGGGCCATGTCATCATTGAATTAACTGCTTACGAAGACCGAATTTACCAAATTAAATTTCAGTGAATAATTTCTGTTCACAAAACAGCAGAAATTACACCATTGTGGATGTGTTAGATAGGCTGTCTTATGGGGCTGACATTGTATTAGAGGAGTGCTGTGGAATCAGGCAGAGCCGGGGCATGGTCAGCAGGAAGCCTGTCCACAGAGTTGGGATGGGAAGATCCTGAGCTCTGGAATCAAATTCCGGGTCTCCCCTTCCTTGTTGGTGGGCCCTAGGGCATGCCACTTGAGGTTCTTTGAGCTTCAGTTTTCTTGTCTGTAAAATAGGCATGGATGACATATTGGATTACATTTACGGATGCATTTGGTTACCTGCAATGGTCTGTGTAAAGATGGTTGGTAGTTGGCATGTAGCTCCCTGTTTGAGAAACAATTAGGAGTAAGAAAGGAAGCTCTACTCTCATACTCTACCTTTCTCAAGGGGCAGAGCTGGCTACAGACAGGACTAGAGGACCCAGTGCATCTCTGGAAATAGGTTCCATTGGATGTGACCAAATAGTTACTTAATCCAGCGGGTTAGCGGTGCGTTGGATTGATTAAATATAGCCAATCCGGTTGCTGTGATGCCAAAGCAAGAGATAAAAATGAAATGTTCAGCTTCTCGGTCCTCAGTGAGGTTGAGGAAATAAGAAGAGAGAGAACTTTTTCACTTGGTCTAGCACATGTGTGTGGTAGATCAGATTATTGCTTAAAGCTGTCCACTCTCCTCTCCTCACCTCCATGGAAGATTATTTCCTTATTCCTTAGTGTTGGCTCAGCCATGCAACTCAGTTTGGAATAGCAACAGAGTAGATGCAAGCACTGGAATGTGCTGGTGGAGCTGGGCTCGCCCTCTTGTACCTCTGCCATTGCCACGAGAAGAGCATCTCCCAAGTAGATGCTTTCTCTTCATCTTGAATACACATACAAGAAATGGACCAGAGCACAACTTGGTAGCAAGAAACCAATTCTATCCAAACCCACCACCTAAAGCAGAACTGCCCAGCCCAGCCCAGTCTTGTTCAGACAACCTTAGCTGACCTACAGAGCGGCGAATGAAACAAATGCTTATTGTCCTATGACACTGAGAATTTGGTTGGTTGTTACGCAGCAAGAACTGACTGATACAAGAACTGACTTTCATATCCATTGGCTCATTCAGTCTGCAGGAAACTCCCATGATACAGATAAGTCAGATACTTTTAATTCTCATTTTTATGTGAGAAAACTGAGACTCAGGAAGAAGTGACTTATTGTGGTCAAGAGGCAAGTCAGACTAAAAGGCCAGCCTTTTAGTGCAAAGTTGAGTGCTCTTTCCCATGTGTGACAATGGCTTCTTTACAGGGGAGCTGGGGGAGCTCCCTGGATTCCCAGAAGAAGCGTAAACTTCTTCTACTTCACAGGTTTACCAGAGGCCAACCTCTCAGTAGGGATGGAAGGGAGAGACCTCCTGGAGGCAGTTAATGATTGTCTTGTGGTTCGCAAGGCAGCATTTCCTTATGATTTGGGTTGGTGCCAAAGTGTCACTGGGCAGAGATAGAAAGCAGTCTGTCATGTATAAAATTTAACAGGCAATAATGTCTGCTACTAAATTGTATATCATTCTTAACGATGTTGTCAGCCCCTAATCAGTCTAATTTATATTGTCAACATGATATAATAGTCCCAACCTGGTGGGGCCTTCGGAAACACAAGATCCAACAACGTGTGAGACCAAAGTGGATTTCCACTGGTTCTGACTCTGGAAATCGCATTAGGATTGCCGACTCCCACTGCAGAGCCCCAGAGGGAAGTGAATACACCGTCCAGCATAGGGCCTGGTACTCAAGGCCGGCAACGAGTGGCTGCTGCTGCCTTCTGTTGTATTGCAGCGGAACCAGCTAGAATTAGAAATCTTGTCCTTTGCTGAAACCGGTTTGGCTCAGTGGTAGAGCGTCGGTCTGTGGACTGAAAGGTCCCAGGTTCGATTCCGGTCAAGGGCATGTACCTTGGTTGTGGGCACATCCCCGGTGGGGAGTGTGCAGGAGGCAGCTGGTTGATGTTTCTCTCTCATCGACATTTCTAGCTCTCTCCCTCTCTCCCTTCCTCTCTCTAAAATATCAATATATATATATAGATATATCAATATCTATATCTATATCTATATCTATATCTATATATCTATATCTATATCTATATCTATATCTATATATAAAGAAATCTTGTCCTTAGAGCAGCAGAGAGGGAGGGGTGAGGTGTAGGTGTAGAATGCCCTTGCTGTGGTCTCTCTCCGCTCTTTTGTCATCACGACGTCTAAGGAAAGACCTGCGAGGCTTACAAAGGCGATTTTCAATGCAGTATCTATGCCTCCCTGTGGGTAAGACTGGGGGCCACCTGGCACAGAGTAGGTGCTTAGCGAAGGGAAACTTTCTGGGTGCTCATTTCTTACCTACCCAAGGAGTTAGTCTATGTGAAAACTATGCAAATGATGAATTTCTGTGCAAAGGTGAAGGTGAGCTGATACTATTTTGGAGAATGTGTTATGTGCTACGTGTTATATTTTTTTTTACCCTTCCTCTCATTTAGTGCTTCCAGTGGTCCCAGGTGGGAGATCTTAATGTCCGCTTTGAAGCTGAGAAAACTAAAACTCAAGCGGCTAATGACTTGACCAAGGCAACCTGGCTGAGAGTTGCAGAGCCTCAAAGGAGCCGCGCCTCCACGGGCACAGTCCCGCGCTCCCTCCACCCCACGAGCCTCCCTCCAAAGGAGTGGTGGTCAGCATCTGCTTCTTTAGAAAACTCCTGAATGCAGGGCATCGACTAGGCAAGGCGGTGCCTTTGTTTTTTATTCTCCATTCAGACGTTTTGTTGCTGGCCACACACGGCCTTCATTTCCAGGGCTAAATTCCACGCCGCCGGAGGGCACCACCTCAGGGAAATAATTCAGCCTGCCAGGGCTTGGTCGCCCAAATCATTCTCATGGCCCCTCCCTCTGGGTTCACCAGAGTAATTACAAGGTCTCTCTGAGACCACAGTGCTCAGGGGTCACAGAGCCTCCGACAGGATAAAGAACTGCTTAAACGCCAGCACAGTGGCTCAGAACCAGAAACAGCACAGAATCCACTCGTTTCCCCTTTTAGGTGGGGAAACCGAGGCTGAGGGAGGGGACTGGCTTACCTAAATTGCCAGGGTAGAAAGAACAATGATCAGCCTAGAAACCATGCAGGACAGACACATCCCCCACCTTCTCCCTTCACAGCATAACGTCCTTGAAGGGACTCCAGCTTTGCAGGCCTCGTGTTTCAAAGCGGGGCAGGCAAATGTATTCTGTAAATGTCTGCAGCCCGTGCAGTCTCTGTCACAACTACTCCTCTTCCCCCCTGTGCTCCTAAAGACACCATAGCCAAATGTAAATGAATGGGTATGACTGTTTCAATAAAACTTTATATATAAAGACAGGCAGTGGGCCAAATCTGGTCTGCAGGCCATAGTTTGCCTACCGTTAGTATAAAGATTAGAATTTTTCCAGGATCTGGTCTGTATGAAGTCTATAGAACACTTGAAACCCTAGAAACCCTCTCCTTTTGGAAAGATAAATAAATAAATAAATAAATAAATAAAGGATCATAGACCAGGCAGTCAGAATAGGGGCTCTCTGCCATGAAGACCAGAATTTGGAAAGTGCCAGACCATGCTGGGTCACCTTTGGCTGCCTTTGTGTCTTCTCTTTATTGAAAGGCCCCTTCATCGCACTAATTCTGCAAAATGCACGTGGCCAATGAGAAGAGAATTGATGGTGGGAATAGGAGCAAGGCAGGGCTCCTTAGCCTGCACACCCCCTGGCGAGGGATCCTCCGTTTCGAGAACCCCTCCGTTCCCCCTACGTTAGACCTTGTCACCTCACCACAGCCTCTCCTCTTTAACCAGGAGCCTGGAATCTCTCTCCCTTCCCAATTAAGTGGAGGAGGCTCAGGCTTCATGTGTATTTCAGTCACAGGTATATTAATTTCGCTGAGTTCTTAGGCCAGGATGGCTCTATGAATCCTGCCTTCCCTTGAGCTAATGGGGCGGCATAAATAACTCCGGGGAAAGCATTTGGCCCAGCAGCTCCCAAGTCAGGCTGGAGTTAATCAATCCGCTGCCGACGGGCAGCTGAGGGCTGGGATGCTGGGTCAGAGGTTGTGCCTGTCTGGGGCTAATTCCCTCCTAACAGATGTCACTACAGAGAGCCGTAGGCCCTCTGGGCAGAGGAAGGCAGCCCCGGGGGGCTAGGAACCTGGCCTCTGATGTTTCCCTTGGCCTGGAGACAGATGAGAACGTAGCCTGCTCATGGCCAAAGAGTCAGGGCAGCTCTCTGACTCGCCCTCGAGTGATCCCACCAATCTCCTGGGAGAGGCTGGCTCCTCTTCCCGTGGCCAGCGCCAGGGGACCTGTCCCAGGGGCATCAGTGCTGCCTGCCTGCTGTCTGCACGTGTCCCCGGCCGATGGCTTACCTCATCCGGCCCTATGAGAGCACCATCTCTCCCAGGAGGCAGGGTGACGCAGGGTTTAGAACAGCGGTTGCCAACCTTTCGGACCTCACGTGGTCCGTGAACCACCGCGACCACTGGTTTTAGAACGCATCCCTGCAGCCAGATGTCGACTTCATCTCTTACGTGTTCTGAGTCTTTGGACAAGTTACTTAACCTCCCTGACTTTTTTCAGAGAGGAAGAGAGAGATAGAAACATCAATGATGAGAGAGAGAGAATCATTGATTGGCTGCTTCCTGCATGCCCCCCACTGGGGATCAAACCCGCAACCTGGGCATGTGCCCTTGCCCGGAATCGAACCTTGGACCCTTCAGTTGGCAGGCTGATGCTCTATCCACTGAGCCAAACCAGCTAGGGCTGAGTTTTTATATTTTTAAAAAATAAGACAAGTGGAGAATGATGACGGCAGTGATCTAGCCTGGCCCTGCCAACCACAGGGCTCACAAGGACTTAATGAGTGACCATGGGTCCAGTCACACCAGGGCCCGGCACAGCAGCAGAGCTCACTCACGGTTAGCTGGTATTAGATGTCCATCCCTGGGGACTTCATCTGTCCTGGCTTCTTGGGAAGCATCCTCGGCCGCCCCAGTCAGGAGAAGGGTAGGGCTGAGGGTTAGGGCCCTCACTACTGGGGCTCTGAGGCTCCTGCCAGCGTGACTGGGAATATTCCAGCTCCCAGCACAGGCAAGGGGTCTCCCCTCAGCTCCCTGGATGCTCTCGGATGGTGGGCCGTGGCTGTACTGCTTTGCCGCGGGCTGTGGACTGAGCCTTCTGGGCTGAGCCACCTCTCAAGCTGCCCGCTGAGCTCAGTGCTTGGGGGACTCTGAGGACAGTGCAGAGGCGGTTCAAGTACCAGAGGAAACTGTCCTTCCCCCTTTGTGAATCTATTCAGAGCGCAAGGAGCATGGCTGTTTGGAACTCTCCCATTTCACAGATGGAGATGTTGAGACTTGCAGAGAAGACGTCGCTTGCCCAAAGGGCGGTGGGACCATGTTGCAGCTGCCCATCTTATTCAGCCTTCCCACCCTGGAGTGAGGTGGTCCCCGGGGCTGCCCTTTGGCCCACCCGCTGTGCCCCCTCCTTCCCGGAGAGCTGAGTTGAGGCTGCTTGCTGGGCACAGGGAGCAGGGGAACCCCACGGGACTCCAAATGGAAGCAGAAAGTCTGGCGGCAAAGGCCTCGTCGCATATTTATTTTCAGAAGTCATTGGGATAAACCCAACTCCCAGAGATGCAGGTCCAATTCATTAAGCTCGGATGATTAATTACAGGGCAATTAAATATTTGCTTAAATTAATCCTGAGGTGTTTAAACATTGTTTTGCAAAGAATGTTTGCAAAGAATGTCATTAATTAGAAAGGCTAAATGCACGGATTAAGCAGGAACGGGGGCCGGCCTGACTGAGGCTCTTCCCTGGAGAGGCGGAATTTTCTCTGTCCAGGGATGTCTTTGCCTGGAGGACCCCTCCTCCCCTCTCTGCCTTTCATGCCTCTGTGTTCTCATTTGCAAGTGTGTCCAGGGAGGATGGAGTCTTGGAAGGAGCCCCGAGGAAGGACTGGGGCCAGGAAACCTGCGATCTGGCCCTGACTCTGTCGCTGACATGCCCAATGGCCTTGGGAGGCCATGCCCTCTCTGTCTCGGGATCTCAGTCTTCAAATCCACACAATGGGGAGAGCATCAGCTCCCCAGTGTCTTCTGGGCCAGGGTCTGGCTCATGAGGGGTCTGGCATCACTGGATCCGTATTGGCTACTCCACCATTGGTCCTCCTCTCTGCAGGCTCCGTGAGGTCTCTTCTCACTGGAGGCCAGTTCCGACCAGTTGGTGACCGCGATGGCTTAGAGGGGGAAGACTTAAATTACAGAGATGATTGCAATAGGATGAACTCTCCGAAACCTGCGAGGCTCTCACAATCACCCGGCCACAGCTCTTCCCTTCGCAAGGTCGAAGGCGGGGCAAGCGAGATAAGCAGCGTCTCGGGAGGGGAAGCTGCACAAACAAGGGGAAGCTGTCAGCGGGTTTGGCAGGAAAGGGTCCCGCTGTGGTCAGCGATTTCCAGGGGAGTGAATAAGGTGTCAGAGTTGGGGTGATGTGGGGGGTGGGCATTCAGCTTCCTTTGTGCTTGCTCAGGCTCGGGGCAAGCCAAGTCCCGGGCCATGAGGAGGAGAGAAGAGGAAACAGTAGGCACCTGTGGACCCTGGGGCAAGGACAGGGAGCGTCAGTGGTGCGATGGGAGACAGGCGGTGGGGGAGGAGGGGGGCAGGAGGGGAGCAAGTGAGAGAGTGCAGCCAGGTTTCACACACGTGACTGTGAGGGCAGCAGAGAGATGGGTGGTGGCTAGAGGGAGAGGGTATCAGGGAACGATGGTGGGGGTTTAGATGAGAAATCGTGGGGTGCGTTTGTATGCAGTTGACAGTGACTTGCTGCGGGAGGCTGTAGCACTGTCTTTACTTGCTGGCTGATGCCTCCACTTGCTCTTTTCTGTCTGTTTCAACCACCTCCAAGTGTACTTCCTTCTCCCTTGGAGTCCCCAGGCCTCTCACCACCCTGGACAGCACGCACCCCGGATGGAGGCAGCCTGCTGGACTCCCTGTGTGGGCAGTCGGTGCCTGGACCCGCCGAACCTGCCTGGGAGCCACAGGCACCGCTGCAGCAGCTGCAGGGGTGATCTGAAGAACACCCCCCACCCCCCTGCAGGAGACAGGAGCACAGGTTCTCCTCCCCCTGTCCCACCACTTGATGAGGCCTGGCTGTGGGCTGGTTGCTTCTTTCCTTGGCATTGGAGGTCTCGCGGCTGCTTTGTGAGGCCCCTTCCGGGCCCCGCTCTCCTGCTCCAACCCGTACACAGTGACCCTCCACGTCCATGGTCCCCAGCCGCCTTCTGTGCTGCTGTTCACACCCTTCTCCTTCATTTCCCAGGGCCGCTCCTTCCTTCCTTCCCTCATGGCCATCTCAAGTTCACTTCCCCCAAACTTCCCTCCACAGCCCCAAGGCTGTGCCTTCCCAGGACTCAGAATGAGGCCAGTGGAGTCTGCTCTTGGGCCCTGAAGCAGGGGTGGACCAGAGTCATCTTCCTGATGTTGCACAGGAATCGGGGCCTCCACACAATGAAGCCCCAGATCCCAGGAGCAGAGCAGACTGTCCCCCTGCAGAGCCAAAGCCCTTCCCCATGGCAGCCTGGGCCCTCCTCCCTCGCCTCCTACACCCTCCCGCTCACCGCTCTGCTCAGCATTTGGGTCACCACGAGGATGAGGATGGGCGCCTTCATGTGCTGTGCTGGTGAGAGTTAAACCAGCAGCACAGGGATGCCTGGTCCCCTCCCAGCCTGCACGGCCCCTGCGCCTTCCACAGGCCTGGAAGCTTCCTGTGCCTTAATCACACACTTACCTCCCTCCACCGTAGATGACTGAATTCTCTACTTCCAGCTCCAAAGAAGAGGAGGTCATCCCTCAGGAGACAGTGTGACGTGGTGAAAGCCCTTCTTCAGGTTTGGAATCACACGGGAGCTGACTTGGAACTATGCCCTGCTATTTCCTAGCTGCGTGGTTGGAGGCAATTCCTTCATCCTTGCGGTGCCTCAGTTTCCATCTGTAAAGTGGGGATGTTAGCCACAAGCTAAGCCCTGTCTACCTGCCTCACAGTTTTGACATTAGATGCCGGTGAAGAGCCGGTGGGACCGTTCAGGAAACTTGTGGCCTGTGCGGTGGTGGGACTGAGAAAGCTGCTTGGCTGGGCTCTCTGGGACCTGCCACTCACAGCGGGGGTGACGGGTGGTTGCCAGGGGGTGTCATAGTGCCATGCGGGGCTCCGTTTCCAGCTTGGATCCCAGTGAATCAGTCACTGTTCTGACTAATTGGAGCAGAATGACAGTCTCACCAGCGCAGGGGAAAGAGGCTTGGAGAGAGTGCCATGGGGCAGAGGGATGTGGATGGGCCGAGGGACGGTGGGTGCCCACAGGAGCAGGTAATGGGCCTAGAAGGAGCCGGAACAGGCATTGCCGTGTTTGTTGTGGGACAGAGAACTGGATGTGGGTGCCCTCACGTGGTGTGTGCTGTTTCCCTTTGTGATATGTGCTTAGGTCTTAGGGAAATCGTGGTCAGTGTCAAGTTCTCCTTTCAAAGGGAGACCTCCATTACTTCCGGTTACTCCTCTGGTCTTTATAAGAGTGACTTGAGACTTAAGAGTCGCTCTGCCTGATGCTTCCCTGTTTCACCCCTGCCCTTGAAACCCAGGTGCCCTGAAGTGATGAAGGCGAAAGAAGTCTACCCGAGGGCCCCGGACTCTGCCTGTGTTTGCTGGTACCACACCACTATCAGCAACGCTCCGGGCTGCAAACGTGAACGTACCTTCCTGATGATCTAATACAGCTGTGGGCAAACTACGGCCCACGGGCCGGATCCGGCCCCTTAGGCTGTTCTATCTGGCCCGCAGAGCCGAAAGAGCAGAGGGTTCTCTTGCTCTCCCCTCCGCTCCTTCACCAGCAGCCCAAGATGAGAGTGCCAGCATGGTCAGGTTGCTTTTGTTCCGACCCTCCGGTCCAGTTTAAAAACCCATTGTGGCCCTCGAGTCTAAAAGTTTGCCTACCCCTGATCTAATAGCATGGGAGTCGGGAGCGGAGCCCTGGGCTGGAACCCCAGCTCTGTCATTAGGGGGAACTGTCATTCATTCCACATGAAGACCAAAATAAAAGGCACAAGGTCATCTTAACAGTTACCCTGAACAGAGTTTGATAACATTCAACCATTTAAAGAAGTTATAATGTTAAGCATTAAAACTTTCTTCAATAGCATAAAGCATGCCTATTTTAAACCCCAAAGCAGCGGTGGTAAAGTAAGTTCAAAATTAGGAACAAAAATGAAAGCCGCTTTTCATTTCACTGGCCGTGAATGAGCAAGTTAATTTACACTCTACCAAGTTCCCTGAGAGGATTTAAGGCAGCCTGGTTGGTCTTGTTTGGAATCCTAGTCAATCCAGGAAGGCAAGATCAAACAAACAGGGGAGAAAAGAGACAACGCAGGAACCTCTGTATGGATAGTGGACACAAGAGAATCAGCAAAAATTTACAAGTTAAAGAGTTTAAGAAGGAATATGAATGCAAACTGTATGCATAAAAAATACTGATGGTCTTGCCCGGCCGGTGTGGCTCAGTGGTTGAGCATTGGCTCAGTGGTTGAGCGTTGACCTATGAACCAGGAGGTCACGGTTTAATTCCAGGTCAGGGCACCTTCCTCGGGTTATGGCTGCATTCCCAGTAAGGGGCATGCAGGAGGCAGCCGGTCAGAGATTCTCTCTCATCACTCATGTGTCTATCTCTCTCTCCCTCTCCCTTCCTCTCTGAGGTCAATACAAATATATTTAAAAACAAACAAATGGATGGTCTTCCTGAACACCAGCAATTGCTGGAAAATACAATAAAAATCCATTTATGACAGAAATAAGTGATCTAACATCCTTAAAAGTAACCAGAAGGTAGGCCTGACCTTTCTAAAGAGAATTGCAAATGCTTTCGGTGGGGGCCGGGGGCGGGGGTCAAGGGGGATACAGCATATTCCAAGGTGAGCACTTGGTATTGTGCAGGTGTCTCAGCACCTTCGGTGACTTTTCAAACGTAACCTGCCCACGATCAATCCCAACAGTATTTTCCCAGACTCAGCAGACTCTGGGGAAACAAACAGATGGGGTTTTCAAAGGACACCCTTTCAAAGAAAGGGCAAGTCACAAGGTCTAACCTGTTCAGCGTTAGACTGCTTTATAAAATAACAATTAAAAAATAATTAAAAATGAATGATGTTGGGAAATTGGCTAGCAGCGAGGAATTTTAATGCCGAACTCCCCCTTCTCCCAAAATAGACCACCGATGGATTGCAGCGCTAAGAATCTTTTTTTTTTAAGAAATAGGAAAGTTAGCGCCAAATGCAATATTTATTATCTTCTCGAAGAAAGACCACTCCGGGCTTTGAAGCGATGGAGAAGCAGCGGGGGAGGATACTGACAGATGACAGCCAGAACAAAAGAACGGCTCCTCCACGCTAAGCAAATGCAAGAAACGAGAGACCGGTAGACGCCAAGAGGAGGGTGCACCAACTGCAACACGCAAAGGGTCGGTCGCTGTGCCACACCGAGACCTCATTAAAAGTTAGAGGAGAAAAAAGATTCCGACCCAATAGGTAAGTAGGCGACACATTGAAGCAGCCATTCACCTGAGGGAGGTCCCGGGTGTTAACAAACACCTGGGAAAATGCTTGCCTTGATGGTAATCAGAGCACTTACAATGAGAGCACTCTCTCGAGGTGCCATCTGATACCTCTTACACTAGCAAGAAACATTGCCCCCAAATGCACACTTAGGACGAGCCACCGAGCTGCCCCTGCGGCGAGGTGGGGGAGGGTTTGGGATGTGGGTTGGGTGCAGCCAAACTCCGTTACTCTCCGAGGTAAAGGATCTAGCCCCGCTCTTAGGGAATGGTGTGCAATGAGCTGAGCGCATGTATGTCCTTTGGCCCTGTTAGCTTGCCTCTGGAAGGAAAAAAAGGATCCCTCTGAAGATGCTGAATGCAGCCTGATTCAATAACCAACATTTCCAAGTGACCTGGATGGCCAGGAATAGGAAAGCTATTTGGTGAACTATGGGCATCCACACTTCCATCTTCTGCAGCTATTAAATTTGATTATAAAAGTGTGTGGAAACATGAACAATGGTTTTCACGTATTGTTAAGTGGACAAAACCCCCACCTGAGTACAAAATGGTGCACATGTTATTATCATATTTTAATGAAGGAAAAAGGTGAACAAAGGCCGGAAGGAGATGTACAAAAATGTAAATGATTTCGTTAGGGTTGGAATGTTCAGTTCCTGGTGGTTGCTTTAATATTTTTAAGTTGGGGAGTATCCTCCCGAGCTTGCAGGGTCCACATCACAGTCTCTTTCCCAAACACAGCCCTGTCCCTGGCTGGAGTCCGTGTCCCTGGGTCAGCTGGGCTCCCAGTCCCCTGGGTCTGGGCCCTGCTGGCTCCTCTGAAGCAAATGTGTTACCCCCTGATGTGCACAGCCAGGCCTGCAGCTTCCCAGGAGAACCCAGCGCCTCTGCACTCCCAGCGGCTTTGTGGCCTTTGTGCTGCCACCTCTGCAGGCCCAGCACCCGGTGGCAGACCTGACTGTCCTTCCAGACACTTCATTACCACGGCTCCCAGATTGGCCAGCTTCCGCCAGGGGACTGGGGCTGCCAGCACATCCCGGGCATGGGGCCGGAGCCATCCACCCCACACCAGCAGAGCTGTTTCTGCGGCCCAGCCTAGAGCTCCTGCCCCTAACCCAGCCCCGATCAAGTCAGAGGGATGGGTGCTGGGAGCTTGTGCAGGGAGCCTACTGCCCGCAGCTTCCCTGGGGAGTCAGGCCACCTCTGAGAGCCAAGCTACCCAGACCCCTAGATGTGCCCCAAGAGAAGCTCCATCCCCTACTCCCACTACTCCCAAGCTTTGTGGTGTGTGTGTGTGTGTGTCTGGACTCCTCCTATTTCTTCTCTCCTCCATGCCTTGTGCATTTATTAATTGCCCCCTCTGTCCTGGTTTCTGTGGGGACTGCCTTTGGGACTCCACCATCAACCCTAAGCTTGTAGCCCTGTCCCCTTTCTCCAAGATCCCATTTGGAAGGCCTGCGTGCCCATGGTTATGGATAGCGATAAGGATGAAGGAATAACCAATGCAGGGGGAGAGCACTTTATAGTTTACAAAGGGCTTCCATACACACTTTAAAAAATATTTTTTTATTGATTTCAGAGAGGAAGGTAGAGGAAGAGAGAGATAGAAACGTCAATGATGAGAGAGAATCATTGATAGGCTGCTCCCTGCACATCCCACCCTGGAGAGTGATCCCACATCCTGGGCATATGCCCTTACTGGGAATCAAACCGTGGCCTCCTAGTTCATAGGTCAACACTCAACCACTGAGCCACGCTGGCTGGGCCCGTACACACTTTTTATCTGTGTTGTTCACTCCCACAGAAGAATAATATCAGTTTTGAGCTAATCTTAATTCTAAAGTTGATTCTGTCCTTGGTTTCCATGAAAAATTTCCCCCGCCAACGAAGTCATGAATTTTATAGGTTATGAAGATTGTGGGGGCATAAGGAGAAGTCACGCAGTACAGCGCGTGGCACTTTGCTGGGAATTTCGTGGTGGGCGTGTTTCTTTGGCCGTGGGTCTTCCTTTTTAGGCCTGAGGCGCCAGCCCCGCCTGGGTGAACCATTCTTGCCAGGGAGGTCTCTTCCAGTAGGGGGTCCTCTTGCCACCTGCTAAGGCAGCATGGTTTTTAGCCTAGAAAGCAAGGGGCCCTCATTCCATTTACACTGTAATAAAACTAGTATTGATTTTAATAAAATTGAAAAATCTCTTTGTGAATGAAAACCCTGGGGCCCCACCCCATAACTGCTGACTCTCTGCATTTTCGCCGCACTCTGGACACCATGATTCATGCCTGGGTGCCGTTCCGGTCGCGGGCTGATTTCCCCGGCAGGATGAATGTGGTCTATAAAAAGTTGCAATTCAAGGACCTTCCGAAGGTCCTGCTGGGAGGGAGGACATCTTCCAGGGGGCGGTCAGAGAGTCCGGGGCAGCGGGGAGGCAGCCTGGGGAAGGAGCAGAGAGCCGGCCATCACTCTTCTGAGGATGCCTCAGTCCTCCGTCCCGGCTGCTCAGCAAAGCTCCATGCCACTCATGCCTCAGGATCAATGCCTCCTTCGGAGCTGCAGACTGCCCCAGACTGAACTCACTCCTTTAAGTCAGACCACTACCTGCAGGGGTGTTCATACTAAGTCAGATTCTACCCATAGACGTGCTCACATTAAGTCAGACTCTACCCATAAGGGTACTCACACTAAGTCAGACTCTACCCATAGGATTGTTCACACTCAGTCGGACTCTACCACCAGGGGTGCTCACACTAAGTCTGACTCTACCCGTAGGGGTGCTCACACTCAGTCAGACTCTACCCTCAGGGTGCTCACCCTAAGTTAGATTCTACCTACAGGGGTGCTCACACTAAGTCTGACTCTCCCCATAGGGATGGATATTCACACTAAGTCAGACTCTACCCATGGGATGCTTGAACTAACAACTGAGCCTCTTAACTCCTGCTCCTCCAAGGGCCTACTGCTCTCCATGAACCACCTCCACCACTTCGCCCGGGCTGGGGTTCTGTCCAGAACCAAATACCACCCGCTGTTCCTCTCCACTCAGTTAATCTACAGCTCCCTCTGCAAACTGGTCAACTCTCTGTGCTCTCGTGGGCCCTGCATATAGCTCTGTTTTTTAAAGTAACACATGGCCTGGACTGTGTGACTGTCACATTCTTAAGTACATTGTCACCTAATTCTCACAACAACCAGGGAGTAGGTATTATCATACTTTGTGTCACAGAGATGTTGAAGGATATGCCAGAGTCACACAGCAGCCTGGCTTCTGGGTCTGGGCTTGCAAGCACCCTGTCTCCATTATAACATTTCCACCCTGCCTCCATTATAACATTTATTTTGCTTATTCTCTTTCGATATATAGCTTGCCAAGGCCTGGCATAACGTGTCCTTTACCCTCGAGTTACCAGTGCCTCCCTCGGGGCTGGGGCATGGGAGGTCAGCAGTGTGGGTGGGATCCATACATTGGATGGTGACATCCCCTCATCAGGTAGATTATTTTTCATGGTCACAGTTTTCACCCCCGCCGATGTCTGGAGGGTGTGGAGGGCTTGAGATGAACCAGGCACTGTGCTTGGCATGTGGCTTATGTCATTGCGTTTGTCTCCATGACATCAAAAGGATTGTCAGGGGAGGTCCAGCGAGGTTAGGTAAAGCTGTGAAGTGTCCTGGCATTTAAACACAGTTCAGCCTGACCCCAAAGCCAGGGGTCTCCTACTGAGCCCCACTGCCTCCCACACCCATGTTTACATTCCTCAGCTCAGGCCTCTTTAAAACTACAGACTCAGCCAGCAAACCTTCCCCCAGACAGGCTCCAGCTCCAGGTACATCATCTTTGGGGAAATAAAAAGTTATTTTCATGTCCCACTCATTCAGCCAGACATGGGTGCAGGCTGACCAGACCAGGATCCAGTGTTACTGTCCCAAGGCCTGAGGCCTGGTGAGGTGGCTGCATTCTCAAGATTGGGATATGGGTGAGGACAGCTTCAGTTGAGGATGGTCTTCAGGTGAGGGTGGCTTCAGGTGAGGCATTCAAACGGTCTTGACCACCTCTTGATGCAATTGCTCACCCATTTTCCTTATGGTTTCCTTTTCATATATACATGGGCCCTGGGAAGTCCTGTCCCCTGAGGCTGCATGCCCCACGCCTGCACCTCACCCCAGTCACAGTGGAGGAGACTGGGGGCAGACACCTGACTTAGGCCAAACCAGTCAGATTCTTTCAGGAAATGGAACCACTCAGAGACAATGGCCAGTTTCAGCTGGATCCCTGCACGGAAGGGACCTTGGGGAGCTCCTCACTCACCTTCAGGAACCATCGGAGCTGACCTAAGACTGAGGTTCCCCACTGTGGCTCAGCATTCCAGAATCCACTGGCTACATGACTTCTAGTCAGACTTAGTGTGAACAACCCTATGGGTAGAGTCAGACTCGGTGTGAGTACCCCTGTGTGTAGAGTCAGACTTACTGTGAGCACCACTGGCCACATGGCTTCTAAGACAGTACAAACCCCATCTGCCTACTCCTAGAACTCTTCTCTTGCTTGCTACCTGCCCTGAAGGTAGACAATGACAGAAGAGTGATCGAGCCAGTGGGCAGACAGCCTCTTGGAATGAACTGTGAGATCTGGATGACTTAGCATCAGGTCTGATCAATTTTTAAAGCAATCTCCTTCTTGGGCTGTCACACAGGAGTGGGCCTGGCATTCTATGAGCTCTGTACCCATGGCCCAGTCTGGGCCATGCTTTCCCTTCCAATCTCCACTTGCATGGGTGGGGGTGGTTGGGTGGCAAAGCCCCACACCTCCGGCCTGGCAGGTACTTCTAGTGATGCTGGGAGTTTGTCGTCTGTGTGCCTTAGAAAGTGGCCTCTTCTGTCCTGTGCACAGAGTCCTGGAGGTCTCCCTGCAGCTCTCCAGGTACTCCACTTCCCTGAGGCTACTCTTCCTCTGATAAAGACCTTCACTCACTACTCCCCTTCCTGCTCCTCTCCTCCCCCACAGCCTCCATTCTCCTATTGTTCTGGGGTCCTCTCATCTGCACTATGTATTCAAGCTGCTCCTAAGAATGTAATTTCACAAGCTGATTGCTCTCTGCATCTCTGCACTGGGCAGCAGTGGGGAGCTGCCATCCTGAGCTGTGAGAGAAGGGTAATTACTGCCCCCTTCCTGCTCTGATGTATCGGCTGCTGCAGCTTTCAGAGCTAAGAGGACATTTTAGAGAATCCTGGCCATATTTCTCAAGGAAGTGCCAATTAAGCCAGGAGCCTGTGGAAGGGGAGCTGAAGGTGTTGGGCTTCAGACCTGGTTTGGTCTTGAATTTAGGAACTCCACAGAAACCCAGGGCAGTGACTGAGTCTGAACTTGGGACGTGGGCCAAGAGTGGCTGTTCCAACTCACCCTCAGGTGGGAATGTATGCACAGGTGACTGGGGTCCCTCAGCCAAAGGATTGGATTTATACGGGTTGCCCACAGTACTTAACTAAAATTGACCTAGCATAAACTAAACACAGAAACAAGAGTTAGAATGCACGAATCCCAAGGTTTATTTACCAGAGTCCTGGTGGTTTCCAGAAGCTTAGGCAGGTCACCTGGAGATCTATGCCAACAGACACATATATTGGACAGGAACACGCTACTGCAGCGTCTCGGTCAGGAACGAGGCCTCAGAGGTTTAGCTCACAGGCAGAGTGACAGCTTCACTCAGGCAGAGTTTCATGCAGTATTTCGAACAGGGAGAAGGGAGTGGGAGAACACGTCGAGTGGAGGGCCCCTTCGTGGTCTCTGGCCAGTGCCTTTAGGTCCCTTCTTTTATGGCCAATTCTGGGCAGTCCCTCGTTCCTTCTGGGTGCAACCAATGGGTCTTCAGTGTGTCTTAATCGGGGGGTCTCCAGGTACTTTTTGCCTCGCTTTCCAACTTTCCAGATAAACACTTGTTAGGGCATTCACACAGTTACAACTTTCCAGATAAGCACATGTTAGGGCGTTCACACAGTTAAGGGCTCAAAATCTTAAAACTTAAGTTTTACAAAATGGATTCAAGTCACACTAAATGGAGTTGCTTATACTAAGTCTTTAAACACATTTCAAATAATTTCTTTTACTTAAAATAAAATCAGAATAAGATCAGAAATACAATTCACACTAAACCTATACATCATAAAAGTAAATGCTTTCACTCTTATTTTAAAATCACACAAATAATTATTCTCACACTGTTTTAAATCTTTAGCATATAAATCAAACATCACACTAATGTAACTATAACAGTGGCCCTGCAAACCTGGCTTCTGCCTGGATGCTCTCCACCGCTCATCATTCATTCAGTCACTGCTTCGGTCACCCATTTATCACGAAGCTCTAATCTACTCACCACTCACTCCTTTAGTCCTCATTTGTCCATTTTTAAACTCACAGATTCATTCTCAATCTGTTTACTAATTCATACACTCATCCATTTATTCATTTCCAGTTTTATCAAGGGGTCCATGGAAAACAGGACACATCCAATGTGTGCCATCTAAGTCTGGACATATGTATGCAGCTGTGAAACCATCACCACAACCAGGAGAATAAACACCCCCATTACCTGCCCCTGAAGCTTCCTCATGCCTTTTGATGTACTTCGAATCACTGATCTGCTTTCTTACCCTGCAGATTTGTCAGCATTTTCTAGAATTTTATATAATGGCATGCTACAGTACACGTTCTTTATTTCCCCTCTGTCTTCTTTAAGTTCGCATACAGATTCCTCTATGAGGTAGCATGTACCAGTATGTCATTCCTTCTTGTGGCTGAATAATATTCCACTGTATGGATATACCATAATTTGTTCAACTAGTCACCTGTCTTGCATTTCTCATGGGTAAATAATGAGAGCTGGAACAGTCGGATCTTATGGTAAGTGTATATTGAACTTCTTTTTTTTTTTTTTTTTTAGTACTTAAGTGTCTTTATTAAATTTACCTGCATGTCAGATGGCTTTCTTATTTGATATTTTTATTGAGATAATTATAGATTCACATGCAGTTTTAAAAAACAATGCAGAGAGAGTCTGTGTACTTTTATCCAGTTTTCCCCAATGATAACATTTTGCACAACTACAGCCCAATATCCTAACAAGGATGTTGAGATGGCCCTAGCTGGGTTTGCTCAGTGGCTAGAGCATCAGCTTGTGGACTGAAGGGCCCCAGGTTTGATTCCAGTCAAGGGCACATGCCTGAGTTGTGGGCTCGATCCTCAGCAGGAGGTGTGCAGGAGGCAGCTGATCAATGATTCTCTCTCATCATTGATATTTCTTTCTTCCTCTCTGAAATTAATAAAAATTTTTTAAAGGATGTTGACATTGATAAATCCATCCATCTTGTTAAGATTTCTCTCAGTTTACTTGTATGAATTGGTGCATGTGTGTGTGTTCGGTTACATACAGTTTTATCACATGTGCAGATCCTTCTGTTCACCACCACAGTCAAGAGACTAAACAGTTCCATCAGAACAATTCCTCATGCTGCCTTTTCAAACTACACAAGAACTCCTGTCCTTGCCCCAATGCTAATCCCAAGCAATCACTCATTTGTTTTCTACTTCTAAAATTTTGTCATTTCAAACATGTTATATGGATGGAACCATATAAGGGTTCCTTTTGGCATTGGCTTTTTTCATTCAGCACAATTCCATGTAGTCTTCTAAGATGCTCCATACCTCAGTCATTTAGTCCTCTCCATTGCTGGGTAGTTTTCCATTTTATAAAATTTATTTTGATTATTGACACTATTACAGATGCCCTCCGTATCCCCCTTTTTGCCCACTTCCACTCAGCCCCACCTACCTTCCATCTGGCCATCCTTACATTGTTATTTGCATATATGTTCGTTGGCTATTCCCTTCACCTTCTTTCATCCCTTCTTTCGCCCACCCCTGTCCCCTCTGACATCTGTCAATCTGTTCCATGTATCCTTGCCTATGATTCTATTTTGTTCATTAGATTCCACATATAAGTGAGATCATGTGATACTTGTCTTTCTCTGACTGGCTTATTTTGCTTAGCATCATGCAGTTGAAAAAGGTAAGAGTTTCTTCATTTTTATAGCTGGGTAGTATTCCACTGTGTAAATGTACCACAGCTGTTCCTTTGTTCACTCATCTACTGATGAGCCCTTGGGCTGTTTCCAGATCTTGGCTATTGTAAATAATGCTGCTATGAACATAGGGGTGCATACATTCTTTCTGATTAGTGTTTTGGGAGTCTTAGGATATGTTCCCAGAAGTGAGATTGCTGGGTCAAAAGGCAGTTTTATTTTAATTTTTTGAGAAGCCCCACGCTGTTTCCCGTAGTGGCTTCACCAGTCTGCATTTCTACCAGCAGAGCACGAGGGTTCCCTTTTCTCCACATCCTCTCCAGCATTTGATTGTTGATATATTGATGGCAGCAATTCTGGCACGTGTGAGGTGATATCTCATTTTGGTTTTAATTTTTATCTCTCTGGTAATTAATGACATTGAGCATTTTTTTCAGATGTTTATTATCTTTATGTCCTCTTTGGAGAAGTGTCCATTTGGGTCCTTGGCCCATTTTTAAATTGGATTGTTTGTCTTCCTGGTGCTGAGTTGTATAAGTTCTTTATTTATTTTTAAAATTAACTCCTTATCAGACATTGGCTAATATGTTCGGCCATATTTACACCTTTTCATTTTACTGATGGTTTCTTTGCCGTGCAGAAGCTTTTTAGTTCGATGTGCAGCAGATAGCAAGAAGCTAGCAAAATCCCTGGGCATGTGGAATGGGGAAACTGAGGCAAGAAAATGAAGCAAGGCCAAACAGGGTGGGCAGCTTACAGCCAGCTTAGGAATCACAAGACCTTATCTTGCCCAACAAAGAACACTTGAGAGCAAATGATTTGTATCTCCCCACCCCACCCCTAGCCAGAGGATACAAAGCTTAAATCACTCTGGCCCTGAAAAAAAGAGAACAAAGACCCAATTAGTGCCATGTGTGCTAGCTAAACCCAAGGACAGATGAAGTCTGGGAGACAAATGACAAAAACCTCAAAAGCATGTGGACGGTATCTCTTGAGGGGGCGATGGTAGGCAGGAAAGAGCTGCCAGGGCCGGAGAAGAAAGGGAGAGAAAAGGGGTGTTTATCCCATCCACTGAACAAATAAGTCAGCCAGGATAAAACCACCAGACATTCTCATAAATTCTGGGGAAAGCCACAACAATGTAAAAAGGGGAACTTGAAATCTAGCTTATCTGTCAGGGAAACCTTGAAATCTATGGAGGAAAAAGGATAAAACTCCTCAGACTAGCTGAGTTGCTTACTTTTGCTTTGTGCCAATGTATTCTTTCTTAAAAAAAAAAATATATATATATATATATATATATATATATATATATATATATATATATAAATATATATTTCAGAGAAGAAAGAAGAGGGAGAGAGAAATAGAAACATCGATGATGAGAGAGAGAATCATTGACCAGCTGTCTCCTGCATGCCCCCACTGGGGATTGAGCTCACAACCCAGGCATGTGCCCTTGACCATAATCAAACCAGGGACTCCTCAGTCTACAGGTCAGTTCTCTATCCACTGAGCCAAACCAGCTAGGGCTGAAGTGTATTCTTAATTATTCCACTTGCTTTGCTTCCTTAGTAAATTTGCTTGCTTCAACACTGCTTTCTGTCACTCTGAATTCTTGCTCACAAATGTGACAAGAGCTGAGGAGGGGGGAGCCCCCTTTGACTGGGGTGGCCTTTGGTAACCTATGTAGCCCCATTTGTTTATTTTCCCCCCTTTGTTTCACTTGCCTTAGGAGATAGATCGGCTAAGATATTGCTGTGCAGCACAGTTTGTTTAGCCATTCATCTACTGAGGGACATCTGGGTTAATTCCAGGTTCTGGCTATTATGAGTAAAACTGCTATGCACAAGCCCGTATAGATTTTTGTGTGAACGCAGCTTTCATTTCTCTGGGATAAATGCCTAAGAGAGCAATTGCTAGATTGTATGGTAATTGCATATTTAGTTTTGTAAGAAACCGCCACACTGTTTTCTAGAGCTGCTGTACATTTCACATTTTCACAAACAATGCATGCATGATCCAGTTCTCCACACCCTTGCCAGCATTTGGTGTTGTCACTATTTCTTTCTTTTTTTTTAATCTTAAGCATTTTGATGGATCTGTAGTGAAATCTCATCATTGTTTTTTAATGTGTTTTTTTTTAAAATTGATTTTTAGAGAGAGAAGAAGGGAGAGGGATAGAGAGATAGAAACATCCATGAAAGAGGAACATCATCCATTGGCTGCCTCCTGCACGGCCCCTATTGGGAATAGAGGTAGCAACCTGGGCGTGTGCCCTGACTGGGAATTGAACTATGACCTCCTGGTTCATAGGTCGACACTCAACCACTGAGCCATGCTGGCCAGGCAAGTTGCAAATTTTTGCCTGTGAATGTCCTTCCTCCACTGAATTGCCTTTACACTTTTGTATAATTAAACAACCAAACAAACAGTTGAGCATACTTTTGTGAGTCTATTTTTGGGTCCACTATTTTGTTCCATTGATCTCTGTCTTTTCCCTCACCAACATCACATTGTCTTAATATGATAATACTAGTAATATTGAATCGAATGATTCTTCCCATTCTATTCTTCATCACTAAGATTTCTTTAATTATTCTGGGTTCTGCTATTTTCTATATAAATTTTAGAATAAGCTTGTCTATGTCCACAGAAAGCTTGCTGGTGTGTTTGGTAGAAATCACATTAAACTTATAGCTCATTTGGGGATCATTTAATTTTGTTAAACCTTCCAATGCATAAGCACAACATGTCTCTCAATTTATTTATATCTTCTTTTTAAAAATATATATTTTATTGATTTTTTACAGAGAGGGATAGAGAGTTAGAAACATTGGTGAGAGAGAATCATTGATCAGCTGCCTCCTGCACACCCCCTACGGGGGATGTGCCCACAACCAAGGTACATGCCCTTGACCAGAATCGAACCCAGGACCTTTCAGTCCCCAGACTGACAATCTATCCACTGAGCCAAACCGGTTTCAGTTATTTATATCTTCTTTGATATTTTTCAACATACTGATCCTAAACACTTTTTGTTAAAGTATTGCATCATCTTTATAGCAGTTGTAAATAGCATTACATTTTTAATTTCAGTTTCTGCATGCTCATCCTTAGTACAAAAATGCAATTGGTTTTTGTGAATTGATCCTATATCCTGAGAACATGCTGAACTCATTTATTAGTTTGAGAATTTAAAAAAATCTTCACCTGAGGAATGTTTATTGATTTTACAGAGAGGATGAGAGACACACAGAGAGAAGCATCCATGTGAGAGAGGAATATCAATCTGTTGCCTCTCGTATTGGTCCCAATTGAGATTTGAACCTGTAACTCAGGTATGTGTCCTGACCAAGAATCAAACCCCCTGCAACATTTTTGGTTTGGTGTACAGAACAACAACCCAACTAACTGAACCAGGACAGTTCTCGGAGGGTTTTTGTTGTTGTTGATTCTTTGAGATTTTATACACAGACTAGAGGCCCAGTGCACAGATTCATGCACTGGTAGGGTCCTACAGCATGGCCTGCAGGGATCTGGCAGAAAGTGGCAGTCCAACACAGCCTGCCCCTCCTTTCTGCCTCTCCTGCTCATCCTGGCACCCCCTGCACTGCTACCACCACCGCTCAGTAGGCTCACTGCCGATCTGCTGCAGTCTCCAGGCTGCGGCTGCCAGCCATGAGCCCTGCCTCTGGTGCCTGTTGGTCAGCTGAACAGCGATCCTACTGTTGGAGAACACTGACCATCAGGGGCAGCTCCTGCATTAGCGTCTGCATCCCTGGTGGTCAGTGCACATGATAACAACCGGTCAACTGGTCTTTTGGATGTTCAGTCATTTGGTTGCTTAAGCATTTATATATACAGATAAGCATATCATCTGTGAATAAGGACAGTTTATTTCATCCTTTCCAATCTATATGCCTTTTATATATTTTTTATTACCAGTTGCAATAGCTAGAACTTCTAGCACTATGTCAAATAAAAGTGGTGAGGATAGACATTTTTGAGGAAGTGTAATATCCTTAACCATTAAGTATAATGTTAGTTCAGGGATTTTTTTTCCAGTTGCTTTTATCAATGAGGTAATTTCTTTCTATTCCTAACTTCCTGGTTTCTAAAAAACTCATGAATGGATGTTGGATTTTGCAAATGCCTTTTTAAAATGATCCTATAATTTTTCTTTAGTTTGTTGATATGGTGGATCACATTGATTGATTTTTAAAAAAAATATCAAATCAGCCTTGCATACCCACTTGGTCATCATGTATAATAGTGCTTACACTTTATTGAATTCACCTTGATAATATTTTGTTGAGAATCTTAATTTATGGGAGATATTAGTATCCAGGTAACATTGGTTTCATAAAAATGAGTTGGCAGGTGCTTTCTCCCTTCCTGTTTTCTGAAAGAGACTGTGTAAAATTGGGTTAATTTGTTTTTTAGCTTTACTGAGGTAAAATTGACAAAAATTGTGTATATTGACCATGTCTGATGTGATGTTTGAATTATAGATACACAGCGTAACGATTACCACAATCCAGCTGGTTACCATATTCATCACCTGACATAGTTATTTCTATGTGTGTGGTAAGAACACTTAAGATCTACTCTCAGCAAATTTTCAAGAATATAATAAGGTGTTATTCACGATAGTCAGAACTCCATCCTGTATAACCAAAACTTTGTACCCTTTGACCCTACTTACCCCCCCTCCCCCCCCCCCCCAGTCCCTGACAACCACCAGTCTACATTCTACTCTCGGTATGAGTTTGAGTTTTTTAGATTTAACATGAAAGTAAGATCATGCCCTATTTACCTTTCTATGTCTGGCTTTTTTCACTACCATAATGTCCTCCATGTTCATCCAGAATGTCACAAATGGCAAGATCTTCTTCCTTTTTAAGCCTGAATAATACACTGTTACATATATATGTCATATCATAATATATATCATATATATATATAATCTGTATATATATCTGTATATATATCATATATCACAATATATATCATATCATATCACATATATATCACATTTTCTTTGTACATTCACCATTGAAGGACACTTAGTTTGATTGCATATCTTGACTGTTGTGAATAACGCTTTGCTGACTTTTTTCAAGGCCATGAACAGGGGCGTTCAGATATCCAGTTCCTTTGAGTAGACGCTCAGAAACAGGATTGCTGGATCACATTTGTTCTATTTTTAATTTTTTGAAGAACTTCCAAACTTTTGCCATAATGGCTGTGTCAGTTTCTGTTCCTACCAACAGCACACAAGGGCCCCCTCTCTCCCCATCTTCCCCACCACTTGCCCTTTTTGATGACTCTGAGAAGATATTGAAATGTAATTCTGATTTGCATTTCTCTGATGGTTAGTGATGGTGAGTGCTTTTTTCACACGCCAGTTGGCCATTTGTATGTCTTCTTTTGAGAAGTGTTAGCTATTTTTTGAATGTTTGCTAGAATTCTTCTGTAAAACCTTCCAGGCCTGGGAATTTCTTTCGTAGTGTGGAGGGGTTAAATTATAAGTTGAATTTATTTAATGGTTTTGAGGCAATTCAGGTAATATTTTAAAACTTGGTTAAGTTTTGGTAGATTAGAATTTTCTAGAAATTGGCCCATATCTTCTTTTCTTTGCTGCATTATGTGTGTGGAAGTTGCTTGTAGTATTCCCGTCTCTTTTTAATGGCTGTAGGATCTATGGAGATACCCCCTGCTTAATTGCTGATATTGGTGAATTGCGTTCCTCTCGTTTTATTTTTGTCAGTTTTGCTAGAGGCTTGTAAGCGTTATTGATTTCTTTTCAAAGTACCAGATTTTTGTTTCATTGATTTCCTTTATCATTTTCCTATTTTCAACTTCATTGATTTCTGCGCTGACTTTTATAATCTTCTTTCTCCTTGCTTTCGGTTTATTTGGCTCTTTTCCCCTAGTTTCTCAAAGTAGGAACTTAGGTGATTGATTTGAGATGTCTTCATTTCTAATGTAAGCGTTTCGTTCTGTAAACTTTTCGCTCAGCCCTGCTTTAAAAATGGTGAATTTCTTGGTACTTGGTATGACAAGTGATTTTCGGTCGCACTCTCGCTAATTCGTCTTTCATGTTGGGTCACATTTCGTTGTTTCATTCAGCGGGCGGCCACCCTGTGACTTCCGGGGGCCGTGGTTCTAATGACCATTTAATGCTGAGGGCTTCCTGTTGTCACACTGGTTTGCCTGGTTGACCTGGTGCTGCTGTTGCTGCCAGGGTTCCTGATGGTGGTGCCCGAGAGGGTGGATGTCTCAGGGGGAGGGAGCCTCAGGCCCTGGGGTCCTCCTGCCAGTGCTCCTGGGCACCCCAGTGGCTTGGGTGCGAAAGGGGAGTTTCACGGTTAGAGTGAGAGGTGTCCTGGGCCAGAGGGCTGGTATCTCCTGGAAGGAGAGTGGAGTCCAAGACCTGCCTCACTGTAGAAACTCAACACATGTTTGTCCAAAAAGTGAAAATGAATGTTAGCACCCATTGTGCATTCTCTCCTTCCTTTGCTCCACTTGTTAACGGATTCATCCTACTCATTTCATCTTGGAGGCATGATGCATGTAGCTGTTCCTTCAGCATCTCATGAGAAGGGAATAAGCATGCATTTCAGCCCAGTCCCATGTGACTGCGCCAGGAGGCCTCTGCCTGCTCCTCGGGCACAGACTGCCAGGACCTCACAGAGGCCTCCTTCCTTCCAGATCCACCCACAGCTGTGCACCCACAACCCCCTCTGTATTTCACCACCACACGGGAGTCAGCTGCCTCCCAAAGCTTCCTGGTCCTTTCCACTCTCCCAGAGGAGATGAGCAGCTTGCCTCCTCCCATGCCTTCTCCCTCTCCCTCTCCCTCTCTCTCTCCAGTGTCCCTGAGACCATGGGTCACCCCGTTCTTGGCAGAGAGCAACAAGTCTTCTCTTTGCTGCAACTCAAAGAGGGAGCCTTCCTGGCCTTGCCGTGACGCTGGTGCTGGGGGAGCAGCAGGATCGCTAGAGGTCAAGGGTGAGCTGCTCTCCCAACCCAAGGCTTACAGAGCACACGCCTCATGCTACACAGTGTTCTGAGCCAAACAGACCCAGCTCCTGTCCTCACAGAGCCAGGAGGGGGATGGGGGAGGCAGACAGACATCAAATAATCAAGTGCGTAAATATAATATGCACACAAGGATGGCTGCTATGGGGAAAAGGTGGTTATTACTATGAGAAAATATAACATGGGGGCCTGAACGAAGCTATGGGGTCATGGAAGTGACATTTGCATTGAGAGACAAAGGGAGAAGTGGATTGAATTGGGGAAGAGGGGGGGGGGGTTGTGGAAAGGAGAGAGAATGACAGGTAGTGAGAACAGCACGTGCAAAGGACCTGTGCTTGGAGAAGGACTGCATGGCTGGTGCTGAGAGAGGGGCTGAGACCAGGCCTTGCAAGGCCCAGATCACGCAAGGTCCCATTGGCCACAGGAAGGGTTCTTTATTCTAACAGTTTTGAGGAAAATGGGGTGATGTGACCTCATCTGCACCTTGAAGAGGTCAGTCTGACTGCTGTGTGGAGAAGAGATTAGAGTGGGTGGGAGTGGAGCTGGAAAGATGAGCTGGCAGGTAGGGAGGAAGCTTTGGCAAGAGGAGAAGGCGGCCTAGGCCAGGGCAGGGAGGCTGTGGAAAGGCAGCGGTGGGCAAAGAGTGTAGGAGGTACAGCTGATGAGACCCATGCACACTGTTGGGGGGATGTGGGTATGGAGGGTGAAGGACAGAGTGGTGCCAAGGGCGAGGCCCAGGTGTGTAGGCTATTCACTGGGGTAGAAAGGAAGTCAGCCTTAGGAGGAAAGAGCAGGGGAGAGTCTATGGTCTCTGTGATGTCCGGCGGATAGGTGGCTACGCACGTCCAGAGCCCAGAGGAAAGATGGAGGCACACGGAGGAGATCAGGGGCCCAGGTCACTGACTGGAGCCCTGGCCATCACCTGGGGGAGAGTGACGCTGGGAGAAGCGAGGGAGCAAACAGAGATGCTGGAGGCAGGGAGCGCGTGCGAACAAAACAAAGAAACAGAAAACTATTTTGAAAATGCAGGAAACAATTTAAAATATAATCCTGGGGAAGGAGCGCCTTCCAGTGCAAGTCACAAAATCCAGAGCCACATGCAAAGAGACAGTCGGGTCTGAATTCTTTAAAATAAGTCCCATCTCTGAACAGGGAAGACACAGCCACGTTCAGAGACAAGCAATGATCGAAATGGAACATATTCCATATACCGTATTTGCTGGCGTATAAGACGATTTTTTGGCCCTGAAAAATATGTATTTGCCGGCGTATAAGACGACTGGGCGTATAAGACGACCCCCTAACATTTCCACTAAAAATACAGAGTTTGTTATATACTCGCGGTATAAGACTACCCCCCACTTGGAGGCATATTTTCCAGGGCCAAAGGGTCATCTTATACGCTGGCAAATACGGTATTCAAATGGCAAAAATTAAGATCCCTAAACGCCACAAGGACAAAGAACCTGGTAGAAAACCAGACACAGGAACGACCAGTTACAGGTGAGACAAAAAATAAATAAATAAATAAAAGAAAGTGCTCCGAGCTCTACGGGGAGAGGGAGGCTTCTATTTCATTGGCAAAGTGTGTTTGGAGGGCAATTTGGCACAACCTGTCAAGACTGTAACCAGGAACTGAATCTGTATGAGAAGAAAACCCATACACTTGCCTCACGATGCATTTAATTACAAAGAAGTTTATTGCAGTAATTTTTTTATAAAGGTTGTAAAACCTGGAAGTAATATGAGCCCATAAACACATTATGTGCATTATGAACCTGTTTCTGTGATAAAGGTGCACGGTTATGAGTACAGAATGGTGGTCGCTGTTAGCGGTTCCTCTGAGGGAAGAAGTAGGAAAGTGGGGGCCGAGGGGTGGGAGTCGAAGGGAGACCTTACGTGTTGCTCTAGAAACTCCTGCGTTGTTTGACATGTATAGGATGTGCTCTTGTAGTATCTGTGTAATAAAAAAAAATATATAAAAAATATAAATCTCGAGTTTGCTGCCGTGGAAAGAGGGCCAGCTGCTGGGAGCCAGCCGCCTTTGCCCTGCCCCCTGCTGGCTGGGAGGAGGCATTCCGGTGTCTCAGGTCCCGTGTCCCTCCCTGTCCAGGTGGCCGGCCACAGGTGGCTCCGCGTGGGCAGGTGTGGACACCGGAGCCTGCTGCAAAGGGCCGCCGCTGTCAGTGCTCCGACCTCCTGCTTAAAAGCACGTTCACTCCCCATTCATTCACATAACCTGGCAGAATATTTTCGAATAAATCATGAGCGTGGCAGTTACATTCTCTAAACCACACTGGAAAAAAGATTATGGTATTTACTGTGGGGACAGGAAGATTGATTCCCGCCCGGAAAATCTGCCAGGTTCTTGATTTAGGGAGCCAGGGATCAGCACAGGCCTGCCCTGATTTATAGCAGCGTGCCTTGCCCATGGGGTCCTCTCTGCTCTGGGGGCCGTTTTGCGTGGGGCAGCTCTGGAGAATCCACCATCCTGTTCATCCCTTGTGGGGAGTCCCTCCAGGGCTACGGATACAGGCAGAGCTCACTGCCCCGCAGCTGCCCCTGCGTGCCCTTCATCCTGAGCCTGCTTGGTGGCCCCTACCGCCAGCTGGATGATGCTCAGCTCCTTCGCCTGGAATCGCAGGACCTCCTGAATGGAGCCTCTGCCACCTCTGCAGCCCTCTCTGCCATCACCCGTGCTCACCCTGCACACTCCGCTTGTGTCTCCTATAAGACTGACCCTTTCCTGTGGTGAGGGACCCCTAGAAACCAGATAGCATCCCTGCCCTGGGACACTCATCCTACCGGGCGGTGGGGTTTGGAACAAGTTGTGGGCTCAGACATTCCTACAAATGTTCAGGAGCTGGTCTCCCACCTGCCTCAGTCCTTGCAACAGGCCCAGCCTCCCCTGTTTCCGTTGAAAGACTACAATTCCAAAGCCTACTTTTCCTAATCAGATTCCACTTGGTTTGGTGTGTTTTCTGGCTGTTAAGCACCCTTCATCCTGGGGTCTCTTCAGCTCTGGCCCCCACTCCCTGTTGGATTTCTCCCAGCTCATCATCTGGGGTAGATTTGCCTGGACCTGCCATGACTCCAGCCAGCAGCAAGGCGCCAAGGGTCACTAAAAAGGGTGCAATACAGACCCACAGTCCAGCTGTGCTGCATACTGGCTTGGTGAGCTTGGGCAGATCAATTTATGTCTGAGTCTCTGTGCTAGGTGTAACAGCTAACTTCATATGACTGTTGTGCAGTAACCCATGGAAGGTACCTCACCTGTACTTATGATAACATAGTCACATCCTGATGGAGTACCCAGTGACCACCATTACAAACCCGACCCACCAGAGAAGCCCTGGGAAACCCTGCAATGCTAGTTCATGTTCATGTGTCTGAAACACTGGCCCAGTTGCCCCTCCACGGTCTTGCCTGGGATGGCTTCAGGGGCTGTGGTGCCACCACTTTCTACCAGGAGCTCCTGTAATCTCAACACCCCCCCAAAACCACGCCCAGGGCTGGCCTTTCTCTGAATTCTCTGTAGCCCAGCTAAGAGGAAACTTCAACTTTATAGTCACTCTCCTAAAGGTTCTGGGGTCACAGAAGGGAAGAATATTACAAAGGGGAACTGACACCTGCTCCAGATGGGGCTGCGCTCAGATCTGATGGACCCAGACCCCGCCCTGGGGACCCTACGGGGGGCCACGGCAGCAACCCGTCCAGCTGCTGCTTATAAAAAGGCCATCTCAGCTCAGAGGAGGCCCGAGTCCCCTCATCCCCATCTAATGTCCCACCCCTCCCCCACGTCCTACCCCAGGCATTTCCCAACATGATTGACAGTGGGAGCGTCCACTACCTCCAGGGAAGCCCAGTCCACAGGTGTGAGGGAGCAATAGGTTCAGGCTTATTCGGAGTCCCACCCAGTCCCCCTCCCAGTCTTCCCTCCAGCAGGAGGGGAGGCAGGTGGCCATCTCTGAGGTCAGGCTTCCTCCCCGAGGAGAACTACCACGTGTTCCCAGGCAAAGGCTCTGGGTTGCAGCACAGTTAGTTCTCACGGAAGCCTCCACTCCGCCCCTCTTCCTCACAGGGAGGGAACGTGGCCATCTCAGTTGTGAAACGGAAGCCCCAGGTAATTCTTAGTTTAAAACATCAGTATTCAGGTTAATGGCGATTTCACGGTTTTCTCCACAAACAACCAGTGAGTATTTGTGTAACTAAAAAGCACATCGTGGCGATTTTCCTAAAGTAAAGAGTTGACTCTCTAGGATCAATGCAAAATTATAAAGGGGTTGTGGCTTTTTTGACACCAGGGGACTCACTCACCAGCTCAACATGCTAAGTTTTTTTCTGAATCTCAGTTGCCTGTGGTGGGAAGCAGGATCCCTCTCCTCCTACCATCGCATCTGAGCCATCTGAAGGATTACAGAATCCCAGGTTGGTGGGAACCCTGGAATCAGCCAATTTAGCCCCACAAGTCAGGTGACCTCCTATAACAAGCATGTCAAACTTGTGGCCCACGGGCCGCATATAGCCCACAACAAATATTTTTTTTGGCCCACCCAATGTAACCATATGTAAGAAATGTTTTAATAAAAATTTGGTAACTTAATTTTTACAACATCCTATTATACATAATCTTACCTAATAGTAGACAAACACGTAAATTGATCGTACCCCTGCTACACCCCCAGCCAATCAGGAGTGATATGTAAATCAACCCACCCAAGATGGCAGTTAATTTGCATACACAGGCGCTGAGTGATGGGAGAGGGATGCTTGCCCCACCCCCAATCTCTCAGGGCCTTTGGGCAGCATGGGAAGACAGGGGAGGAATGGAAAGAGGCAGCTCCCAGAGCGGAAAGAGGCAGCTCCGGGACCTGAGCAGAAAGGGGTTGGGCTGGAATGAAAAGTGGTGCCAGGAGCCAGGTAAGGAAA
Organism: Vespertilio murinus; assembly: GCA_963924515.1. NCBI lineage: Eukaryota > Metazoa > Chordata > Mammalia > Chiroptera > Vespertilionidae > Vespertilio > Vespertilio murinus. The sequence goes on from OZ004718.1 coordinate 36,250,752, forward strand.
GCCCATTCTAGCACGAATCTTAGTGCATCAAGCTTCTAGTCCTATATAATAAGAGAGGAATAAGCTAATTATCTGTTATGCCATGATGTATAATGATTGACCCAGTAAAGACCAGCTCACAGATCTACAGGAGGGTGGGACAGTGAACTACAAGCGGGCAGTGTAGAGCTACAAGAGGGGGGAGGGCAGCAAGCTATGAGGGGGGTGGGTAGGGCGAGCTATAGCAGGGCAGGGCAGTGAGCAGAGAGCAACAGTAGGATGGCAGCGACTTACTGGTGCATTAATTCGTGGGCAGGAGTACTAGTTATTAATAACGAACTACAACATTCGTTAATGACTGATTACTATATTTGTGTTGCATTCATTTCCTTACGTGCCTTACCCTTAGGTGCACCATTTCTCTCCACTAATACTAGCAGCAAATATTTTAGCAGCCAATTGCTACGTCATTAGCCTTGGACTGACTTGTTTGGTGTGCGCAACAGGAAATATTTTGTTTTCAGAGAACAAGAAAAATAGGTTTATTTGCATTACACTTATTAATTTGTGCAGTTATTCAGTTGTCTGGTAAGTTAATGTTCAAGAAAAAATATTAATTTTTATTAAAATGTTTTATTATGTTATGTTAACAATTACTCTTTGATTTCAGCCCTTTGTATTCAGCATGTCTCTATGGAAATAAACTCACGTTTTTATGAAAATGGAAGCTTTTTTGTGTGTGTCCCACATGAACTTAAACCTTGTTTATCTGGCTCGTATTAGCTTTTGAGTTTGACATGCTTGTCCCAGAAGATCCCTGTCAGATGGCCTCTCAGGTGTGGCTTGCATGCCTTTCATGGAAAGGAGCTGCCTGTCTCCCAGGCTGGCCAGCACTGGCAGCTCTGGTGGTAGAACTGCCTCCTCAGCCTCCATAGCTGGCTCTGTCCCAGCGCTTGGTGTATCTATCAGCCCTTGATGTGCTCACGGAGAACTTAATCTTTGATATTCTCCAGGCTGAGGCTGAATGTCCCAGTTTCCATGCTCACCTTCCCTCCCTCAGTCCCCCAAGCCCAGGCCCACTGTCTTCTGTGATGAGGTTTCTATCCCTCCCCAACTCTGACCTTCTCCTGGGGACACGGCCCTCTGCCTGACTCCTTCCCATCACCTGCCCAATGCGGGCAGAACAGGGAGTTCGAGCTGCTGCCTCGGTTCTGACAAATACACTCCAAACGCAGGCAGCTGTGTTCCTCATTAGAATTCGTTTGGCATATGTGCTACAGGTTGTGATGTGTTACACCCGAGAGGTGACCAACACAGGACTTGCAACTATGGAAGTGAGTGTCAAGATACACTCTCACTCATGCCTTTGGGTAAACAAGACAATTCACCTCCTCATCTGACAAAAGCTGGACAGCTCTCATGGCAACAGAAGGAGATTTCTGGGAACGTGAAGCCTGAACTTCTATCCCAGTGGCTGGCAAAGTCATTAGTCAACAGAGCCAAATATCAACAGTACAACGACTGAAATTTCTTTTGAAAGCCAAATTTTTTAAACTTAAACTTCTTCAAAATAGACTCACCCAGGCCGTGGTATTTTGTGGAAGAGCCATACTCAAGGAGCCAAAGAGCCGCATGTGGCTCGCGAGCCGCAGTTTGCTGACCATGGTTCTATCCCTACCCGCTCTCTTGCCAACTGTCTCTCAACACCCTTTCCAGGGCAAGACTGGGCTCCCAGTGCCTTTTTGGGGAAGCAAACCAATTTGCCAAAAATTATTTAACCGTGGTCATTTTGTCACATGATCAATTGGCCAATGACCAATTTACAAGCTATTTTTAAATTTGTGTTTTGCCACAGCAATTTAGCTTTTTTTTTTTTTTTTTTCTGCCATTTGAGGCTGAGTTGCCTGCAGGTACTGAGTTGGCCAGCGGGCTACCCTGGAGGCAGAGCTCAGAGGAGCAGAGGCCTTGTGATGTCTCAGGCTGGTGAGGCTGTGACAGCTGGAAGTCACTGCAGCTGTGACGGCAGAAACCAGAGGCAAGCAGACCGCCAGGAAGACCTGGGACGGTGTCTCTTCCCAAAATACATCTGGGAGAGAGCCAGGAGATAACTTTGTCACAACAACAAAAGGAATAAGAGCTCTTAAAGAGATCCAACAGGAGCCAAGAGGAGATTTTCTGGAACTTAGAAAAGAGTGGCTCTTGGATTTCAAAATATAGATTGTTTCTTTTGAGAATTCAACTAACAGCTGGATTACAAGATCAGGTATAGAAGCATGTCAAAATACAGAGCCTAAATGCAAAGATATAGGAGTCAGGGAGAGAGGGAGGGAGGGAGGAAAAGGGGAGAAGGGGCATGGGATGGGGAGATGGAGAGAGAAAGAGAGAGAGATGGGTGAAGAGAGCTGTGGTGTGTGGGACCAGGTGGAGTAATCATTGATATCTTGTTTTAATATATCAACGAAGCATATAGGGTGTTCTATGCATGTAAGAGTTGGGACAATCCTCATAAACAGAATGAAAAGCAAGAGATAATTGTCAAAATAATGGAGGGTAGGGAAGATAGGAATAAGTAGTTACTTGACAAAGCCAGATAAATTAAAGTAAAAGAAAATAGCAACAACATAAAATTAATAGCAACCACAATGTAAAAAAGGAAGAACCAAGACAAAGTGTTCTTTGCTTCTGTGGAAACAGATTGGCTGAATTACCAATTCAATGCCAGGGATGACAGACCAAGCTCAGAAACCAAGCTTGTCTCTGTGACATTTATAAGAAACTCCCCTAGAATACAGTGATTGAGAAAGTGCCAAAGTTCAGGGCTGGGCAAAACGATGTCAGAGAGTGCCTGGCCCCAACAACAGCCACAAGAACAAGGGGCATCAATACTATCGAAGTAAAACTGAAGGTGAGTGGCATTACCCACCAATAGTAACAAGCGCTGTTTGTTGAACCCCTGCCATGTGCCCAGTGCTGTGGGATTTAAAGGACTTTGCCATGTAACCCTTACCACAGCCCAGTAAGGTAGGTAATGTCATTATCCCCATTTTACAGAGGCGTAAGCCAAGACTTAGAGAGTTTGCCCAAGGTTTCAAAGTCAAAACCTTCATTCTTAACCTCCTCCTCCTTCTTTTCCTTTTCCTTCTCCTCCTCCTTTTTTTTTAAGTTTACTTAAAAAAATATATTTCATTGATTTTTCACAGAGAGGAAGGGAGAGAGATAGAGAGCTAGAAACATCGATGACAGAGAAACAGCGATCATCTGCCTCCTGCACACCTCCCACTGGGGATGTGTCTGCAACCAAGGAATTGAACCCGGGAACTTTCAGTCCGCAGGCTGACGCTCTATCCACTGAGCCAAACCGGTTTCAGCTTCTTCCTCTCCTCCTCTTCCTCTTCTTCTTCCTCCTCTTCCTTCTTTTCTTCCTCCTCCTCCTTCCCTCCTCCTCCTCCTTCCTCCTCCTCTTCCTCCTCCTCTTCCTCTTCCTCTTCTTCCTCTTCCTCTTCCTCTTCCTCTTCCTCTTCCTCTTCCTCTTCTTCTTCTCCTCCTTATCCTCCTTCTCCTCTTTCTCCTCCTCCTCCTTCCTCTTCTTCACTGGAGATAGACATGACCTTCTCTCCAGGACCAGCAGCTAACACAAGGACACTTTCAACTCTAGTGTGGCCCTTTGAGGATATCACCCATTTAAACATTTTAAGCAGTTATCAAAATATCACCAATTGATTTGTTTACCGTGGAACGATTCCATCTTCTTAATCATGGCCACTCTACTGCTGTATCTTTCACTCTCCTCATAAAGCCTCTTCTGGACTTTATAAGGGGAGTGAGACTTTCAGACTCATGCCCATCAAATCTTGAGGGCCAGAATCCATGATTTTTCCTTCACGGGGACGTACGTGTGCCCGTTGCCCCATCAGTATTTCTCCATATCAAGACATCGACAAGGTAGTAGAGGTTCAAATAATTGAAAGAATCTGGTTTTTGTGAATTAGCATCAAGCTAACCATGAAGTGATTTGATTAATTAAAAGTAAGCTGTAATTAAGCTGAAAAGGGTTTTACAGCAATCTCTCCATGTCTTGGCTTGGCTGAGATGACATATTAGCTGGGCTCCTGATCCTGCTACAGTGTGAGGCTGAAATAAATAGACTCAGTGCTCTTTACTCTCACTGGTGGTTCATACTTCAGATTTCATCCCCTCCAATACTCATCGATGTATTAGCTGTGCTGTCCCACATAATCAATAGCCATTAAGAAGAAGGAGGGGAGACTATGGTGCAGTCTTATTACAGATTTTTTTTAAAAGCCAATGTAAATAACATTTAATGTTTCTAATTGATGTCTACTTATCTTGATATTAAATTACCAGTAATACCTGAAAGCCTTTAAATGTCTGATGTTTGATAAGAAAGTCATTACCACTAATGAGCACAAGTTATGTGGTTAAGTTCTTTTTTGTTTTGTTATGTTTTCCTTTATTTTAAAAAGAGGTGAAGGGAGCGGGAGAGATGGAAACATTGATGAGAGAGAACCATTGATGAGAGAGAACTCTGCCTCCTGCATGCCCCCTACTGGGAATTGAGCATAAAACCCAGGCATGTGCCCTGACCAGAAATTCAACTAGTGACCTCTTGGTTCATGGGCCAACACTCAACCACTGAGCCCCCCATATCCATGTAAATATCTGGTTAAATTCTTAAAGGGACATTTGCAGGGAGGTAGTATTTGAGACCCTTACGCAGCTGCATTTCCAGGGCCCTGCTGGGCTTCCTTGTATCCTGGGGCTCTTGCGGAGGTGTCTACTGTCCTAAGGCTGGAGGTGAAGGATGACTCACAGTGGTTCTCAAACCAGGTGAATGTTAGACAATCATTGGGGAGCTCTCAAAAATCCATATGCTCTGAACAACGCCCCCCCCCCCCCCCAAAAAAAAATGACACCTAACTTAGACTTTCTGGGAGTGGGACCCAGTGCTCAGTATCAAACTCCCAGAGTGATTCCAATGTGCATCCAGGTGGGGAACCAGGATGAACCAGATGTGAGCTATGAGCTGGACTCTGGGTCCCACAAGGGCTGATGGTCTGTCAGGAGCTCTGTTCCAGGTTGGCCTCTGGGTCCTTGTGCTGTGCTCCTACAGTGAAATTCAGCTCACCCTTCCCCCACCCCACAGTCTCCATCCCCACCCGCCTCCCGCATCTTGTGCGGATCTTTCAATGTCCACTCTAGAAGGAAGAGTCCTCTCCCAGCCAGCCAAGCCCATCGGAGCTTGGTCTGTGGCCCCAACCCAGTGGTCGGCAAACTCATTAGTCAACAGAGCCAAATATCAACAGTACAACAATTGAAATCTCTTTTGAGAGCCAAATTTCTTAAACTTAAACTTCTTCTACGGTAACACTACTTCTTCAAAATAGACTCGCCCAGGCCATGGTATTTTGTGGAAGAGCAAGACTCTAGGGGCCAAAGAGCCACATGTGGCGCGCGAGCTGCAATTTGCTGACTACTGCTTCAACATCTTCCTCTCCCACCCACCCTTCCTTTCCTGTCTTCTTGCTTAGTCTTCCACCTTCTCCTCTTCGAGTGTGACTCTTCCCCCAGCCTCGTGGTGCTCCAGGCTTCCTTCTCTGGCCACAGCACAGGGTGGCCTCTCTGGGGCGGGAGGCACTTCAGTTCCCTGGGGTGGGGACGGTGACTGCTTGGTGACCATGGAATTTGCAGTTCCCACGAGAAAGGTGGGGCGGGTGAGATCGTATGGGCAAGCATGAGTATGTTCACACATCTGTCTCAGTGGGAAGGCCTGTGGTGTGGTCATCGTGAACACTGCACTGTAGGCAACAAAGAGGACATCCTGTGTGATTCCACTTACATAAAATCCTCCACAATGCAAACCAGCCAACAGGGACAGAAAGCAGGCGACTGGCCGCTGGGGGATGTGGGGCGGGAGGAACAGAAGGGAGAGACGGCAAAGGGGCCCAAGGAGACTTGTCAGGGTGACGGTGTGTTTATTATGTTGATGGTGGTGATGATTCTATGTGTATACACTGTATCAAAACTCATCCAATGGTACACTTCAGATGTGTGAAGCTTAGAACACACTGCTATCTCAATAAAACAATAAAAGAATCAATGAAATATGCCCCCCTTCCCCCAAGAAAAAGACGTCTGACATCACATCTGTGCCTTGATTTCTCCGCCTGTAAAATGGGAGTAGTCATCTGCTTACCTTATAGGGTTACACAAAATTAGTAAGATCGTAAGGGAAATAAAGAATTGCAAAGCGCTATGCCAGCTCCTGGAACATTTTTCCTGGTCAACAAGTGGTACCTATTATCATGACTGTAAGTGGACATGCCTGGACACGAACATATATGTTGTGTGCACATGCCTGAGTATCTGTGCCTGTTTATGTATGCAGGAGCGGGAGGTGTGAACCCCCGTGTCCTGTGTGTCTGGGAGGGAACGAGGGGGCTGTGGATTCGCGTTGGGGTGTGTGTGTAAGCTCAGGCACAAAACCTCCCTCCTCCGCTCCGTCCATTACCGCCTCCTTCTCCTCCTCCACCAGACAGCGGGTATTGATTTTTTAACAGTTACTAAACTGCTACGTTTACTGACTCATTCAGTCTTTTATCATACCCAGTAACTCAGTGCCTTTGGGCAGTCCCCTTACCCCAGCTCCTTCACGGCTTCTGCAAATCAGACTTATGTGACCGGTGAAATGTCACAAGGATTCAGCCCATGGGAACCCGGAGCGTCCTGGGGCGGCAGGACCCTGCAGCTGGCTCTTGGGCCGCAGCGAAGGAAGCTGAAGCTGAAGCTGCCCCCTTTCCAAGAGGATTCGATGTCTGAGATTCTCTAACACTGGGAGTCAAGTCGGAGCATCGCCTCAGATCTGTCTGGAGTGGACTCCGTGTGTGTGTGTGTGGGGGGGGCGGGGGGGAGAGGGAGGTTGGTGGAGGCCACTCTGGGTTCCTCACAGCATCTCCAGTGAGTTTCTGGGCCCTGTCTGTGTTCCCTTGTGCTGGTGGCTTGGATGGTGAGAGGAGCATCAGTGTCCATTGTCCTTGCCTTTAGGGAGGTCACAGATGATAGGGGCAGAGACCCAGGCCCGCCCCGAGCTCCAGGAAGGCTCTCCGGCCAGGTTTGTAGATAAGATGCCAGGAGTGTTTACTGGGATTGCTTTGGAATCTCTCTGCTCTGGGATTGGCCTGAGTCCTGCCATCTGCCAGCTGCGCAGCCTTGGTTAGGTCGCTTAACTTCTCAGAGAGTCTTGTCTCCAAACTGGGGGTAAGGGCGCCTCATGTGTTGGCGCCCACTTTCAGATTCCCAGCGGTATATGTTGAGTGTATAAGGTCACGTCTCAGATGCCAGGGTGTCACTTTCCAGGTTTTCAGAGGAGGGAGGTTTCTGTGTAGGAATAATAAAGCTCAAACATTTTTTATCGAGCACCTACTATGTGCTATGGCCTGTCCTGGTAAATATAACCCGGTTTGCAACCCCTGGGACCAAGTTTCTGACTTCCTGCACCTCGCACCTTTTAGGACATGGACACAGCAGAACTGTTAGGACGCTCATGGCCAAGATGTATTACAGCCTGAGGATACAGAGCACGATCAGCAGAGGGCAGGGGCACACAGGGCGAAGTTGGGGACCAGGCGCCAGCTCCCACGGGCCCTTTCCCAGCGGATTCACACAGCTATGTACAACCAGGTGTGATGACCCCTGAAATGTTGTCTATCAGGGATGCTCATCATAAACTCTGTTCCGAGGAGTTTTATTGGGGACTGGTCACTTAGACACCTTGGCCTAATATCCCAGACTCCAAAAAGGAAAGCAAGTGTTTGGCATAAACCGCTTTACTGGAAACTGATCATTGTCAACAACCTTCATTGCTCTGAAAGGTCACAGCTACTTTGCTCACTGTTTAGTTGAAACATTACTAGTCAGTTGCTTGCTCTGAAAGGTCAGAGCTAGTTCGCTTACTCTTTGATTGAAAGATTATCAGCTGAAGCAGCTTCTACCTCTGTTGTCTTATGTAAATTTCTGTTTTTGGAGACTCCTGCCCAAGGGCTATGGGTGTATCCCATAGTCTCAATAAAAGGGATAGCAAGGCCAGAGCTCAAGGGTAGTTCTCCCACTAGAGTTGGACTACCGCCTGGCCCTCCATATTGCCAAATTAAATTTCTTCTAGTCTCTTTTCATTTGTGTGCAGCCCTTCTCCAGAACCCGAACCCTGAACTGGAACCCTGAACCACATGGGACATGAAAGGGGATCCCACACCACTTTGCTTGCATAAGCAGTTTACCCATAGTGCGCCCCCTCAAGTCAGTTAGGGTGAGCACCCCCCCTGATACTGAAGTTCCCGGACACCAGGACGGGCCAGCTGGCAGGCGGGCCTTGCACAGCAGAGCTGTTTGAGGCCTGCCTGTTGCCTCGTCTCTGCTCCCAGGGGCGCAGACATGATGAGGTTTGCTTGGAGGCCCAGGTGGAAGATGGATGGGGGTAGGGCCAGGGCAGACCAGAGGCAGGGAGGCCAGTGAGAAAGCGGAGGCAAGAGTCATCTGCAAAGACCATCACACATGACCTGGAGCAGGCGTCTCTGTTGGTCCTTTGGGTGCAAGCACCTGTGTCAGAGTGGCTGAGGAGAATAAAGGGATGTTTGCTCCGTGGGTTCGCAGGTGTCTTGCAGAACTAACTCAAGGGCAGAGAATGCTAGTGAGTCACTCAGGAGACCAGAACTGGGTCCTGTAAAGCCATCAGGAAAGGGAGGGTGCTTCTCCTGGTTTTCTCTCTGGAACCACGGATTGCTCTTTCTGCTTCTGCCTGCACCTCCTCTTTCTCCCCAGATTGACTCTCTCTGTGTCTTTATAGAGTGGCCACCAAGAGGAAAGCGCCCATCTCCTCCTAGTTACCTATTCTCTGTCCTTGTGAACAGCCTAGCCTGGCAGCAGCATCTCTCAGCTGCAATGAACATTTCCCAGAAGATGGAGTCTAATTGTGCACCTCGGGTCACCTGTACTCACTCTTGCTCCCATGAAATATGGCCGGCTGAGACAGAGAATAGGTAACTAAGAGGAGATGGGTGCTTTCCTCTTGGTATTAACGTGGTTGCCCCATGAGTTGGTGGTATAGGTGTGGGACAGAGAATAGTCTGATGAATCTGAGTCCAGTTAGGGAGATAAAGTAACTAACTGGAAATCAGGAGAGGAAGAATTTGATATTATGTTGGTGGGAAAACTTCCTTGTGCCACAAGCATAACAACAGGGAAACTGTTCTGGTAGTTCTCAGCGTGAAGTGGGAGGTCAGGAACTGAAGAATGGTTTTCCTCGCCATCACTAACTCTTACTCATAGTGAGTTCCTTTGGGGGTAATGAGTCATGGACGTTGGTGGCTTTCTCAAGGTCATAATGTGTACCCATAGAACCACCTGAAATCTCTCATTCACATATTTAACAAACATTTACAGACTTCCTAATGGGGCAGTGTGGGTCCTTGGGGCAGGGACACAAATATGCACTCTACTGTGAAGAGTTTGTCTGGTTAAAAACACAAATATATGAATGGTATGATACATGACATACAGGAATATATGTCAGGGTTTTCTAGTTGCCAGCAACAGAAATGCACTTTGGGTAATTTAAATAGAAAATAAAAGGAATTAATTGAAAACATATGGAGCAACTCACAGAATTAAAGGATGACGTGCAGCACCAGACTTTGGACTGGTCAGACAAGCAAGTAGCGCCAAGGACCCAGCAAGCTGGAGAAAACGGACCATTTCTTCAGGGTTCTAGTATCAGGAACAAAGCCACTCCAGTCATTTTCCATCCTGGATCACCTAGTGGCAACTTCATGCCCTGGAAGAGAATCTCACTGGGTCATGAGAGCATTCCTGGGCTTTGTCAGGGACTCTTGGCTGATGGTATAACAAGACTGTACCCACAGGAAAAGGGGTAGCTCCCCACAAAATCTAGATTCTGTAACCATAGTTAGGGGGAAGGTATGCTGGGTGGGAGTGGTCAGAACTGATGGCTGGTTCAGTATTCATTTTTCTCCTTTTCCATCTGAGTTGAGCTTTTTCACTGGACTTATGGCCATCTAAAACAAAGACTACATTTCCCAGCATTCCTTGAAGGTAGGCATGGCCCAGCAATAAAATTGTGACCAATGTAACTGAAGTGAAAGTGTCATGTGGCAGTTCCCAGAAATGTTCCTTAAAAGAGAAATTCCTTGCCACCTCCTCCCCATGATGCCAACTTCATCCTGTGGCATTGAATGTGACCTAATGGTTGAAGTCCCAGCCACCATCTGGTACCAGTAGCATGAAAGTCATAACCTAGGAATAACTGAAGGGAAAGCTATAGTAGCCAGGATTCTAGAAGATCATAGAACTGTCCTTACAACCCTGGACATTGTGTGTAGGATAAATGCATTTGTATTCTGTTTAAGCCTGATTAAAGCCCTGTTTCCTTGGGGACTCTGTCACTTGCAGCTGAATGAAATTGTAAGTGATACAGCAGGCAAAAACAACAGGAGCCTACAATAAGATGGTACCACAATTTGCCAGGGGACCACAGAAAAGGATGTGACAAGATTACCTGTAAAAGTCAGGAAGTCTTGACAGACAGGTGACATCTGAGCCAGGTGTTAGAGAAGGAGGTGGACACTTCAGGTGAGAGGACAGGATGGGCTCTTTCCGCCCTGCCTGAGCGATTTTGACTCCTGGCTCAGTGATGTGCCCTCATAGTTTCCACCATTGACTACCACACTCGGCATCTGGAGAAATGAGGAATGTGACTGAAAGTGGAGGGCAGTTGTTGTGGTTCTGTGACGCATCGCAGCTCTGGGAAGAAGCCAACGTCTGATGGCACTCTCACAAGTCCGAGAGAGCAGGAGGTGTCCCCATGGCACCGTGCACATGCATGTGTTTATACATGCATCCCCAAGAGTGTGTGTGTGTGCATGACACTCTGGATGTGTATCTTCAGGCTGAGCATTTTTTAGCTGAAAATCAGATTGACAGTTTTGCTGTTGGTTGGTTCAATTTCTTTTCAGTGAGGAGGAGACACTCTCCTCAGTCCCTCTTCGGCAGCTTCTGACAGGGGGCTGGTTAGAGCTAGTCTCAGTGGCTAGCGGCTTAGTTCCCACAGCCCCAGGACCCACACAGATGCTCATCAGGGGCCATAGCTAGCGAGAAGAAGATGGGTGAAGCAGTGGGCGCGGAGCAGCTCCCTGGTGGCAGTTCAGCTCTGTGCCTGTCCCTGCCTCCGTCCCCAGCAGCCTCGTCCAGGGCTGGAAGAGGCAGGGCCCTAGTCTGAGAACCTTTCCCTGAGCATGGAGGCCACTAGCAGATTCCCACAAGCGGATATGTAGCTCTGAGGCCACCCTTGCTTCTTGGGTCAAGGGAATGGCTGGGAATGGCTCTGCCTGGGGGAGGCCTCCTTTCATTTGGTGGAGAGGAGGAGGAACAGGAGGCTTCTGCTATAAGAAGCGCCCTTCAGGTAGCTGCAGGCCCGGCAGGGGGTGGGGTCCAGAAGAGGAGGCAGTCAGAACAGAGCCCACATCATCTTTCTCCCTCCCCAGGCCCCCCAAGGACCCATTTTGTGAATTCAATCTAATTCAACCAACATAAGATGACTTTGTGTCTTGGACTATAGTCAGACCAGGGTCACATCCCCTATTCCCACACCTCCCCAGCGACCACCAGAGATGCACATGGAGCTCAACCATTGCTGGGCTAGTGACTTGTTGCAATGGGGGAATTGGAGGCGTCAGTAAGAGGTGTCAGAAAGGATTTGGAGGATTTGGATTTAGAGGGTGTTAGGAGATCTGGGGCAGGGTCAAGGAAGGGGAGTTTGGCTCTGGGCTGGACGCTGGCAGGAAGCCAAGGTAATTCTATGATGTGGCGTCTCAATTCTTTTCGAAGGTGAGAGGAACAGAGAGAGGCGCAGGCAGGTAGAGAGAGAAGGAGCAGTCGCTGACAGGTGCCAGGATTGGGCGCTTTTCGAGGTTTGGGAGAATGTTCATGTTTAGACTGTGTTCAAACATGCTTATGAGGAGTGTCATTTCTGTTTGGATATCACGGTCGTCCTTGTCTGATGTTGGCACCCTGTGGATTCATTTCTGTGCAGCAGGAGAGCACTGAGGCTGACAGCTTCCCCAGGCGGGTGGCAGCTTCATCTCTGGACCCCCAATCTTGGAATGGAGACTGACTGATGGCGGCAATATCCTCAGCTCGCACACTTAGCTGCGCAAACAAAAGAAATGCAATTTTCCTGTAATTGAACCCAATTTCTCTCTCAAGCCTTCCACTCAGCTGGGTGGTGGGAACTTCTCAGTCAGTTTCTTCCAGGCTTTCTCCGTGGTGACAGGAGGGCTGCTAAGAGGTGGGCGGGGCTGGCAAATTGAAATGAAAATTTTAGGTAACATCATTGGGGGAGGGGTGGGGAGGTGAGAGAGAAAGAGAGGGTGGACAGCTAGAGTAAAGGTTCGGTCAGGTTCTTGTCTCAGTGGAGCAAAAGGATGTATTTATAGATCAATGCCAGGAGTTGTCAAAACAAAATAAAAACCTTAAGTGTGTTTGATAATAATCTAAAGTTATAGAAGCTAAAAATAGAATATATAACCTCTGACTCGATAGAGGAGAAATATCTGCAATAACAACACAAAGCTTGGCTAAGCCAATAGAAAACTGGGAAAGAATAATGTAAAAAAATAATAATAAACAGACTGCCTGGAAAGCAGAAAACAAAGTAAGACAGCAGAAATAAGTGTAAATACATCATCAATTACAATAAATGCAAACATATTAGATTTACCAATAAAAGAGTTCCTTAAATCTAGTTTTAAAAATGCCAGCTGCATGCTATTAAAGAGCAACACAGGGAAAACTAAATTACACCAAAATATTACAAATGAAGAGATAAAACAAGAATAGGTCTGCAAAAGAAATTGCTATCAATAAAAATTAAACTCAAGGCAAAAGGTATTAAAAGTATCCATGACAGGCATTTCATTGTACGGTTCCAACAACATTAGCCCAGAAATATATAAAGTGGCTCAGTTGGTTGGGTGGTGTCCCACACACCGAAAGGTCACTGGTTCAATTTCTGGTCAAGGCACCTACCCAAGTTGCCTCCTGTACACTTCATTAGTGGGATGTGTACAGGAGGCAACCAGTTGCTGTTTCTCTCTTACATCAGTGTTTCTCTTTCTCTCTCCCTCTCCTTTCCTATCTCTCTAAAATCAATAAAAACATTAAAAAATATCTAAAATGAAAACTCAAATTAGAGGGGAAACCTGAAAAGTCAACAAGAATAGTGGGTGAACTTAACACACCTTTCTCAGAAGCTGGTCCACTGAAAATAATACATGATCATGTCTGCATAGACATGTAAACTTGAACCCCACAAACAGAGAATTCATGTGAAAAAGAGGGACGTGCATTCAACCACAAAAGAAGTCTCCATAAATTCCAAAGAATCTTTATGTTCAGGAGGTTATGTTGGAAGTTTATAGCATATTTCAGCATGCAATAAAAGTAGTAATCAACAAGAAGGAGATGGTTTATGTATATGTTTGGAAACTAAAAGCACACTGCTAAATTATCCATGGGTTAAAAAAGAAAGCTGCAACAAGTACTATGAATTGAAAATAAGGGAAGTGCTACATTTCCAAGCTTGTCTGGTGTTTTTTAAACTGGTTCCTACAGGAGTGATTTATAGTCTTGAATGCATTTATTTTGGAAATCGGAACAGCTGCACGTAACCTACAACCCAAACAATCATCTCAAGAGCCTAGGAGAAGAATAAGAGAAACTACAAGAAAAATAAAGGCAATGGTAAAAGTGAATAAACAATAAAGCAAATAAAAGCACATTCTCAGACATGAAGGCATCAATAAGAAGCTCGACGTGAGTTGCTTGGAAAGCCCAACAACCTCATAAGATGGATCCAGAAAGAGAGAGAATGCACAAATGAACAATATTCCGGATGAAAAGAGAAAATGTCCACAAATAGACTAGAATTTTTTTTAACCGAAGAGTACCATGACCGACCATGTGCCCATCTGTGTGAAATTCTGAAGAATGCTTCTTCGAGTTACTTACACCCCCATAGCACAGGGCACAGAGCCCGCAACAGCCCGGGCTCTCAGCAGAGATTTCTTGACTTGCAGAGTGGAAATAAAACTCTGGAGAAGAACATGTTATGGTGGTAAGCCTCATTTTACTCCATTTTGAAAAATATAATTCAACCAAGTGGTATTTGTTTGGAGTCAAGGGAGTTTGATAGAAGAAATGGTCAGAAATCAGAGAGAAGCAGGAGATGGTCAGAGGAAGATGGTAGAAGAGGGAATCTACAGATGAGGAGACAACATTTGCCAAGGCCAAGGGGCCGGGGTCGGGACTGTTGGTCACTTACTAGCTGTGTAAGTGACTTAGAGCACGTTCCTTAACCAATCTGCACCCACATTTCCCCGTCTTCAGGCTGAGGACAGTCGCAGTGCCTCCTCGTGGACGTGCAGAGGTGAAATAAAGTGATGGATACGAGCTCCCGGTCCAGGGCCTGGCAGAGCCAGCGCTCAATCAACGCACGTGGGGGTGGTAATGACAATGACACTTACTAGTGTTAGTGGTAGAGCAGGACAGGATGTGTGGGATGGAACAGGAAAGTCTGAAGTCAAAAAGGAAAGGCAAGTCAGATTGGGAAGAGTCATAAATGTCACCCCAGAGGGGGGACGTCTATCAAAGGCTTTGAGTTGGGACTTGCTGAAAAAATGAGGCCAGTGCAGTGAAAGGGAGGAGTGGGTGAGGATCAGCCGTGGTGGGGGAAAGATACCCAGGGAAGAGGACATTTGTAGGTCCTGATCGCCCAATATGTCATGGGTATGGGCCTTACCACCAACTCTCAAACTCTATCTCCTTTTTTTTTCTTAAATCCTCACCCAGGGTTTTATAGAAGAGAGAAAGAGAGAGAGAGAGAGAGAGAGAGAGAGAGAGAGAGAGAGAGAGAGAGAGAGATGTATCAGTTGCATCCTGTTTGTATTCCAAATGGGGATCAAACCCACAATCTAGGTATGTGCCCTGACTGGGCATTGAGTCCAAAACCTTTTGGCGTACAGGATGATGCTCCAACCAACTGAGCCACCCAGCCAGTAGTCCTCCTTTAGATGTTTTCATCAATTTTCCTTGCTGTGTGGCATCAGAGCTGTGTGTATGCACGTGCATGCACATGTGCATGGATGTGTGTCTAAATCCTGGGAGCCATTAATAGCAGATAAGGAGCTTTTCACAGACTCTTTCCATGGCCATGTGCATGGGCATCCATGTCGCGTGGAAAGGAGAGCATGGGGGAAGAGTATTTATCTGCTGTGGCTGAATGGTGAAGCCCGCCCCCAGCTCAGACGGAAGGCGGGAAGGGAGCGTATCCGGCATTCTCCAGCCACGTGCACGGCGCCATTGGCTGGCCTTGATGCGGAGAAAAGCTTCACGGCTGCAGCTGCTGCGTTTAATTTCCCCGTCACTCTGCCTCCTGAAGGCACCGGGCCCCTCAGAAGAAGCAGAGAACGCCAGTCCCGATGAGTCTTAATAAAATGTGCTACAGAAAGTCAATATCCTGTCGAGGGAGACCTGCCTGCTTCCTCTGTTAAAATAGCTGCGTGTTTTGTTTTGTTTTGTTTTGGTGTGTGTGTGTGTGTGTGTGTGTGTGTGTGTGTGTGTGTGTGTGTTTCAGAAAGCTAATTCTTAGAAAAAAGGAGGGCCTGGCTGAGGAGACAGTGCTGCTGAGTCAATTAACCACACCTTTAGCGTATATCCGGGCCTCCATGGGTGCACACGCAGCCTCTCCCACGCACTGACCCCCTTCCTTTGCTTGGTGAGGAAGGCGCTGAACTAATTTAACAAGCATTTATGAAGTACTTGCTACAATTCAGGTTCCATGCGGGACATGACTAATCCATTGATGTATAAGATGGATTCTTAGCCTGCCAGGGCCTGGGGGTGGCGGGGGGGGGGGGGGGGAGAGAAGGTGGGTAGACCAGATGCTGGGAGAGAGTGATGAGTTCTGATTGGGGGGGTCATGAAGGGCAGGGGGAACTGGAGATGAAGAACCGCCCCTGCCGAGGAGGAGCCGTGAAGACATTGCTGAAAGGCACATGTGAAACGAGTCTGGAAGTATGAGCCCAGCTTTCCAGGCTGGGGGGGGGGGGGGGGAGGTGTGGAGGATAATACTTCAGGCAGAGGGGCAGCAGCATCAGAGGCGGAGGTTTGAAGGACACTGGTGTGCCTGGGAAACTCCTGGGAGGCCCACGGGGCTGGGACAGGAAGTTCCCTTGCTCCTCAGGGAGTCTGCTCAAGAAGCCTGTTCATGGTTTGGACCTGCAGCCTGACAAGGCCCTGGGACCACCAATTGAGAGGCTCTGAGGGTGGGCCCTGCTGATGGACAGCATCATTGTGGCCACCGGCATCCTTGTCCCTATCATCACCACCATCATCCTTGTCTCCACCACCATCACCATCATCACCACCATCATTTTTATCCCCACCACCATCACCACATCACCATCATCACCATCATCACCACCATCATCCTTGTCCCCACCACCATCACTACCATCACCACCACCATCACCATCATCACTGTCATCCTTGTCCCCACCACCATATCATCATTAGCACTCTAGGAGGAGCCACTTTCTCCTTTCCCCATGTTTCTGCCATAAGGACGAAGACAGGAACTGCAGGCCTCCTGGAAGTGTGGGCGTGTGGGTTCTGCCCTTGCCTCCACCCAGGGAGACACAGTGTCTTATCTGGTGGCGAGGTTAGTACAGAGCTCGGAAGCCGGGCCACGCTGAGCTCTCCACCCTGTGGAGCCTGGACCACAGTTGCAGTCTCTGTTCCTCTGCTCTAATGTGACAAGCTCAGCCAGGAAGTCATGGGTGGATACATGTAACTTAGGTAGAGAGCCCAGTTTTGTTTGTAGTTTTCAAGTGTTATTCTCCAACCAAGTCTCTCCAGGTCAGAAGAAAGGACGTTTTGCTACATGTTTCTTCAGGAGAGCGTCCAGTGGCTTCACGAAGTCACTGCAAATACTTGGGCGTCCACGACCATCACCTGTATCACTTCTGTGTCTAACTAAGGTCCGTGGCCACAGGCAAGGTGGCTCTGCTGATTTTGGCGGGGCTCACACACATGTCTGGCAGCAGGTGGGCTCTTGACCAATCTACAATGGCCTTGACTTTCCTTCCCCGTGTCCTTTGTGGGCCCAGGCATGCTCTCACAGTCACCATCAAGGAGCACAAGGGAAACAGCAGCACCCAGATCTGCAGAGACCTGGGCGTGGAGCAGGCACACCATTTGTGCTGCATTCAGGTGAACACAGCACATGGCCGATCCAGTCTCAGGGTGTCAGAAAAGACCCCCCTCTTTATGGAGAGGAAGTGCAATGGGCATGATTACGGGAAGGGCGAGATTGGGAGACTGGCCATGATTGGTGTCAGCCCCCTCACGAACTCCGGCATCGTTACCACCGCTTCTCACACTCTCCCCTCCATCTCAGGCTCTCTGTGCATGCATGGGGCGTCTCCGCAGTCTCTCCCCTGTCTCAGACCCTTTGTCCATGTGCTGTCTCCCACACTCCCTCCTCCCTCCCACACCCTCTGTCTGACAGGGGCATTTCTTACAATTCTAGCTGGTGGGGAACCAGCTAGAATTGTAGGAAATGTTAATCATTCCCTGTTAGCCGTGATTGCTTTATTCTGATTAAAGGAGGCACAGTCTAACCTGGCTGGCCGCTGCACTGAGGACCTGGGAGCTCACCCTGAAATGCAGCCCCTCCTCCCCATTCGGAGCTGCCGATATCATCATGGGAAGATGAAAAACTGCTGCAGAAACCGGAACCGCCAGCCCTTTGAAGGCCCCAGCCCCTGCCTATCACTAAGCCCTTGGACGATCCCCAGCCCTTTTGCATACCTGCAGGCCTTTGCAAATCTCTAGCCTGCTGACCTGTGAACCGCCCATTTGGCGCACCCTTTGGATACTTCCCCACGAAATCTTTGTCCTTTTAATGTAAGCAGCTGGCGTAGGGTGGGGTGCAGAGCAGATTTTTGTGGGTGACCTGCCGCTCTCCCACAATGCCGGCAGCATTGGCATCAACGCTCGTGCATGATTCAACCCAGCCTCTGCTGAAGTGGCTCCATAGTGACAGGCAGCCCGGATCCATTGCTTGTCAGGTCACATGTCCAGGTCATGTCCGTCTCACCCGGTGCCCAGTTCTCACGGGGGGATGTGGACACGTCTCACCAACTCTAAACCCGGAATACAGCGTCAGGGATGGAGCACGTCCTTGAGAGAGGAAGGAAAGGCGTCGCTTTCATTTTCCACCGGAGGAAGCTGGAAGCCGAAGAGGTCAGCTCCTCTGGCGAAGGTCACACAGCTGGGCTGCGGGAAGACCAGCCCTTTTGCCCACCCCGCTGTTGGCTGACAGATGTGCGCCGCTCCCGGCAGGCGGCAGCCAAAACGGCTGGCTCGTGCCTGGCCTTCTCCCCGTCCTCAGAACCGAGGCTTCCTGACGCAGAGCCTCTTCCAGGATCCGGCTGCCTCACCCCAGAGCTTAATTAAAATGAAGATGA
This sequence comes from Vespertilio murinus, assembly GCA_963924515.1. Lineage (NCBI taxonomy): Eukaryota > Metazoa > Chordata > Mammalia > Chiroptera > Vespertilionidae > Vespertilio > Vespertilio murinus. The sequence goes on from OZ004718.1 coordinate 36,269,348, forward strand.
AGTGCTCTTCACGACGGGTCATGCTCCGTGGCAGTCACTGTGCCAAGGACCCCGACGGGGCCTCTGATGTTGCGAATTCCTCTCCAGCTTCGGCTCTGGCAGCAGCTTCCTCCGGGAGCCTCATTATAATTCCTCTGGTAATTAAAACAACAGATGTTATAATTAAAAGGCTCCTCATTAAATCACAAATAACTGAAGCTTGAGGTGGGCTCTCACTGAGCAGTGTCATCGAGTCACCTTTGGAGGAGGAAACGCTTGGGAAGGGGACGCTCTCAGCCTCTCTCGGGGGCTGCCAGGTCGGGGTGTCGGCGAGGTGCTGACAGGTGCAGCGGGAGAGCCCAGCGAGGGGCCGAGGGCCCAGGGGAGGAACACGTGATGGGAGAATGGAGGGGTCTCTGACAGGCTGAGAGAAGGCACCCCTCTCCCTGCTGGGGTTGGGGTGCCTTCTCTTGCTCCTTTTGCACACAGGGGCCAGGCCCGTAGGGAGCAACCAAAACAACTGAGTCACGAGAACTTGGATGGGAGGGCTCAGGACCCTTGGTTCTCATCCTATCCGGGCTACTCACCGCCTTTCTGAGCCGCAGCATCAGTGCCCAGGGGGTGGGCAGGAAGACACCTCACCCCGAGCCGCTGGAACCTGGGAAGTTGTGAGTCCTCGACCTCAGGGCCTGGGATGGAGGCACGTGGAGTGTGAACCGCCTGGGCTGCTCCAATGTGGTGCTTTTAAAAATATATATATTTGTATTGATTTCAGAGAGGAAGGGAGAGGGAGAGAGAGAAACATCAATGATGAGAGAGGGTAGTTGATCAGCTGCCTCCTGCACACCTCCCACTGGGGACCGAGCCTGCAACTTGGGCATGTGCTCTGACCAGGAATTGAACCATGACCTCCTGGTACATAAGCCAATGCTCAACCACTGAGCCACACAGCTGGGCTACAATGTGTTTGTGAAAGGCCCCTTACCCAGGTGCTGTGTGTGTGTGTGTGTGTGTGTGTGAGAGAGAGAGAGAGAGAGAGAGAGAGAGAGACCCAGTCATGGCCTGAGCTGGAGAGAGCTCTCAACAGCTCAGGGCAGTGATAACATGTTTTGTGGGAGGAGTCTGACCTGGGCCCTGCCTGGTGGAGGAGGAGGAGGGGTGAGGCTCTGTCGGCAGGCAGACTTGGCCTCCGGCCCTCCCTTCTCCCAGCTTCAGTCCTGAGGTGACTGCCTCAGCTGTGAACTGGGGGCAGGGATGCCCTTGCACAGCTGCCTTGAGCTTAAATGTTAAATAGTCTAAACAAGTGTTCCTGCAGTGCATACTGCGTGCCAGGAACTTTCTAGAACTTTGCCCATGTCAGTTCATTTAATCCTCACAACAGGCCTAGGGGAGGGCAGGTGGGAGAGTGACTAGGCCAGCTCCGTAGGAATCTGGGGGTGGGGGGTAGGGTGTGGGGGGAGGTTTGGTCAGGTTCGTGGAGGCCAGGCCATGAGGGGACCATGCAGGATACTTCAGGAATGACTGTGTGGTACAACGGAAGGTGCCCTAGTCCTTGCCATCTTGAGCCTTTTTAGCCATCACTGTGGCCCATCTGAGGGCAGCCAGGCCCACATGCCCCAGAGGGCAAATGCAAAGGGATCCAAGCTCCTCCTCCAGCCAGGCCATGGTGCCCATCCCACTAGCTCAGGGCAGCGCCGGGTCGGGTGGAGATGTGGGGGTGAGCAGAAGGAAACCAAGGCTACAACCTCAAACATCAGAGCAGGAAAGGGAGAGAGGGAAATACATCACAGCATCATGTCCTGTTTACTCCTTGGAACATACCAGTCTACCAGCATGCAGCAAACACTCAATAAATAATTGATGGATGGATGGACAGATGGATGGACAGATGGATGGACAGATGGAAGGGTGGGTGAACAGGCAGATAGAGTAATGGGTGAGTTATATAGCTACCATTTATTGTATACCTACTGTATGCTGGATACTAATACTTCTTTTATCTCTTTCTTGCAGCAACCCTGCAGCTGTGACTTGTCTAAGTGTACGCTCACAGAGAATGACAGAACCCTGAGATGAGTGTCTCTAGGATGGTGTCTTTCCTGTTATGTCACACAGCTCTTATAGGACCAAGCCAAGATCAGTTTCCCAGTATAGTTCCATAGGTTCTGGTCTTCCTTATGTGACCAGATTGAAACACCCCCACCCCCACCCCTACCCCACTGAAACCACCAACTTGTATCCATAGGCCTTGCCTGCAGGGCCCTATGCTAAGCACCAGGAACATGAAGATGACTGTGACCATGGTCTCTGCCCTGAAAGAGTCTGTTGTCTGTGGACAAAAAGTTACTGGCCCCACAGTAGGGAGTTCTGAACTCAGGGGATCCCCAGAGGAGGGGCAGGCTGGTTCCACATGGCACCTCACCAATACTGGTATTTGACCTGGATTTTAAAGGCAAGGTAGGAGCCAGACAAGTAAAGGAAACAGGGGAAAATCACTCCAGGTAGAAGGAAGAGCATTTACACATCCAGGAGGCATGAGGAAAGCTTTATGTATAGCTTATTTGCTGGTGGCAGCAGTGGGGTGGGGTGGTAGGAACATGAGATGAGGCAGAAAGCAAAGGTTGAGGCCCAGCTATGAAGGGCTCTAACTTTCAGGTCGGAAAGTGAGAAGCCATCAGAGTTTAGCGCTGAGGAATGCACTGCTCAGATCTGCGGTCGGGAAGCCCATCAGCATCGGGGGGTAAGGATGACCAGAGGCCGGCAGACCTCACGCTGTGCACACATTGGGGTGATTCCAATCGCTCTGCAGTGATAGCAGGTTGGGGCGAAACGACCCTTGGAGACCATCTCCAAGCGCCGTGGCTTCATAGATGGTGAATTGCCAGCCCAGAGAGTAACTGGCTCAAGGTCACAGGCAAGTTGGTAGCTGGCCAGGACCCGAGCGGCAGCGCGGGAGATGGGCGTTCTTCCCCCTTTGTCTGCTGCGGCTCCTGGGTGGCGAGCAGTCATTGGCCTCGTGAGCTGTGGAATTTCAGCGTGTCCAGGAGGTTTGTGTAAAATGTTCCTCATAATAAATTTCCCCTCCCTGAGGACAATGGAGTGTAAAAGGAGGGGGTGAGTGCTTGACAAGGGCTCTGATTAAAGCCAAATACAGACCTTTTCAACAATAAAAGCTGCCGGAGCCACTGAGAAAAGAATGATGCAAAAAGATAATGGCTCCGGGCCGGGCTGGGAGCGAGGGGAGTCACGGGTGTCTGTTAGGCTGAGCTGTGGGCGGGGAAGACACCTGTGACTCTGTGACTGTAGGTGTCCTCTCTCTCTCTCTCTCTGAAGGGGAAATTCTGCCCATGGTTCCCAGCTGCTCCCCACCCCCCACCCCTCATCCCCCACCCCCGCCCCGCCCCGTCTACACCCCACAGGCCACTGGTTGGGGCTCCCTGGCTTCCTGCACACAGGACAAGATGACTCTAGGATACAGATTGTGCTCAAGGAATTGTTTGCTGTATAAGTCTCTAAAAGATGTAACTCAGTGAATTACATTGCTGTAGTATGTCTCTGATTTTTCTCTTTTTTTTCAGACTGGCTTCAACACTGCCATTTAGAAATAAAGAAGTTAAGTCACTTAAACTTACATAAATCTAGAATTGTATAAAATATTTAGAGCCTGAACCCCAAACTTCCTCCCTTTAAATCTTCCTTTGGTCTGTTCCACCCCCTAAAAGGTTTGGCCTGTGTATCACCTTCTCCCTGAAGCCTTCCGGGATTGCATTTGTCTGCACTTCTATCCCCAGACTGACACCCGCCCCCCATCCCCCCCCAGCCTCTTTAGGCTCTCCAAAAGGATGGATTTCAGCCCCTTCCTCAGCTGAATGTGTCCTCTGAAGGGACTCCTGCCCTCCACCCACCCCCTCCCGCAGAGCACAGAGCTGAGAAACAGACTCAGTCTGCCAGCCTAGACTCCCCTGGCCTCAGCTCTCCCTGGAGACGCAGCGTGGGGTATGGCTCAGCTGAGGCTCTGACTGGCCCCTCCTGTAGGACAGCTAGATCGGCACCAGGTTCTTTTCTGCGCATGCACAGTCTCTCCGCACACTCGCCCAGCTCCTCCGGCCTCCTTTTACTGTTCGTGCTTCCATGTGCATGACTTGTGCTGCAGGCAGAGCGAGAATTCCTGAGGAGAGGCCCCATGGCACCCCCCCACACACACACTTCCCCACCTCACTCCTGCTTCTTCTTCCTCCACAGCATGGCCACACACAGGTGCCACACAGGTGCTCAGGAGAAATCTGGCTCTGAGGGAGGTTTCTGGGTCCTCTCTTCCACTAGCCTCACTTTCCCCATCTGTCAAATAAAGGATTGGCTCACGTAAGGTTCAGGTTTACCTGAAGAGTCAATGGATAGGAGAACTGTGCCCCAGACTGGCCTAAAAGTGACATTGGCCAGTGGTTCAGACGGGGTCCCGCACCAGTTCTGTGGAGCGTACCTCTCGGGAGGGATGTTGGGGGAAGACCGTGCACCAGCAAGCACGGGGTGCTGGCTCCACCCTGCCTGCTGTGTACACATGAAGCATGGCCAGTGGAGAGGGCGCAGGGCCTGCAGCCTCAGGAAGCCAGAGGGGGGCCCAGACACAGCCTGTTATGTTTCTCAGGAGCCCAAGGCAGAGCCCCGCCTAGGCTCTCTCTCCCCTCTTGCTTCTTCTACCCTAAGTCCTTCCTTTGTTTCACTGTCCCAGCATGAATAAACACTCTCAAAATCCCCTGGACTCCAGTCGTGAAGTCTTCCCTGCACAAAGTCAGGAACCCACCGTTACAGGACGACCTGAGGCACACCTGCTCTGGGCCTGTCCCTGCCCCCAAGCAGGAAGAGTTGCCACCTTCCAGTTAAAATAACAAAGACTCAAAAGTGAAGCTACTCAGTGTTGAGATGTTGCAGGGATGTGAGGATCACATCTACTATTGCTAGGGGTATAAGTTGGCATTATGATTTATCAATAATATTGATACATGGGGTATTGGCATGGTGGTGGATAAAAGAAAATGGCCTTATCAGTTAGATATACCTTCTGATCAACTCAAGGGCAAACTTCAACAAACTTATGGGTAAAATGCAATAAGGTGAAATGCCATCCAAAAAAAAGAAAAGATTGGGGGGTGAAAGAGGAGAAAATTTTTGATATGTTGATAATTATGGACCCTGGGCAATGGTTATTATGTCTCGTGTCCTTTCGTGAAGGTTTAAAAATCCCCATTCAAGAATGGTTCACAAGCCTGGGTTCCTGGGTAATTTCCTACCACATGCACCTGCTTGTTGGAGTGGGATGAAATCAGTCCTCAAGACCGGCTGCCTGCAGGGCAAGCTGGCTGTCCTCTCCCCTCAGGAGGCCCCGAGTCAGCTCACTAGGGCACAGTGTTCTCACCCAATGATTTCAGGAACATGCGGCTGCTAACTTGGCAGGTAAATCGGGCCGGCTAAAGGAGACCGTCTCTTCGCAGCCACATTCTTCAATCTATATTCATCACGAATGGAGCAACCATTGACACTCAAAAGAAAAAAGTTGGCAGAACATTTGGGAGTACGATTCAGAAATATGAATCAGAAGCCTTAAAATATTCATCGACAGCCATTTCACTTTTGGGTTTGAATAAGAAAGGAATCTGAAATACAAACAAAGACTTGCGCCCAAAGTTTAAGCCCAGCTTTATAGATAAGAATGGAGGAGGTCACCCTGAAGGCTCATCATCAGGGAAAGGCAGAGCCCGCCGTGGCCGGCCAGCCCGTGAGGCAGTAGAGAGCCACAAAGTGGTATTTTCAATGGGCAGTTCGTGATGGCAGAACATCATCGTGACGTGATGTGAAGTGAGAAAAGCAGAAAAGTCCTGGTCCTATGGGGCCAACTATGGAAACTTGGGGAGACAAGAGTGGGCTGGTGTGCGTGATGCTTCTGAGCCCTCCTTCACGGTTTCCCGTCTTTCCCGTCTTGTAAACATGAGTGTCCCGCCCAGCCACCCCTCGGTTCCACAGGAAGACAGAGAGCCATGGGCTGTCCTCTTTCTGGGGTAGTTGATGCCGCGTAGGGGTGGAGGGACAGAACATAGCGTGAGCTGCAAGATGTTTCTGCGACAGTTTCCTTCCTTAGTCTTTAGACAGGATGCTCACTCCTTGGTGTTCCTTCCAGTTGCTTGGACGACAGCAGCTTGGCGGGGGAGGGGGTTGGGGGGGTATGACGCTTTCCTGAATGTCTTTCCCTGACCTCTCATCCTGTGGCTTCTCCAAGAGCTCCCACTAGGTTTACTTAGAGCAACATTTCTCTGCTCGCCAAGAGGACATTTGAAGGGCACTGTCGCTTGCATAGACATTCTGCTCTGAACCCCGATGTCCCAGCACAGCAGCTGCTGAACAGATCGGACACCCACATGAACTCTGGCATCGTCCTGTGTGCATATGCAAGGTGGTGGAGCCACCGCCGCTGGGTCTGGCAGTGGGCCCGTGTCACTAGGGAAGTGACCTTGTATTTTTTCGGCATAGAGGAATAACAGGAAGGTGCCTCCGAAGACGGAAAGAGACTGGGCCATTATAACAGCACCTTCTAGACTGGTGGAAACTATAAGACTGACACCCACAGAGACCCCGGGTGGAGTTACCAGAGAGATGGAAAACCCTAACCCTGGTCAACCTACCATTGAGTTCCAGCCCCTTTCCTGGCCACTGCAGGGGCTGGGCACTGAACTCAGGGGTCTGACCGCTAGCGGGGGGAGGGACAGCGCTCGGAAGGGCCCAGAGAAGGCTGTCCTGAACTGTGAGCTTGTTATAGTGAACGCTTTACACAGAGAGGAACACACCTCCTCCTGTGAGAGAGGTGGCTTTTGCTTCCCACGTGGAGAGCAGGGGTTGATAAGAGACTAGAGAGGATCCTAACTCAGAGCAGTGAGGGGGTGAGGCAGGAGATGAGAGCATTGGGGGAGGGTGCAGACTCCCAGCTGCCCCAGCAGTAGGATGAGTGTGCCAAGCCCTCACACTGAATCCTGACCTAGTTCAGGATTTGAGCACAGGCTCAAGAGCTCACTCTAGGGCTGAGATCAGTGTGAGCCTATGGCCAAGTCTGTGGTCACGGATGGGTGGTAACTTAACCTGAGACCACAGTCAGCGTGTAGTGACCAGTACGTAGGGTATGGCCAGCATCAGTGCCCACTCTGCAGCCAGGTCAGGGTCAGCGCCTCCCTCACTTTAGGAGAACCAACAGGCTTAGGAATGGAGGCACAGGCTTGGCCATTGGAGTCCAGTCTGCTCGGCCCTGGCATCACCTCTGGGCATGAGACTAAGGAAAAGGACAATTCTGAGAAGCTGAAAGCTCAGAGCTGAACCTCCCTAGTTTAGTGCCATAGCCTCCTCCTTGTCCCATCTCCCAGTCCAGCTGTCCTCTGGTGGCCTTTTCCCCTGACGCACATCCTATGAGCCTGGGTGGTGGAGACCAGTGTGGAGGGCATCTGGCCTCCACTTTGGGCAGCTCACAATCTGTTTGGGAGGGTTGTGACTTGGGGAAGTAAGAATAGTTCCATAGGCTGTGGCCCTGGGAGAGGGAGCTCCAGAAGGCTGGGGCATCATGGGAGACTTCCTGGAGGTGGTGTTGTTTGTGCTGACTGGAAAGACTGGCAGGCAATGAGGCCAGAATTCAATCCCATCAAGAGACGCAGAAAAACCTGGCAAAGCTCCCCAGAGCCTTTTCTGAGTGTTACTTAACTTCAGATACAATATTTTGATAGTTTCCGCATAAGATGAATCAGAAACATATGCATTAATTTCCTCTTGAAAATATACACTTATACTTGGCAAATTGTGGCACGGGATTTGATGAATGCGAGGCAGCTGAAGAATTGTATGGGATCCAAGACGGGACAGTCTCAGAAGCCGGAGCATCTTGCAGCCTGGACCTAGAAGCTGTTCCTCCAGTTCACATATGGCAGGAGCCTGGGATGGGACACCTGCCCCAGGTGCTCTGTTGGGGACACCCTACCGCCCACAGCTCACGTCCAAAGTCAGATCTCGATGCATTCCCTCTGCAGAAGACTCAACACAAGCTGGCCCCATCCTGGCTAAGAAAAACTCTGCTCCTCTGAATTTTTGTTAATGTTTATTCTAATCAAGCCTTCCCAATGCCCCTTAGGGGTCCTTACATTCCATATTGAGAAGTGCTGTCTGCACTCACTGATCTACATACACTGGGAAGCTTGTCAAGTTCAAGGTTTGGTGTTTCTTACCTCCAGACTTAAGATGAAACCAAAATTGCCTTTCACAACTGCCCTAGATGACTACAATTCCAAAGCCTACTCTTCCTAATCAGATTCCACTTGGCTTGGTGTGGTTTCTGGCTGTTAACCACCCTTCATCCTGGGGCAGGGGTGGGCAAACTTTTTGACTCCAGGGCCACAATGGGTTCTTAAACTGGACTGGAGGGCTGGAACAAAAGCAACCTGACCATGCTGGCACTCTCATCTTGGGCTGCTGGTGAAGGAGTGGAGGGGAGAGCAAGAGAACCCTCTGCTCTTTCGGCTCCGTGGACCGGATAGAACAGCTAAATGGGCCGGATCCGGCCAGCGGGCCATAGTTTGCCCACAGCTAGTCTGGAGTCTAGAATAGACAGAGACCAGGAAGGCTTGTCCAGGAGGTGACACCTGAGTCTTCAAAGAGAAATGGACCAACCTTGTTAGATCTATGGCCTGACCTAAGTCTGCATTGCCTCAGTTTCCCTGGCTACAAAACATGCATGCACTCACAGTGCAATTACAAGGATTACAAACACACATAAAATCCTCAGCCAGGGGCTGGCATGTAGGAAGCACTCAACAATCCGTGATTGTTGATGTTATGGTTATTGCCACGGAGACCCTTGAATGTCACTCCCCAGGGATCATTTCATAGGCCAAGGGGAGTCACTGGAAGCACTGGAGCAGGAGTGGCAGAGTATTCAAAGAGCCGAGGAGCCCAGTGGGCCTGAGCTACAAAGCCAGGACCGACGGAGGAAGGATCCATCTCAGGAAAGGCTGACCAGAGAGAGAACAGGGTCTCTCGCTAGATAGTGAGCTCCCCATCACTGAGGGTGTGTAAGTAGATGATTTGTAGTCACTTGGTAGAGATCTGGTATGTGTCTGAATGTGTGTGTGGGGGGGGGGGGAGAGAGGGGCAGTTTTCTTCCCTGAATCTGGGCTGTGTGGCCTCCCCATTCCTGAGGATCTATTGTTCCAACCACACACAATAGCCCAGGTCCTGCCAGCTTCCCGGGAGGGTGTGGAGGAAGTAGGGCACTAGACACTGTCCCTGGGTAGGCCACTGCTCTAGCTAACCCAGGGGCAGGGATTAATTAAAGCCCAGATTAGCTGTCAGTCATGGGTATCAGCACCAGGGCTTAGAATTGCTTAATGAGAGGGTTTGTTGCACTGTTTTGCCTTGCGAAGGCAATATTGATTGGGAATCTCCGGCCTGGAACTAATTGAATATTCACCCCCAAATTGCAGTGGCTGATTACTTATAAGGCCATGTCTCTCATTGTTACTTGGGAAATTGCAGCCGAGGTTGGGGCACAGTGGAAGGGAAAGGGAGAAAACAGGAGGGAGATGGAAAAAGAAGGGAAGGAGAGAGAGAGAGAGAGGAAGACTATGAGGAGAAGAAGACAAGGAACGGAGGCATTTTTTATTTTTTATTTTGCTAGGAAAATCAGAAAAGATAAGCCTGGTAACGCCTTCATCTCAAAACAACTTCTGTCCCTTGGCGAGGAGCGTCCCTGTCCAAAATTGATCAGGACGTGTTGGCGCTGCTGCAATTTTAATGAAGGAAGCTTTCAGGATGTTAATCCTGGGAATAAACTAATATGAATTCATTCCCTTCTGTGCTGCATCCCTTCCCATGCAGCCGTTGGTACTATTACAATGTGCTGGTGCTGCTGAGGGAGACAGGGATCCTGGGCTGTCTGCCGGAGCTCGGACAGGAGGATGTGGGCCTCGGGGGCGTCGGGGCTCTGCTGTCTCGGCTCTCAAGGTGAGGCCACAGGCAGGACCCTGAGTGTCTGGGAGGGCAGCTCCCTCTGTCACGTGCTGCCTGTGTGTTTCTGACTGCTGGCCTCCTCGCCTCAAAGGCAGACATGTCTGGACACGAACTGCCCATGCACACATTTCTTTTGTCCATCCCCAGTACATTCACCCTGATGCCCAGCGCTTGCATTGGAGGAGAATTAGGACACACAAGCCAGTGCACCCCACACACTGGGACAACACTGCTTTAAGTTTGCAAAGAGGCGAGCGCCAAAGCTCCACCCTCAAGGACCAACGTGAGGCCCACTGGCAGAGAAGAGGGGAGCAGATACACCGAGACAAAGATGATCAGTCAAGGGCACAAGACAGTGGGGTGTGTTCTAGAGACATGAAGGATCTTGCTGGGATGCAGGTGGACATGGCTGGGCATGAGGCTGGGCTGGCCCGAGAAGAGCCTCAAAGTTTAGACTTTGTCCTAAGAGCCATGGGCACATCTCGAGCTATTGCCACAGGGGGTGTTTAGGCAGAGCATGAACCTAGAGGTTGGGGAAGGGGATGGAAGGCGAGAATAGCCAGGAAGACCACAGAGAAGGCAGTTGCTACACGCCAGCGTGAGCTGCTGAGGATCCGAGCCAGGGAAGTGAGCTGGTGGGAGAAGAGGGCTGTGGACAAGGGCACCAATGGGTGGGGGATGAGAGAGAGGAAGCCCAGGGGGTGCTTCTGAGTGGTGCTCTGAGATGGGAACCAAAGGCTCAGAGGCACGTGTTCGAAGGAGATGGCAGATTGGTCCTCGGCCATGCTGAAGCTGAGGTCCTGGGAGGTGGCCAGGGCAGCGGCATCGGGGCCCAGGAGCTCAGACGACAGGCGGGTGTGTGGGTTGTGGCTGGGCTCTGTGGCTGAGGCCAGGGGAAGAAGCATTCACTGGCCCAGAGGAGCGCAGAGAGTGGGACGTGGGCAGAAGACCAGCCTGGAAGGAACAGTCACAACTGAAGGCAAAGGAAAAGCCTCCATTATTGAGAACCCACCACCCAGCATCTAGGAGCGAGGCTAGTGAAAGGCAACCCAGGGTTTTCACAAATTCCTGGCCCTGCAGACAGGAGAGGGGATGCCTGAGTTTTAATAGTAATTTGCCTCAATGTAGACTTTTAAACCCCAATTTATCATCATTACCGACAGCACTCAGATTAATTGGTTGCTCATTGTCTTTGTTGAGGCTGCGAATCCCAGAAGGATAACAGGGAATTGGTGCACACACGAAAAACTGCATTTCAGTTCATGCGAGCCTGCGCTGATTTTCCCACACAGAGCCCAGAAGCGCCCCCATTCATCACAACTTCGTCGTTGTTGATCCTCGAGAGGAAACACGCCCCCTGAGTGACTTGTATTTTCTGGTGCCCAATTCATCATCTAGGGCAGTGGTTCTCAACCTTTCTAATGCTGCGACCCTTTAATACAGTTCCTCATGTTGTGGTGACTGACCCCCAACCATAAATTATTTTTGTTGCTACTTCATAACTGAGACCAGCCCCAGGGTGTGTATGTGGGTGAGGGTGGTCATCTCCTAGACCAGCCCCTGGGTGTGTGTGTGGGTAAGGGTGGCCGTCTCTGAGACCAGCCCCTGTGTGTGTGTGTGTGTGTGTGTGTGTGTGTGTGTGTGTGGGTAAGGTTGGCCATCTTCTAGACCAGCCCCTGGGTGTGTGTGTGGGTGAGGGTGGCCGTCTCCAAAATCCAGGCCTCCCCACCAAGCTCTGATGCAACATTTCACCCAGCTCATTGGAATTCCCTGTCCTAACTTGCTCTGTGTGACTGGAAGGAGCAAAACTTGTTGAATTGGCTTGGCCTAAACATGGGAAGAATCGGAAAGCCACCCCACGTGGCCCACAGATGCCCATCCTCCTTGTGATGAGGACCCCTCTCCGTAGTCAGCCAGGGCTTTGGATCCGGCTCCAGCCCAGATGCTGAAGGACCCCTGCCCACGAATCACAGTTTGTGACTGTCTGCCTTTCTCTGAGGTGCCCCCACCTGCTAGGAGGCCATTTTCACTTGGGGCTGTTGGCTCCTTTGCAGAGAATTAGGGGGACTGTGTTCTAGCCCCACGTCTTCATTTTTAAAGGGGACTGAGTGACAACACAGAGAGGCAATGCCACTGAAAGTGAAGTTTGACGTTACTCACAGTGCCCTAGGAACGACAGGCACAGCACCATGCTGTGCAGGACCACAGGGGAGCAGTAGGTCAGAGGAGAGGAGGGGTGGGGGACCTAGGCCGGAACCTTCACTGGGGTCCCTGTGGGAAAGGCAAGGCGGGGCCAGTTGAACAGTTTGGGACTGGACAGTGTGAGTAATCTTGATGGGCTCTGGGCTCTAGGGATGGTCCCTAATTGCCTACTGCTTGGCCCCGGGACAATTTCATGCGGGGGAAATACTGAGTTAAATTAAAGATGGTTGAAAGGGGTAGACTCTGAATTGGCTGGTTTGTATAGAAAAGGTGTGCTCCCAGCCAAACCCTTTCCAATCTCTGAGGAGTGGCTGACCTGGAAGGGGCTGTGTCTCCCAGGGTCTGTTCATCGTTCAAGTGCCAGCACTTCAAGAAGACAGGAGAGCAGAGGACAGCGTTAACATGACTGGCCCTGCAACGCATGGATGCCCAATAGACAGGAACAAGGATCCCAGAAAGTACAGTCAGCAGAGGAGGCTGTTGTGGTGAACTGTGGCTATGCTACAGCCCCCCCCAGACTTAGTGGCCTCGAGCACTAAGCCACTGGAATGTGGGCAAGGTTGGCAGGGACAGCTTACTTCTGTCTGCTCCGCATGCAGTTGCCTGGGCTTGAGTAGGTGAGGCTGTCAGGACTCAGGTGGCTGCCCACTCACGTGTCTCACCACCGGGGCTACAAGGGTAGCCAGGCCTCTTTCCACAGCGGTCCAGGTCTCTGAAGGCCTGGGCCTGGAATAGGCACCGTGTCACTTCTACTGCATTGGTCAAAGCCAGTGCCGGGGCCAGCTGAAATGGCAAGCGGTAGCCTCCTAGCAGGTGGGGGCACCTCAGAGGAAGGCAGACAGTCACAAGCTGTGATTCGTGGGCAGGGGCCCTTCAGCATCTGGGCTGGAGCTGGATCCAAAGAGATCTAGCTGTCCCCAGGAGAGGAGGTGCCACACAGGCACGCAGGAGTGGGAGGAATGGGTGGCCATCTTCTCCAAGCATTGCATCAGAACTATGACCGTGGGTGCCGTGGGGGCAAGACCACCCAGGAGAAATGGGTTCTGTTGTGTCAGGTGGAGGGCACAGGCCTCCCGGGGCCATGGACTCCAGTACAGGAAACTGTTTCCCCGTTTCCAGCACCTCAACAGGCAGCCTGCGGAGCAGCATGGTTTGGCATCAGGGGAAATGCAGGCTGTGGGGACACGCAGCCTTGGATTTGAATCCTTCCCGGCCTTTTGCTGGCTCTGTACCTAGGGGCAGAGCCCTCCAGTGATGTCCCGGATGTTTAGAATAAAACCCAAAACCCACACAGGCCTCCAGGACCCCGTGACCTGGGCCCGCACTTGCCTGGCTTACTCTATCCATGCAATAGGGTCTCTGCTCAAGGTTCACCCCCTCAAACTGGCCCCGGCTATCCATGGGAAGCACACATTTTGGTGCATTTGTCTTGTCGCCCTCAGGACCACCTTCCCACATTATTCACCATCTACTAGAAGCGAGGGGGAGGCAGAGGGGAGCTTTGTTTTGTTTACTGTTGTACCCCATGGACTTTTAGCGTGCCTGGCACATAGTAGGTGCTCTGCATAGGCATGAGGGACTGACTCACGTGACGAGGGAGACTGGCAGGTGCAAATCTGAAGTGTGGGCCTGCAGGCTGAAGCCCCAGGAGAGTGGATGGTGCAGGGGAAGCCCCAAAGGCCGTCTCGCCCACAAGAGAAGTCGCTCCTGCCGGGAGAGACTAGCCTTTGTGGACTGCTCAGGCCTTCCGTGGACTGGCCGAGGCCCCGCCGCAGGAGGGAGTGCAGTCTGCTCTCTCAAGACCACCGGCTTTAACGTGCATCTCATCCAAAAGCACCCCCGTGGAAACACCCCAGGGCCCACCCAGCCAAGTTGACACATTAACGTACCCTTCATAGTATATATGCGTTGCATTAATAAGATGTATCAGGGGCTCAGATTTCTTGCCTGTAAAATGGGGTTAGCTGTGCCCAGATCTCAGGATCATTGGGAGGAATACATGAGGCGTTAGGTGGGAAGGCAGCAGGCGCAGCACCTGCCCCCAGGGGGCCCTGGGCGGGCCACACTCCCACCCGCTCACAGGCAGGGACCCCTCAGAGAACAAAAGCTTTGAAGACCTCCCTTGGGTGTCTGTGTGCTTCCCATGATGGTCGCTCTACCGAGGACACTCAGTCGTTGCTCAAGCTACGCCAGCACCCCCCCCCCCCTAACCCCCCGTGATGACATTCAACAGGTGCCACCTCTGTTTGCCTAAAACATTTCAGGGGGTAGTGGCAACACTGCGCGTGGGAGGAACGTGCTGTCTGCGTTTGACTCCAGGCTTTCCCAGGGGCTCGGGCTCTGTACCCAGATCGTGTGCGGTAATTAGCATAATTACTAGGAGGGTTAATGAAACTGGGAACCGTTCATCAAGTGCACATGTTCACAAAACCTTTGTGAAAAAGTGGGTGGAGAAGTTTGCCTGCTCGACTTTCTCCTTTATTCAGAACTGGGATCTCAGGGTTTGAACTCAATGTGTGGGGAAATGCACTCGCTGCCCCTCCCCGCGACCCACCCCAACTCCTGGCCTCCAGGTGGCTGCTAGTGGGACCTCCCCGCTCAGGTGACCTGAGATTTTCCTCACCATCCTTGTCTGGTCGGCAATCAAGGCCGCCCATTCACCTCCTTGGTAGTCCTTCACTGGATCTCCGGATCCCTTCACACTACCTTGCCCTTGAGGTGCCCACATTTCCCACTATGGTCAGCATCACCTTCTAACAGGCCCCCAGCCTGCCTCTTCCGGGTCAGTTTTTTTTTCCTGGGCTAAGATTGCCAGAGCAGGTGCCAGTGTGAAGACTCTCATGAAAGTGATGTACTTAGAAGTGTTCCCAGGAAAAACCAGCAGAGTGCAGGAATGGGACAGGGAAGGGAAGGGAAGGGGAGGGGAGGGGAGGGAAGGGGAGATGGCCAAGTCCTAGCAGCCCACAGTGTAGAGTGAGGGAGGGGGACTATTCGCACTCTACCAGCCTCCGTCAAAGGTTAGGCCTTGGTTCCCGTGTGCCAGGGTACCCTGGGTGCCGTGGGGTATCTTAATTTTCGAGGACAGCACAGCTACAGCTGAGAGACAGTCAAGATAGTTCACAGTTTCATCGTTGGATTGCCCTACATTCCTTTGGGTGATGTCATATCTTTGTGAAGCTGGGTGTTGGGTGGCAGCTGAGACTGGAAGCAAGTTCTGTGTGAAGCTCCATGTGGCAAAGGAAACGAGTCTGCGTCTCAGAAGTGAAAAGCTGTGCAGGGCCCCAAAGGTACACGTGGCTCACCGGTAGGAAACTGTGGTGACTTAGAACTGAAGCAAGAATATCACTTCTTGCTTTATTTTTTATATATCATGTTTTTAAACAGCTGCTGCTCTGTGAGGACAGAAATGCTCCTTAAGTTGTTTGGACCTCACTGCTTATACATGGAGCTGTTTGGTATTTCTTTTGACCCTGGCGTCAGTGTTGTGAGAAAATTCCTGAGAACAAGGGCTCCTCCCTACGTGGAAAGTTCTGGAACCTCTGGGCTAAGGGCTGCACTAGAAGATGTAAATACCCAGGTCCCTTCTGGCTCTCAATGCCACAGGCTAAGGGACCTGAGGCAGCCCGAGGGCAGCCCTCCGGCAGTGACAGAGGTGGCTCTGGGATGAAGGCACTCCTGGAGCCAGGGGGAATGAAGGAGGGAAAGGGGTCTGGGAGGATAAGCACAGAAGTGGGTGCTGCTACTCGAGTAGCTTCTCAATCGGCCACGTGCACACGGGTACCTTTGCGTCTGTTAAATGTAGGCTCCGGTTGAGGAGTTCTGAGGGGGGCCCGAGAGTCTGGATCTTAACATGCCCTCGGGTGAGGCCGCCGCTGCCGGTCTGTGGCTCCCACCTGGAGTAGCAAGTGCTACACCGTCCCTCTCGGCCATCGCTTGTTAGAGGTTCCACGCTCACCCATTCACTGGTTTCCCTCACAGACTCTACTCGAAGATGATGACCTGGGTTCTTGGGAAAGTCCCAGAACTGGGCACTTCTGAGCCGGGTTCAGACTGAGCAATCCGCCCTCCGCCTGCTTCCAGCCTGGAGGCCAGTGGATGATGGCAAGGCCCCCTCCTCAGAGGCACCCCACTTCCCAGTTGCCCTGTGTTTTTCTAGAACTGAAGACTTGGAGGGCCGGATATTGAGTCAAAGGGACAGATGAAATCGGAGGAAGACAGAAAGGCAGATGGAACTCCTTCCTGCAAACTTTCTGACATTAATACCACTAGCAGTGTGCTGGCCTCCTGGGACCTGGGAGCTAGCATCCTGGGAAGGCTCTCGGACACACCCAGATAGGGAATCCGAGGCCCAGAGATGAGCGAGGGAGCATCAAGGTTGAGGCTGGGACTTAGGACCTCAGGTCCCGCACCCAGGACACTGGCCATGGCGGTCCTGTCTAGTTTAGGGGACCTTGAGCTCTAGAAACTGGAGGTAAGCTGCTCCAGTTGTTAGCAGTGTTGCCTCCACTAATGTTCCAGATGTTGGAATATTACATGAGATATTGTGAGATATGCTGCCCTAAAATATCGACGGTGCACTGCCCCAGATGTTGGGGCACACTCATATACAGATCTGGGCTGGGTGAACAGTTTTCATGGCCCCAGGTGAGCAGGGGACAGGGGTAGCTGCTGACTCGGACCCTGGTGGAGGGCACGGGGTCTCACTCCCTGGCTTCCCACCTGGTCAAATAGAAGTTCCACAGCCCTCGTCTCCCAGGGCAACTGATTTCCCAGCAAGAGGCACCAGGCAACCGAGCCCACTTTCCTCCTGAAGGCTTCAGGCTCTTCCAGGACCCTTCATCCATGCCACCAACACCCATGAGCCTCCAGCTCAGACTGCACACATGCAAAGGGGACCCCATAGACTGTGGGTTTTTGACATGGGAAGGATCTGGGCTTGATCCTGGCCTCACCTCTCAACTAGCTATGTAGGCATATTTTATTATTGTTCCTTTTTCTTTACTCCTGCTACTGAATCTGTGCGTCTGCT
The DNA here is from genome assembly GCA_963924515.1 of Vespertilio murinus. Taxonomy (NCBI): domain Eukaryota; kingdom Metazoa; phylum Chordata; class Mammalia; order Chiroptera; family Vespertilionidae; genus Vespertilio; species Vespertilio murinus. The sequence continues at coordinate 36,286,590 of OZ004718.1, forward strand.
CCCTTTGCTATGAGACCTTGCGTTAGCTCCCAGCAGAAAAGATGGAATGTATTTCCCTTTCCCTTCGATGTGGGGCTTGGCCATAAGGCTTAGCTTTGCTAACAGGCTGTTATGTATTTGCATGTCTTGGCTTGGAATCTTGCTCTCCTACCATCTGCCGCACGGGGCGTGTGTTCTGGGTAACCACTGGTCCCGGGAGAATGAGAAGACTCCTGAAATAGACTGATCCCCAGCTTGGAACCGAGCCCAGCGGAGCCCCAGCTGTCAGGGAGAAGTAAATGCTTGTTGTCATCTACCGAGTTTTCGGATTATTTGTTACATAGCCTTCTGCCACAATAGCTGACTAATGGACTATGGGACTTCTGGCTAGTTACTTATGGGAATCTCTGTGGGATGCAGTTTCCTCATCTATAAAAAATGGGCACTAACACTTACCTTTGCAGCCCCCGGGTGATGGTTTAATGGGCTATGACCAGAGTGAAGCTCTGGCATGGTGCCTGCTCCATAGAAGGCTCTCAGTAACGGGTGACTTTAAAGAGAGGGAAGGGTCATTCTGTAAGGGCTGCATGGGACAAAAGGGGTTTGGGAGCACACTGCCGACAACTCAGGACCAGACACTGACGGGATGGATTTGAAATCCGATCCCTCTCACACAGTCCACATTAGGCTCAGACAGGTCTTTGGGTATATTCCAGACCAGGGATGGGGCAGAGGGGGAGTCTGAAACTTCCTCTTCCAAATCTCAGACATCAACCTGTCATTGAACCTTCGTCCTCTCTTCTTGACCATGAGTTAACTTTCTCTTTTTAGAGTTTCATGACAAAAAAAAAAACAACAACAAGTTTCCCCATCTCTAGTCCCTTTACCAAGACAGCGGCGTGTGTCTCAGTCAAGGGTGCGTTGCAGGAGACTGTGTGCTCTCCAGGTTCCCCAAGGTGCCTCCTTTCCAGCTGAGTGTGCCTCCAGACCCGGACCCCTTCCCATGGGGGCTCGTGAGGGGCCACCCGATGTTGAGCCCTGCTCCTGGTAAACCCTGCTGTTCTATGGGGGACTCACTCCAAGAGTCTGCAGAGTGGAGGGGAGAGTGCTCTCACAGCGGTCCAGTGCCCACGGACGAATCCGGGCCCTTGTATTGGTCATTCTCCCAATGCTTGTGAGCCGGGGGGGGGGGGAGGGCTGGAAGTCAGTTTCAATGGGACAGTGGATTCTTGGCAGGTCTGGATCTGGCTGCCTGCCAGCCTCCCGGGTGCCTCAGGCTGGGGCAGGTAGGAGGGTGCTGTTGATAGGAGTTGGATCAGAGGTCAGGATTGAAGTCTGCGTGACGTCAGGCCTTTAGGGGATGGGGTGCTAAGTGAATGTGTGAGTGGACAGTGGGGGGGGGTAACAGTCAGTGACACTTGAATCAGGCTATCGTTGTCACAGAGGACATTGTTTTCCCAAAAATAAAAATACAAAATATATACAAAAGATTAAAAAAAGGTACTCAAAGATCATTACCCAGAAATGACCACTGTTAATATTTTGGTGAACATAATTCCAGGCTGATCCTTCCTTATCCATACACGTGCGTGTGTATGTGTGTGTGTGTGTGTGTGTGTGTGTGTGTGTATGTGTACATGTGTGTAATACATTGCTGTCTACAATCCCAACTGCTTTCTCAGGACAGCAGGTTTTGTTTAGTGAAAGGCCCATTGTGAGCTGGTCTTGAGCCCCCCATGATACGTGCCAGGGTGGCCTAGATCCGAATTGGGGGGTAGGGGCAGCAAAGGAGTAAATTGCTCTGCTTCATAAAGTGAGAAAAGTTTGGAGCTCCCGGGCCGATCCAGAGCTAGAGAGAGCAATAGAGCTGAAAGTGGAGAGAAAAATAAAGGAGCAAAGGCACAACCTGGCAGGAGGCCGGAGCCCTGAGTGGAGCCACCAAGGTGCTTTGAAAAACAGGGACACCTAATTACTGAATTTCAGTTGCTTGCTTTGTTGCTGGAAAAAGCCTTCAACAGGCTTCCATAAGCCTTAACTACGCGCACAGCTCTCCTGTGAGTGTTCTGGGAGAGACAGGCGGAGAGGGTTGAGTCCATATCTGAGTCGTCACCACCGGGGACCAAAGTAGGGACAGCAAGACAATCCCAACCTTAACCTAATTCAGCAGAAGTGGGTGATGGAGGATCCAGGTGTGGTCCTCCGAACAAGGGTCCTTTAGCAATTAATAAAAATATTGGGGTTAGGGGGCCCCCAATTTATGGATGGGGTTCAGCCAGCCTTCTCTAGATGTGAAGCTAAAAGTTGGCCCTGGACATCTGGGATATATATTTATGTTTATAGGTTTTATGTAAATTATATATATATATATATATATATATATATATATTCATTTGCTGTTATATATCTTTTTTACACCATCCTGTGTCTTATGCATTACGGCTTGTCAATAAGATTTGTCTAACTCACTCCACTTAATGTCTGAATGGTAAATTATTGGTGAGAAATTAATGGTGTAAGTAGCCACTCCTTTATTCACAGGCATTTAGGTGACTGCCAATATTTACATCTCCCTATATCTTTATTCATCTGTTGCTGTAGCCACTTACAAGAATCATCTCAGGTTAGAATACCAAAAAAGAAAAAAAACCAAAGCCCACAAATATCACATTCTTGATTCCCCCTCTTCCCCTGTTCTACTGAGAATCAGTTGTTTGAAGGCAATACCAACGTTCCCGGTGAACTCCACTGGTTACAGAGGGTGGTGGTGACTTTAGTGAAAATGGCCTGATCCCTTTGGCTGCTGACGGTGCAACAGCCTCTCAGACACGACACCCCCTGAGCCTGCAAGAGTCAAAGAATCACTCCCCCCGACTTTGACGTTGGAACTGGGCCTGTTTGGACTTCAGCCCACAGTTCACAGCCCCAGCCTGTGAGCCCTGCTGGGAAGAGGGCAAACTCCACTGAGGAAAAGGGTTTTGTGTCTCTGAGAAAAGCGTACCGATGCAGGCAAGAAGATGCCATTTGGCTCCATTGTCTGTCTTGGGGAAATCTGAGAGAGTATTTGGCCCCGTGCTTTTATCTTACAGATGGGTAAACTGAGGCCACGATCACACAATTTTGCAAGAAAATAATAAACCCTTAGTGTTTTGCATACACTTTAAGTCTAACATGCAATAATAACCAACCCATGAGGCAGACGCCTTTCTATCCCCATTTTTCAGTTGTACAAGCAAGGCCAAGAGGGAGAGAGGAGACTCGAACCCAGGCCGTCCACACCGGAAGTCACTGTAGGACCGTTGTCGCTTTTAACAGGGGAGCCAGGGTCTCTGGCCCAAGTTCTCGGCTTTGCCCTGTCATTAGGCGGCTCAGGGGCAGTGCTGCCCTGTGTGTGTGTGTGTGTGTGTGTGTGTGTGTGTGTGTGTGTGTGTTGGGGGGGGGGGCTCAAAGCCTCTCTGTTTAAGTGTCTGTCACAGCTACACATGGCGAGGACGTGGTAGGTGGACTGCACAAATGAATAATTCAATAAAAGTGAATAATTTCCATGGCAACCTCACCAGCACGTGACTTGCTCCGCTGCCTCCAAGGACTGGGTTCCTCCTAATAAAGAGACACATTTGTCAGGCGCGACAGAGCGAACTGGGCTAACGCTTTCTCTTAAGGGAACTGACACGGAACTGGGTGGCCTGGTGGCAGCAGGGCCAGGGTCTGGGAACCTCGTTCCAGCGTGGAGTCAGCAGGTGGGGTGTGGAAGGCCAGCGCGCCGTGTCGGGGGAAGGACTGCCTTTCCTGCGAGGGAGGGGCATGGGGTTCAGGTCTCCAGAACTCCCGAATCTGGGACAAATAAGATGCAAAATCCTGTGTTCCCCCACAGTTTACACAGGACACCCAGGCACCGGGTCGCGGGGCCCTTTTACTATCCCGTCTCTGCGAGAAAAGGAAACCGAGGCCCAGAAAATCGCCTCTGACAGCGTTGCCTAAGGTGACTTGGCTGGTAGGCGACAAAGCTTTGGACCCAGATGCAGTGAGCTGGCCTCTCCGCTGTGACTGACGCTTTATCAGAAGCCGGGGCCTGTGACAGGGAAGCTGAACTCCCGAGGTGGGAGGGCTCACCCATGCCGTTCGCTTTCTCAGCTTTCTTATTTAAACCCACAATTTACATTTATGGGTTGGATTCATTTGGAGATAATTGGGATCTCATTTGGGGAGATGAGGTCAGAACTCAGCCAGGTGTAAAGGCACACGTTTGAGGCAGAGTGGAAGGATTAGCCTGGGATGCGAGTTGGGCTAAGTCTGGAACAAGACTGTGACTCAAAGACCCAGGCCAAGGTCAAGGCCGGTTCGGGTTGGGCCTGGGATGGTAGGGTCAGGCCCCGACTGTCCTGAGGAGTTAGAATCTTCTCCATGTAGAACTTGCTGAAGTCCGTGAATATCCTACCGGGGAGAAGGGAAGCCCAGGCTGACGGTCTGAAGGGCGGCCAAGGTGCACACGCTACCGGTGGACCAAGCTGAATAAAGTCACACGGCCATCCTCGAGGGGGCGCAGAAGTCAGAGACCAGAAACACCCCCCATGCCTGCGAGTCAGAGGGAGGTGGTCGTGAGATAAGATAGAGTCAGGAGTAAAGAGGACAGAAGCAGGATGGGAACCAGGGTGGACGTTGACCTGAATGTATTCAAGTGGCTTCAAGGGATAGAGGCAGGGGCAGGAGAGAGACAGTGGGAAGGCCTGGACTGGAGACCTCTTTAGGGCTGAGCCTTTATCTTGGTCCCACCTCCAAGGCCAAGAGCATGTATCTGTCCCTAAAGAGGCAAAGCACTCACTGGACTCAGTTCCTTCTGGGACTCTGCAAACCTCCCCACTCCACTCATTCAAACCAATGCTGGCCCTCCCGCCGTCCCCCTCCACCTCCCCTATCCCCTCCGCAGCATCCCTGAAGAGACCAGCGCTGCTCTCCTCCACGAGAACTCACGCTCCTCAAAGTCTGCACCTTCTCTGGCACTTCCCTCCTCTTGGACAGGCCTGTGGATGTTGGATGCCTGAGACCCTGACCAAAGGACAGGGCAAACGTGATCCTGTTACCCTGGGCTCTTAGCGTGCCGGTGGGGGGCAGTTGAGTTCGGAGTTTGCCTGGGTTTTGCCATGAACAGAGCTGGGTTTAGGACTCAGTTCCGCAAGCCCAGTAGCTGCCACGCCATTGTCAGCCCACGGGAGACATGACTGCAAATTAAAAACAAAAAGCAAAACAACACTGTTTCTTCAAGTAAAAAATTAACGAGGGAAGGGACAAACAAATTTTGTGTCATAACCGGAACCACCTCACCTGGCAGGGAAAGGAGGAGCAGGGGACAGACACTCCTCTCTAGTTATGTCAGATGGCCAACTGCAGACATCCCTGTTCGGGGCCCCTAACTGTGTCAGGAGTGTAGGAAGGGAGAGGCAAGGGGAAGGGAGTCGGGAGCGGCAGGGGCAGGGGCATGCAGTAGTGGACAGGAGTGAACAGGGGTGAGCAGGGGTGCTGGGCTTTATCTGGTAGAACTGGCTGAAATTCTAACCAGTGCTCTCTTAGGTCAGGCTTATTTTCACACCCAAGGAAGGAGCACCTGTACCTGTACAGAGCACCTCTTCTGCACCACCTTCAGACCCTCTGGCCTGACGACCCATTTGTCATTCCACTCTGCATTGCTGCTCTGGGCAGCTTCGTGCTTTGCAACCTACCAGGGCTCCCCCACAGGCCACACCCATAAGTCCCATGTCCTTTCCCAGGTGGGGAAGCCTCAGAATCCACCTGGATACCACCTAGCAGTGGGGGAGTGTGCAAATCCCTACTTTGACCAACAGGAGGCAAGAGCCTTGGCTATAAATCAGAGGTCTCCATGACCTCCTTCTCCTCTGGTTTAACTTGTTAGAGCTGCTCACAAAACTCAGAGAAACATTTTATTTACTACATTACCAGCTTGTTATTTAAAAAATATATAACTCAGGAACATCGACGGAAAAGATGCCCAGGACAAGGTATGTGGGAAGGGCTCAGAGCTCCCATGCCTTCTGGGAGGGCACCATTCTCCCCAAATCTCTACATGCTTACCCACCTGAAAGCTCCCTAAATTCCATTTTGGGGGTTTATGGAGGCTTCATGACACAGGCATGATTGATTAAACCATTGGCCCCTAGTGCTTGATTCAGCCTCCAGCCACCTCTCCTCCCCGGAGGAGGTCAGAGGTGGGCTAGACGTTCCAATCCTCTGATCACAGAGTTGGCTCCTTTAACAACCTGCCTCATCCTTAGCTAAGGCCCCAAAGCCACCTCATTAACATAACGAAAGACACCTTTATGGATTTCATCACTCAGGAAATTCCAAGGGTCTGGGAGCTCTGTGAACCAGGAAATGTGGGCGAAGTCCAAATGTCTATGAGAAATACGCACTTGTGATCAGAGTGAACAAATATATGTTTCTTATCAATTACAGTTTGGCAGGAGGAGAGCAGGAGGGGGAAGATGCTGAGAGCCGCCCGTGGAGGGGCTCCCACTTCAGCCCTTTGGATGACAGCCACCGGAGAATAAAATGAAGTGACAACCTGTGAGTGCGGTCTCTCTTTTTCCCATTCAACTCCGCTTGCCAACAGCAAACATCATCATTTCGGGCCGTGGGAGAGCCGTTGCTTTCGGGAACCTTTGTCACATCAATGTAAATCTCTCACAATTTCCGTCTGCCCTGGCAAAGACACTCCCTTAAATTACATTACACAGCGGCTCCTTCCCATCCCACCCTCTATGTTTTATTTGACGGCAGCCATCAAACAGGCTCTGAGTGGATTTGGGGCTTTTGTAGCCAATAAGAATAGATTCTTTCCTTTTGTATCCCTTTATGGGTCAGCTCAGCAGGCCGGGAGAACGATAATAGGGAAAATAGTATTAACCAATATTGACTGAATGCTGACTCCAGGCTCAGGACTCTGCTCATCCAGGTACCTAATACTTCATTTAATGCCGATAACCACTACACGTTTGATGTGCTGCCTCCCGGCCCCCGGCACTGGGGGTCTTGGAGGCCTTTGCTAAGGGTCCCCTGCCTGACAGCTGCCCAGCTTCAGGCCTGAAGACCAGACATGCATTCAAAACCCAACTGCAAGCAGGCGCTCAGTCAAGAGGCCCAAGTCCTAAGGCCTGCCCCCTTAGGCAGTGGCTCTCAACCAGGGGAGATGTTGTCTCCCAAATTTGGCAAGAAGGAGACGATGTTCTTCTTCCGGATTTGGGGTAGAGGAGCTACTGTGACCTGGTGGGTAGAGGCCAAGGAAGTTACTTAAACCCTATAGTGCACAGGGCAGCCCTCATAGCCAAGAATGATAGATTCCAGTGTCAATGGTGTTGAAGCTGGGAAGCCCTGGCCTGGGGACAGTGATGGAGGCAGGGTGTGACTGGAACAGGGGCAACCAAATAGTCTGCAGGCCTACAGTTAGAACAGGGTTTTGCTCTGCTTCCTGCATCCCAGGAAGGGCTTTGTGTGCTCTCTTATCTCCACTCACCCACTCCTTCAACTCCCCAAGCGATTCTGGGAGGAAAGGATTGTTTATAGCATCTCCATTTTACAGAGGAAGGAACGGAGGGGTGAGAGGTCAGGCTATTCGCCCCAAATCACCCAGCTCACAAACTGCAGAGCTGGGATCAGCAGCCTTGGCTCCCGGCTGAGCTCTCAGCTGCTCCTCTCCTGCCTCTGAGAGTTGAAGAGCCAGACTTTGGGGCTCCTCCAAACCAAGTTCAAGCCCTGGCCCTGACACTTACTATCCTCATGACTTTGATGAGTTGCCAACTGTTCTGAGACTGTTTCCTTAACTGTTTACACCAGGGATGCAATGTTTGTTTCCTAGGCCTGCCAAACAAATGACCGTAAGATTGGTGACTCACAATAACATAACTGTCCTGGAGACCAGAAGTCCAAAGCCGAGATGCTGTCAGAGCTGTGCTCAATCCTAAAACTCTAAGGGAGAATCCTTCCTTTTCTCTTTCGACTTCTGGTGGCTCTGGGCATCCCTTGGTTTGCGGCTGCATGACTCAAATCTCTGCCTTCATCTTCCACAGACCTCCCCTCTTTGAGTGTCTTCTCCTCCCTGTCTTGTAATGAGGACATGTGCCATTAGATTTAGGAATAATCCCATGTGATCTCATGTTGAGATCTTTCATTGAATTACACATGCCAAGAACCCTCACCTCTTTTTTTTTTTTTTCTAACAAGGTCACATTCATAGGTTCTGGGGATTAGGATGTAGACATCTTTTGGGGACCCATGATTCAACCCTCTCTACAGACCAATGCCTACATCATTCAATGGGATTATAATGTAAAGGCACCAAGCATTGTAGATTGTCAGTAAATCTTAGGTGACTCCAGGAGGTGTAAGTCTTAACACGTGGTAGGGACTTGGTAGTCACTGTAGAAGAGATTGCATGAATGGTTTAGCTACACCCTGTCTCAGTGGAGTAATAGGATTCCTCATGGTTTTATTAAGTGGGTCCTGATTATTTGATTTGTTTTGTGGTCTCTCACTTCAGCCTGAGTGTCTAAGCTTAGGAGCTCTTCATGTTTGCCTTGCCCTGCCTACTTATCTCTGTCCTAGCCCAGCACTGCACCCACCCTGTGCGGGATTCCAGGACCCCAAAGTAGGCATGTAGGCTCCTCAGAGCCCCAAGTCACCCCACCTGCATTTGGAGGGGCAGGTTTGCACACCTGCCTCTCAATACCATTCTTGAGAGTGGTGGTCATCAATGGCAGTGGTGGAACCAAGATTTCAAGGACTGGAGGAGGAAATGGGGTGAGAAGTGAGGCAGGGAAGGTAAGCACTCTGCAGGAGAGGATGGTAGTTAGTTAAGAAAGGGACTCTCTGGGATGGAAGAAATCTGAGCATGCTGGTCAATTGAGGGGAGGCAGCCAGGGAGATGGCTACAGTAGGGGTGGGGTGGAGTGAGGATAAATATGGGAGAAGATGGTTGAGCAGGCATAACGGCAGGGTATATAAGGTGCCAAAGGAGGTGCTAGATATATTATGAGCATTGGGGAGGGGGTATCTAATGAACTATCAAAGGGTCAAAGGCTTTTAGGTCAAGTAGAACATCTGCCAGAGACAGAATCATCATTAGGCTCTGGGTGGGAACTGGGCATGTTAGTGGGGCGAGTGAAAGATTGGCTCAGTCATCAGGTTGGTGGGTTTAAGGACTGTCCCCAGCAATGCTCTGCCATCAACGTGTGGTCCAGAGGTGGCAGATACAGTGGAGATCATGGAGCATATGGGGTATGGAAGAAATATGAGTGTGTTGGGCAGCTGAGGGGAGGTAGCCCGAGGGAGTCTGGTTTGGGGTATCTCCATCCTCCAGGAAGCAGCTGGCATAAGGAGTTCTTAGACCCTGGTGTTCCCAGGACCTTCACACTCTGAAAGTCCAGGGATGGGAGATTCAGAGTAAAAAAAAAAAAAGAGGGGTGGGATGGTGAGTCTTAGGAATACTCCATCCGCTCAGTTAGGCCCTGTGCTAAATACTTCCGGTGAGTCACCCCATGTAATCCTCATAACATCTCTGCAAGGAAGATGAGAAAATCAATCTTTATGAAATCAAATGGCAGAGCTGGGATTCAAACCGAGGGAAGCCAGAATCCAAAGCTATGTCCATTCCCCACACCATGCTGCCTCCAGGTCACAGAGGGCTCCAGCTTATAGAGCATTTTAGCCAAACTTTGTTATCTGCTGAGATGACAGGATGTTTAAATGAAGGTGAGTTCTCCATGCCTGGACAGCACCGACTTCCTACTCAGATGAGTGGAAGGATCAATGAGCTCTTCTCATTTGTACTGACTGGCTTCTGGTTGGGGAAAACTGAGGCAGCATAATCCTTTGTCCTTGAATCATAAGGCACACTTCCTTGGAACATGCTCAGACTGGCCATGCCAGCAGACAGTGGTGTCCATCTCTCCTGGCCTGAGTGCCCGACGGACCCAGCAGGGAGCCTGACTTCCAGGTTGAGTCAGCAAAGAGGAATCAATCCCCTTCTGATGGGATGAATGGCATTAAACACTGAGAGCCTCATCTTCTAATGGCATTACTTCACCCCAGGGGGTGTTTCCTGGCCCATTATCACATGGCGTGGTTGGCTGGATCTCCATTTGTCACAGCAAACATCAAGCATATGGTAATGGTCCCGTAAAACATGCCCTGTTGGGTCTTAATGTCTATTTAATGACACCTGCTATGAAGGCTCCCATAACTGAACTCCTAATGGGAGATGAGGGGATATTAGATTTTGGAGAAAGGAGAGTTCTCTGAATGACAGGCTGTCTCTCCCCAGGAGGCTGATGTCTTGCTAGGTTGGGTGGGAGTGGCTGGTACGAAACCACAGGGAATAACCACAGGAGGGAGTCTAAGAGATGAGCTTTGTTCTAATGGGAAGAGAGGGGAAGCTAAGGTCCTGAGGGAGCAGGACAGAAATGGTTCTGATGGGGGAAACATGGAATATCAGCTTGATCTATATTTCTTTTTACCAACCATTGATCTATGTTCAAAATGAATGCCAACCATCCTATTTACTATTTGGAGCAGGGAAGAAAAACTGAGGCGTGTGGGAATAGGAAATCCCCAAGGGAGGGGAATCTATTTCTCTCCTTCCTAAGAGTTTGAAACTTTCTGACCCCCTTCCTTCCCTCCCTCTGTTGCTCTTTCAGCTTCTCTAGCCACAATCCCACCTTTGGGTAGGGAGATGCAGAGTGGGTCCTAGACAAAAGAAGGTTTCAGACAGGAAAGTAGAAAGAGATTTCACTTCTCTTCCATGTCAAAATCTTATCCTGGGAATGATAGCAGAACACTTAGATTCTCATTCATTCATTCATTCATTCACTCTCCATAAACTCGATTACATGCTGAGATGCTTAGTATGGAGGGCAGTATTTTCCAAAGACAACTGCACAAACTTTTCATCCACTTGGCTCTTCCATAATGTGACCCAGTCAAGAAATGGATCCTGATACTCCACTCCTTGAATCTCTCTTGGCCTGTGACTAACTTGTAACCAACTGGATGTGGTTGGATGTGGCACTGCATGACTTGTGAGTCCAAATGTAGCCTTTACCTGGTCTCTTGGGACACTTACTCCGGATGGAGCCTGATTAGAGACCCTGGTCAACAGCATCACCAGAGCTCCCAGCTGACAGCAGCATGGCTACGAGCCCTGTGAGGAAGCCATCTTTGATTTGGACATCCAGCCCAGTCAAGCATTCAGATGACTACAGCCCTAGCTGCTATGTGCCTGCAAACTGCATGGGAGAGACTCCAAAGAAGAACTGTCCAGCTGAGCCATTCAGGAATTCTTGACGCACGAAATTATGAGCAAATAAAACAATTGTTTCAGGTTTTTAGGTCTTGGTGTAATTTGTTACACAATAGTAAAAGGGAATTTTTCAATGATGAATAAAATTCAGTCCTTGCACTTGACAGATTTACAATTTAATTGAAGATTGGAGACTCTTAGCCACTGCCCAAGCTATGACATTGCGGGTGCTTTCACACAATGACATGTGGAAGGGCAAGTAGGTATCACAGGAGGCCAAATAACTACCAGCTGGAAGCCAGGACAGGGAACCCTGGCATGGCCCCTCAGGTGGAAAGAAGGATACAAGGGAATATTCAGAACCTATGGTTTAAGACAGTGCATCTTCCTAGAATATGAATTAAGCTCTTAGAAAGTAAGTTAAGTTTGGCTGGCATGACTCAGTAGTTGAGAGTCAACCTATGAACCAGAAGGTCATGGTTCGATTTCCAGTCAGGACACATGCCTGGATTGTGGGCTTGATCCCCAGTTGGGGCATGCAGTAGGCATCCAATCAATAATTCTCTCTCATCATTGATGTTTCTATCTCTTCCTCACTCTCCTTTTCTCTCTATAATCAATAAAAATATTTTTTAAAAATAAAGTAAGTTAAAATATTTTCATGTTAAAACCAACAAGAATTTATTAGAAAATAAAAATGTGAACATTACATGATTTTTAAAGATTAAATTAGAAAATTTAGTCCAATCTGCTGAAGCCTCTGTGAAACTCTAGTTTCTCAGTTTCCATCAAAGCTTAAGGGCCCTTTGATGGAAACTGAGAATCTCTGTGTATGTAAGGAATTGCTCTCAGGAGGTTTACATCTGAGCTTGCAACCAGATCCATTTTAGGAAGATTTCTCTGGAAACAAGTATGGAAAATGGTGTAGGCAAGGCTGAAAGCAGGAGGCGTGTTGGAATGCACTCCCATGGAAAGGGAGGACAGTGGGAATAAGAAGTCCACTTGGGAAGAACTTTCAACGTTAGAGTTGACACTCCCACCCAACCTTCCAGGTCTCTTTTTGGATGTTTCTTTCTCCAAGAAGTTTTCATCTTGTCTGGACTAAAAGCCATCCTAAGTGGGTTCACAGCTCCCTGCATTTCTCTCATCATACCACCATCACACTGCGTGGTCATCACATTAACACTGATGTCAGTGATTAACTGCTATCTGCATGTCAAGCACTTGTTTCCATTTAGGAGTATGTTCACCGGCATATAATAGAAGCCCCCCTAATCCCAAAAGAGTGGCTTCAGCAAGAATTCTTCCTTCCATATGAGCAGTCTAGAAGCAGGTGGAATAGAGTTTATATAGGTGCCCAAGGATACCATTTGAGAGTCAAGTTCCTTCCAGCTTCTTTCTTCATTACCCCAAACATACAATTTTATTCTCATGGTCTCAAGGTGGCTATATGTCCCACATATGTGTTCTTGGCAAGAAGATAAACAAAAAGTGTCTCTCATGAAGCTTTGTCCTTTTTTTATTCAGGGAGGGATGCCCTCACCAAGACTTCCATCTGCTTTTCACTGGCCAGAACTGAGAGGCATGTGTCTACCATAGCTGCAAGGGAGTCTTGGAAGGTTAGTATTTTGTCAGGATGCATTGCCACCCCAACAACATTAGGTTAGTTACTATAATTTAATGAATGAGGGAATTGAAGGATAGACAAGTTAAGTAATTTTTAAAAGGTTAGATAGTTAATAAATGGAGGAGCTAGGAATGGCATGCTTAACTCTATATCTCCTAGGAGGCCATAAGTGACTTGAGGGCAGGGTCATGTATTTATTCTTTTACTTGCTTTGTTATATCCTCATCACCTGGCTTGGTATTAATTGGCTTGATTGTATGCTTTGTTGACAACCTAATATAAATCTGTGCTCATCTCATAGCTGGCTTCTCTGTCCTCCATCTCATAACAATGGAAAGAGAAATCAGGAAAGGTCTCCACTCTGCCAGGCCATTGCTCTTAACCAAGGTCCAGCTTGGATTTAGTATAGACTTAGTTCTCCAGACTGTCAGCCCAGCCGTGCTTGGGTGAGCACACCAGAACTTAACAAGATCTGATTTGTTTCTAGGAGTGTTTTTAAGAAGTTGTAAATGTATTTCACCAAGTACCATTGCTGTATATAATTGATGCAGCTGATGAAAAGCAATCATGATCCGTGAATCATTTCTGTCTGTTTACAAGTACATTTCATTTCCCATCTTCCAGAAGGATGCACAAAGCACACTTTAAAGGAAAATGTATTTGATATTGACATATGGCAAGATGGTCTTGCATTCCACTTCCTCACTGGCTCATGTGATATGTGAAAAAGAAAAAGGCAAACTCATAATTACTATAGATTTTATTTTATTTTAAATACTCACAGATAATTGCTTTTAAGTATAAACAAGGGCAATTGCAAGAATGATTATAGTATCTCCACTTGGTTTCTTTTAATGATAGAAATATGGCAAGCACCTTGAGATATAATTACTTGCTTACATGTCTGTCTCTCACTTAAAGAAATAAAATATATTCCATTCCAATCAATAGACACCCCTCAACTGCTCTCCACTGTCTTTGCTAAGCTTAGTACAAGTCTTCATTTGTTGAACGTATGAACAAATGAATGAACAAAGGAATACATGTTCTGGAAAAAAATGGAAAAATCTCAAAGAGGAACTATTTCTTGTTTATAATGATGATTGAGATTGTCTAGCAGTCTGTATTGGCACTCGAACTTAAAGAATGAGAACAGTGAACCTGACCTAGCAAGGTTGTATCAGTCAGTTAGTTCTGCACTAATGTTACATAACAAACACCCCTCCCCCCCCAATCAGTGGTTAAAATGACATTTATTCTCATAGGAATCTGCTTAAGTTGCTCAAGTTGCTCAAGTTGATGCTTACAGAGTGGCTGATCTAGGCTGGGCTCAACTATGCTTCCAGGCCTGGGTCGCAGGGCATGACTCCAGGCACACTGTAGAATCAGGCCTATTTCACTATGTTTCTTCTGAGGCCCAGTCTGAATTGGAAGCATCCACCTGGCACACAATCTTCTCAGATAGCTCATTGCAATACAACCAGGTCCTGAGGCATCTCAAAGATCCTTCCATGTCGAATGTCACACTAGCACATACCTTACTCTGTAAAAAGCAGTACATATAATTTCCTGAGAGTCATCAGGTCTGTTGACGAGAATAGAGCCCAAAAGAGCAAAGTGGAGGTGTGGGAGGCAGGCAGATGTGAGATAGCATCAGATGTGTGAATCCTCCATGCCAGGTCAGTTCACTCCTCACTCACCCTGCTGCCACCTGGCCTCTGCAATTTGGGCCCACTTTTCTGACATCTTACCAGGTTCATCAATGAATTTCTCTATGCCAAATCCAACGGACACATAGCAGCCCTCTTGTCTTAATTCTCTGTAGCATGTGACACTGTCAATCACTCCTTTCCTGAAATTCTTTCTCCATTCCCTTGGATTCTGCTTGGTGATCCTCATTTTCATTTTCCGCCCATCTCTCCGAACATTTCCTCTTAGTGTCTCTTCCAGGTGCGTTTGAATTTTCAAGGAGGAAAATATTGGTGATGGAATTAGAGAAAAGAAGTATTTGGCAGTAAATGGTCCAAAAATCTTTAGCCTTGGAAGCAACTAGAGCCTCGCGCTAACAATGGTGCCTGCTGTGGTATGGGATTGGGTGGATGGTGACTCATCAGGGGCCAATGGAACAGTGACCCTCCTCCTTACCCCCGCCACACACACACCTCCTATAATAAATGCAGACTTTAGCTCAAGCCTGTATTGGCCACACCATCGTTTCTACTTCCTTCCGAAGGACATTTCTGGGGTGGGCTTTGTAATAAATCATCAGTGTCTCCCACACAGCCCCAGCATAGGGTCTGGCAAGTACCAGTAGTAAGTGTGCTCTCTCAACTGCATCAAGTTAAAGTTATTGAATATGCAGAGGGGAGGGAAGCCCAGCTTTGAGTTATGAGGTTAAAAAATAGGCTTCTCCCACTTCACAACAACCTTCAACCTACCTTTCCACTCCGTCTCTCACCACCCTTCACTGGCCCACACTCTGGTGCTCCCATGTTAGTCAAACTGAGCCCACCTGGGTGCCTTAACTCCTCAAAATGACCATTTACTTCCCCACCTGTCCCCAGCCCTTCATTCTTCATGATTCAGCTCAGATGCCACTTCTTCCATGAAGCCCTCCATGATATCCCAACAGGAAGAGACGAGTTTGCCTCTGAACTCCTGTAGCCCTTTCTCTGCAACTCTTCTAGAGCATTCATTACTGCCTACTGTGTATCACCCTCCCTCTGCCTGCTACTTATATACTTGCCCACCTGAGTCCTAATCTCCATGCAGTGGGGAGTTCGTTGCAAGTTTTTCCTTTCCCCAGTATTTAGCTGATGTTTTGAATACAGTAGATCTTCAACAAGGACCCACCCCCACGCTTATAGTTTTGAAACAAGAGAAGAGTAAAATTTGTTTTTATTGAATCCCTCTCCTCTTTGCAGAATTATTTTGTGATCTCTTCATTGAGCCAATTATGTTTATGAAGATGAATTACAACAGGCGAGAACCAATTGCCCAGATTACTGTGTGCTAAGTATGCAATTAGCGGCCGAGGTCTAGGAGGGAGTCCACTGGATAGTTCCATCAGAGAGAAAGTCCATTATGATCCATAAACAACAATGAGCCACGATCATTTCATTTTTTATTGGTCATTTAAAAACATTCACGGATAATTCTCCCAATCCTTAATAGGCACAAGTTTGTTTCCTTCAAAATATACCCATGCACTTGTTGGAAAAAAACACTCTTACATAATTGTTCATCCTCAGGTCCATCGTAAAACCTAAATGAAAGACTTTCAAAGACGGGAAGCGTGGAATTCACCGAGGGCATGCACACAGGTGGTGCAAGGTGTCCTGGATCAGCAGGTCTTTCCTGGGAACCTGCCTCGCCAGGCCCAGTGCTCAGGACTGCGTTGTCCTCAACAAGGGGGTCTCCACACCCCAGAAGGTGTATCCTCTGATCTGCATTTGAATTTGAGCAGGACCAGCCCTTGTAACTAGTATCCCTTTTCCCCCATAGATAATCCAGAGGAGGCTTTAGGTCAGGGATTGGCAAACTTTTTGACTCGAGGGCCACAATGGGTTCTTAAATTGGACCGGAGGGTCAGAACAAAAGCAACCTGACCATGCTGGCACTCTCATCTTGGGCTGCTGGTGAAGGAGCGGAGGGGAGAGCAAGAGAACCCTCCGCTCTTTTGGCTCCGTGGGCCGGATAGAACAGCCGAACGGGCCAAATCCGGCCCGCAGGCCGTAGTTTGCCCACGGCTGCTTTAGGTCCTTTTAGGGGACCTGAACCCCACGGCCAGGTCAAAGGGAGACACAAGGCAGGTGACCATGAATGTTAACTACGTGAGAGAGTGACCCTCGGCGGGCTGGCTGGCTGAATGTTTGGGGGACGGATGGATGAAGCTGAACTGAATGAGATTTTCCACTCCGGGCCCTTGAGGCTCTGGCAGAGCCTGTGCACCCCGCGACCCCTGGCTCCCAGCTCCCATGGGAAGAGGACCAGAGTGTTGAGTGCCCAGGGAGCTGATTACAGCCTCAGATCCGCTACTCGAGTTCAGAAAGGAAAATGCTTTCATGTGTTTCCAAAACCACCTTAGGAAATGACTTCAATCTTCCTAAGTGGAAATTAAATCCTCCCCATGAAATGTGTTCTTTTCCTTCTTGCTCCTTTTGGCTACGAAGCTCTGTTTTCTGGCTCGTGACTGACCCCTGGCCCCAAGGTCTCCTTTCCAATCATCCTTAATAGGCGCAAGTGCGAGGCCAGCAATCATCAAAGATGAAAATGGAGATTGAGGAGCTAATTGGCGGCCTCCCCGAGGGAGGAACCCAGCTCACCAGCCTTCAGGACAGGCTGGTTTCCACCAAATAACTTGTGTTTGAGGTGCTGGGGGCCTGACAAGTCTTCTCAGTGTGCGTGTGTGTCTGTGTATGAGTGTGTCCGTGTGTGCATGCGTGTCTGTGTGCACGTGTGTGACTATGTGTGCATGTGTGATGAATGTCTGTATGTTTCCATTTTCCTCCCTGTGGGGGGCAAGTGTGGAGAAGGGCAGACAGGGTGTGCCCTTTCCTCCTTCTGAGCATCAGGCAGGGCTGGGTGGACAGCAGCGGGCAGGTGGGCCAGGCCCCAGCTGGTGTGCTCACTCCTGACTGAGCCCCGGGGATTGTGGTCTCTCCCTGAGCTAAGCTGGGAGGCACGTTACTCCTCCCACATCCTGGTAACAGGGACCTCCGTGCTGCCAGCACCTGTGGCTCCAGAAGCAAAGCCACAGCTGCAGCCTGGCATCAGTGGCTCTCCGTCTGCCCTTCCTTTCCTTTCCTGTGTCCCTCTGGGCTTTTTTCTGCCCTCCAAACACTTCCTGCCCGTATAGCTCTGACACCAGCGTTTGTCCCCCGAGGATCATGGGAGGGGTGTGGGTGATCCAGAACCACCCACCCTGCTGGCTGGGCACAGCTCTGAGGTCCTGTCTTCCTGGGGGTCATCAGAGTATTGTCCCAGACCCAAAAGGTTCTTTTGTGCATTCTTCTCTGTGTCCCTTGGAAGCATGTTTGGAATGACGCTCCTGGTGTGGCTTCTACGATGTGTGCTGATGGCATTGTCCCGAGAGGGAGGAGGCAGCCACAGAGTGAGGGAAGGAAGCGCTCAGGACCATGGCTTGGGTTCTGGAAAGTGCCTTGCTTTCGTCAAGAAGGTGGATAATTCTTCTACATTTGTGTGACTTTCCCTAATTATTCATTTGCTCATGAGTACATTTGCTTATTCATTTAACAAAATTTAATAAGCACCTAATGAAACCACTGGGTCAGAGTCATTAGCTCGGGAATGTGGCACCCTAGGTTTCAAATCCCAGCTCTGCCACTTTGCAATCTCTCTTTTTTCTTACCTGTTAAACAGGAGTAAAGACAGCATCCGCCTCATGAGACTGCTCTGAGGGATTCGATAAAATCACATTTTAAACCCTCCATCCATGTTAGCTTCTACCACTGCTGTTGGTGTCATTTTGACTATTACTTTGAGCAAGGTGCCAAGGGGTGCTGGAGAAACAGGTAAATAGCACAGCCTCTGTCCACAGACACCCACTGTCCAGCTGCAAAGGCGGGGATGAGACGCATCAATGATGGTTGGGAGCAGAATGATGACATGGAACCTGGGGATTCCAGAGGAGATGCCCATTCATTCTGCTCCAGGGAATTCCCTTGGAGGAGGCGGGCCCATTCAGGTTGGGCCTTGAAGGATATTTAGGACTTTACTAGTCAGAGAGAGGAAGGAAAGACATTCCCAGAAGATGAGAGAGCATGATGGGCAAAGGACAGAGTGGCTGAGCATCAGTGGAAGATGACAGCCCTGAGAGGATGGTTCTGCGGCCAGACCTCCGGGGGGGCTTGACTGCCAAGCCAAGCGGGGCATTCACATTTTACTCTATTGGCTGCGGGAAGTGAGTCCAGCGTCTTAAGCATGGGAGCAATGGGATCTGATCATTGCCAAGGGCACAACTTGCCATTATAAAAATAAATACGTTTACCCGAGACTCTGAGAAAATTGGCAGGAGCAAGTGGCCAGATTTCAGTGCTTTGCCCATGTGATTTTGCTTCCTGCCACGGGCAAAGGGGCCAAGAATAATGATGTCATGGGGGCTCGTGGGAAGCCTTGTGTGCAGAACAGGCAGCCCACGTGCACTTCCCCGGGCCACGAGGCAGGGGAGGTGAGGAAGAAGGTATTTGGCCCCACGCCAAACTTCCCCCAACCCACACAGTTCCAGTGGGCTTCTAGAGATCTGGGGAAATTAGAGATGGGAAACTGAGGCAGGCGGGGCCAACAATAAGGCAAATCAGAGCCTGATGGACCGGAGTCTAGATCAGCCATGGGCAAACTACGGCCCACGGGCCAGATCCGGCCTGTTCAGCTGTTCTACCCGGCCCGCGAAGCCGAAAGAGCGGAGGGTTCTCTTGCTCTCCCCTATGCTCCTTCACCAGCAGCAGTGTTAACATGGCAACGTTCACACAAACACTCCATCCATGCTTTTGTTCCGGCCCTCCGGTCCAGTTTAAGAACCCATTGTGGCCCTCCATTCAAAAAGTTTGCCCACCCCTGGTCTAGATCTTCATTCTACCATTTAGCTAGCTCTGTGACCTTGGAGATAAATGGCACAACTTTCCGGAGGCTCGATGTTCCTCATCTGTAAAATGGGTATAATGGTGGCTATTCACAGGGCCATGGTAAGGACTCAGGGAGAATGATGAACATTTTGGACATATTGCCAGGTATGCAGTAAGTGCCCCTCAAATAACAGCTGTTAGGAGGGGCTTCAGAGACTTTGAAAAGGCTTAGCACACCCCTTTCTCTCTCCTATCACCCCTCCCTCCTTCATCCCCTTCCTCCTTCATCCCCTCTCTCCCAGGCTGTGATCTGTCAGGTCTGGCTAGAGAGGAGTAGGAATGAAAAGAGCAGCCCACCTGCCTTGGAGGGTTTAGAGTCAGAGAAAACCAAACCATATAATGCTATTTTTTTTTTTACCACTTCTCTCCTAAGAGGGTAAAATACACATCATACATCTTTTTTTCCCCTTGGACCTTTGAAATTTTTGCTATAAACCATAAACCACATCAATGAATTTCCCCATGAATATTTATTGAAGTAGCACTTTTAATACAAAGCCATCTGAAAAGTGAAACTCCGTGGAAAATGCATTTTGTGTAGCCATTGATCTTAAAATATTTACTATGAACGTGCTCATCCCAGAAACCCTCCACACTGCCTTTTATGATTTGTTCTGGGTGCAGCTGCCGGGATTTGGCCTAGAGATGGTTCTTACTAGTGGAATAGTGTTGGCAAAATGATCTTCTGGACTGCATTCAGATTCCCTTCTCTCCGGCTCCTGATTTGCTGGTTTCTGGCAACTGTTCTGTAGATGTCTCTGGGATTCTCACCAGCTAGTGACGGAGGGCTAAAGACACAGATAAGCTCTAAAACCCGCTGGAGAAACAGGGACACAACCTAGAAGGAGCTTAGAGGCCGCCTTGCCCAATGCCCTCCCTGACACGTGCAGGTGCTCTTAAAGATCGGATACCATTTCTCAACCCACCCATTAGATTGGCAGATGTGGAAGAGTGGTAACCCCCAAGGCCCTTAACGATGCGGGGGGTGGTAGCATTTCCTACATTGCTGGTGGGAATATGAATTGTTATAGACTTCTTAGAGAACAGGCCACCAATAGCGATTGAAATTACCACGTCACATGCCCTCTGACCTAGGAACTGAGGGCACACGTGTACAGATACACATGTGGGGGAAGCTTATGGCAACATAGTGTGCAGCGGCCCCAAGGAGGAGCAGCCCAGATGTCCACCAAAAGGTAAATGTGTGACTTAGTCGTTCCCTGGTTCTATAGACTGGTGGTCTCTGAGTGGTCTTGATCGCATGTTTAGTGATAGCATGCACCTCCAAAACATGGATATTTGTTTGCATGTGTAAATATCCTAAGTGGAGGATAAACGAACACAAAGTAGACATTTTAAAGAGATGAGGTAAAAATCAATGTTAGGGGACCCCTGGGAACTCTGGCCAGGAAGCAAGGCCATGAGGTCAGACTCAGACTCCAGCTCCACCACCATGCTCAAGCGATGGAGAGGGTTGGAGTCTTCCACAGACGAGTGGACAGTTAGTGGCAGAATCAGTTCTGGAGTCCAAGTTCCCCCAGGATCCCAGGTCTGGTGATCTCTCCACTCCCCAGCACTGTCTCAGTCTCCACACCCACTGGTGACGTACCTGCACAGAGTTGCTCAGTGATCAATGGGATTAGGACAGGCAAGAAGTGTGAAAAGGGGTGTTTCTGTGGGAAATGGCAGTGACTCAGAGAGCAGAATGTGGCTTTTTAAGGGAGTCAGAATCGGTGAGGATGTCTCTGGATCATTTTCATCTGTTGTTCGTCTGAAATACGAAGTCTGCCTAGCCCTGACTGGTATATCACAGTTGGTTGTGCCGTCCTATGCACTGAAAGGTCATAGATTCGATTCCGGGTCAGAGCATATGCCCCGCTTGTGGATGTGATCACCGATCAGGTTGTATATGAGAGGCAACCTTGACTGATATTTCTCACGTATATGTTTCTATCTCCCTCCATTTCTCTCTCTCTCTCTCTAAAAAGCAATAAAAATATTTATTTAAAAATCTGCCTACAAGAGTCCACTTTGGAATTTACTGTCCCGTGCAGCTCTGAGATCTGAAAGTTTGCAGGCATCCTGGGCACCAAGCATCCTCTTCCTGGCCCAGGGGCCTGGCCTGACACTGAACAGTGTAACAAAGCTTAGCAGAGAGAGAGGGGGGGGGGGCAGAGGAGAGGTAGGGAGGAGAGAGAGAGAGAGAGAGAGAGAGAGAGAGAGAGAGAGAGGCTGCATCCTGGGACCTGGGGACTATGGTTGGTCTGAGAGGGCCAGGAGACAGATTCAGGTCCAGTACAATTCCTTGAATTCCTTGATCAGAACTCGGTGGCGTCAGAGATGGTCCTACTGCCCTTGGCTACTGGGCTATTTGAGGGGGAAATTAAATTATAATCCTAACAACCTTTGTACATCTAGAAATTTGTCATAGTAATTAAATGCTAATAAGGCGAGGGAGAGTAAATGGATAGTTTCCTTAAAGAGTGCACTCCACCACCCAAGGTCAGGTGGAAATTATAAGTAATGCAGTGGTACAGTCAGATCACTCCAGCTGAATAAATGTCATGACGAAAGCAAGGAGTCATTCAGTTCTCTATATTTGAACATCTCATTAGCGTCTGTGTCATTCAAAGATGTATGGGGTGGCAGAGAGGTGACATTTAAGGTCTCCCACGGAAAGCCAAGTCTTTAATTATCTGATGGAGGTTAATGTGCCTATGGAGCAAGGGAAGCCTGGGTGTAACAGGGAAAATGATGCATTATGCTAAGAGCAGATTTCACGGGTGAGCCCATGAGGTGGGCCATCCCCCAGGATGTCTGTCTGTCAGAGTTTTCCTGACTTGTTGGTTCTCTGCCAGGATGAATGTGGGACCAGGAGAGTTCTTGGTAGAAAGAAGTGATGGCCAAGGGAGTTGTAAGGGAGAAGGCTGCAGGGAATGAACCCCCTACCCTCAACAATAATGTAGGGTAGGAGCTCAGAAAGTCTGAAGGTCTGGAAGAACATTGCTGAGGATGCTGAAGAAGTGGTAGCCGTTAGTTGTAAGGGAGAAAGCTGCAGGAAATGAACCCCTACTCCCAACAATAGTGCAGGCAGGAGCTCAGCCACCCCGAGGGTCTGGAGGAACATTGTTGAGGATGCTGAAGGCTGTGCGGTGGTGGACTGTGAGGTCCTCAGCTGGATGATGGTAGGCAGCTACAACAATGGCTCCCAGTGATCCCACTTTCTGTTATAATCCCCTCCTCTGTGGGATGCACCCAGTAATTTGATTCTAACAAATATAATACACTGAGAGGGAAGGGGTGTGATTTCTAAGATTAGGTTACAGAAACTATAACTTCTATCTTGTTCACACTCTCTTTAGCTCACCTCCCTTTCCCACTCTGATGAAACAAGCTACCATATTCTTGATTTTTTTACAGAGAGGAAGAGAGAGGGATAGAGAGTTAGAAACATTGATGAGAGAGAATCACCGATTAGCCGCCTCTTGCACATCCCCCCACTGGGGATGTGCCCGCAACCAAGGCACATACCCTTGACCAGAATTAAACCCAGGACCCTTCAGTCCTCAGGCCAACACTCTATCCATTAAGCCAAAATGGTTTTGGCGGGAGATGCCTTTTAAAGAGGCCTACAAGGCAAAGAACTGAGGTCCTCAGTCCACCAGCCCATGAGGATACAGATGCTGTCAGTGACAATGTGAGTGCACTTGGTCATGCGTCCTCTCCCACTTAAACCTTCAGATGAGACTGCAGCCTCGTCAACTTCTTGATTGTGGCCTCACGAGAGTCCTTGAGCTGGAGGACCCAGTTAAGACTTTTCTGACCCACAGAAACTCTGAGTTAATGAATATTTGGTTTAAATTGTGCCTTTAAGTCATGCCTAAGTTTTGGGGTGATTTCTCACACAATGATAGATAACTAATGCAGTGAATGTTAGACTCTATGATGATGCTGGGGTGGAAGGTCCTAGGTACTAGCATGCATCTAGCATCTTTGTCTCTGCATTTATCATCCTTACCCCATCTATGGAGAGAAAAGATCCACCTACACTAACCTCAGGAGTGGGGCTGGGGGAGAAACCTTTATTCTTTCCTGCCTGGGAGTAGGAAGATATCCTCCAACCTTCATCTCTTTGTCACTTTTCCAAGTACACTATCCCTCCTCTTGTTCTCAGAAGAAGAAGTGGATGTCTCTGTGTTATACTTTGAGGTATAAAATAGAAAGAAGTTTTTTATTTAGAAGAAAAAAAATTGCTATAGGAAGGATTATCTTTAGGGAATGAACTGCAGATCTTAGCTAGAGAAGCTCAACTATCCCAAGACAAACAAGAATGCGTACCCCCTTCCCCCCTGCCCTGCAGTGGAGGCTCACATGGGAGCAAAGTTGGGGCTTACACTATTATCTTCCCGAATGTCCATGGACAGGACTTTGGAAGAAAATCCTGATTATTTATTTCTTGTTTTTTTCCATGCAGTAGTTCAAAGTAGCTCTTCAGGGGGATTTGGTGGCTGCCATAGTTCTTCACTTTTTAAAAAAATCTGTAATACTAAATAGTTATGGCTGAACTCAGTTCCCAATATGGAGGTGATGGAAAAATTCAACTAAGTGTATTCAGCAACATCTTCTTAATTCATAGATAAGAAAAGCAAGACATTATTTTTTAGGAAGATATTATTTTCCTGAAAAACTTTAAAAAGCCAGGTGATTTAGGGTTGTTGTGCATCCCCCCTTATAGTTCACTAATACTTCCCATGCCTCCTGCATCCTTGTCCTGTGCTAAAGGCAGAGGTTACAAAAATAGATACAAGACACAATACTGTCCCTGCTTCCCATGGTTTAAAATCTAGTGATGGACATATGTAAATACAGTTTTCAAGCTAAAGAGAAATGTTGGTGAACTGGTTATTCACATTTTAAAAATGAAGAGTGGAGGGAAGAAACAAAAATTATCCTAATGCTATTTTACTCGTCCTATGGCACTCTCCATTTGGGGAGATTCTGGACAAAGATTGGCTTCTCAGTGAAGTCCAGGCTGTTATGACATCTTGGGCCTGTACTTTGAGCAGGGACAGAGATTGTTCCTTTTATGCAAATGAGATAAACAAAATTTTAGAAGGCCAAAGCTGGAT
This sequence comes from Vespertilio murinus, assembly GCA_963924515.1. Taxonomy (NCBI): domain Eukaryota; kingdom Metazoa; phylum Chordata; class Mammalia; order Chiroptera; family Vespertilionidae; genus Vespertilio; species Vespertilio murinus. Next base: position 36,311,271 of record OZ004718.1, read on the forward strand.
AAGGCCAAAGGCAATTTTTATGTCAAACATTTCGTTGTTTTAATGAATAAGTTGAGATTCAGAGAGAGGAAGACACTTGTCCAAAGTCACATAGTGAGGAAACAATGATTCTAGAATAAAACTCTCACTCTAAACCAGGAATTTTTGCAATCCTTTTAGGTCCCCTGAAGACATCAAAGATAGAGCTGGTGTCCATGATCAAAAAGCTAGTGATAATGATGAAGGAGTGGTGATCATGATCAAGGAGCTGGTGTTCATAATGTTGGTAGATTAGGCAAGCACTTGCTCTGGTTTTTCCTCCCTCCTTAAATCAAATGTATAAGATAACCTAGCTATGCTTGAAAACAAAAAGAGAACAAGAGTGAACCCAAAATGGAATAACTCTGAAAGACAGAAAACATAAAGTTGAGGAAATCAGCACTCAGGACATTGCTGTTAGCTGTGCCTCAGAAAGATCAGTGCTCCCTATTAAGAGTTGGATTGGGAGGGCAGGAGGTGGTTTGAGGTAATTAATAAAGCCATTAGTTGAGGTATCAAACCTGGGGCAGCCAGGTTGACCCTTGCACAATTATCTTCCCCTTTTATGAATACACAATTGCCAACATTTTGATGAAAGCTAAAAACCATGGGAAAGACAACAGAATCAACCAATGAAAAAACTCACCCCCCCCCAAAACAGAATTAATTGAGCATTCAGTAGAGAGCATTTACATATGTATACTTAATATCCTCAGAGAGCTATGAAGGGGCATCGTCTGTGAAACAAGTTCTAATGGTATTGGGAATAAAAAAGATCATTATAGAAATTAAAAGGTTGATTGAATAGAATAATGTACACAGTGAAGAGTAAGTTATAATTCTTGACTGTCAAAGTGAAGACTTCTCCAAGAAGCCAGCACTGGGATTAAGAGATGGAAAATACGTAAAAAGAACCGAGTTGTGGAAACTAGATTTTCGTGTTCCAGCATCAGTGTAAAGGAATGCCAGAATGAGGGATTAGAAAGGAAAGAGGTGGCAATATCCAAATCAATAATAGTTAATAATGTCCTAAAATTAAAGAAAGAAGTTATTGAAGGGCCCACCATGTGTTGAGCAAGAGAAATGTATAGAGGTGGCCAATATGAATCGGGGATGTTCCTGATGGTTCTGTTAATGTCAAGGCAGTGGATTGGGGACATTAGATCTACACTCATTATTATAAAATGAATATAACTTGGAAGATTCTTCAAAATATCCACTGCATTCAATGTAATCCAGTGGTTGGCAGTGCTCTATACAACATAAAGAATGCACTGATTTTTGCACTTTTCCCATATTGGTGTTATGATGAACAGATCTAAAGATGGTCCCCAATTCCTGGCATTCATGTCCCTGTGTAATCTCCTACCCTTGAGTGTGGTAGGGTCTGTGACTTGCTTCTTATTTAGAAGACAGCAAAGGTGAAGAGATGGCATTCCTATGTAATGTATGTTAGACTCTGTCTCATCCTGCAGCCAGCCTAAAAAAGCCAACAGCAGTGTTGTGAACTGTCTATGAGAGGCCCACTTATTGAGAACTGTGGGTGGGCTGGAGAGACTGAGAGCCTCAATCCTATAACAAGTGACTTAATTCTGCCAACAATCAGTGAATTAGACATGGACACTTCCCCAGATGAGAACACAGCCTGGATCACACCTTGATTGCAGTCCAGTGAGATTCTGAAGCAGAGCACCCATCTAAGCTGAGCTGAGATCACTTACCTATAGAAGCTGAGGGGTAAAATATGTGTTGTTTTCATCTGCTCAATTTGTAGTTATTTATGTAGCAATTGAAAACGAATCCAGGTGATTCTGGAGAGTTGTGATCTCAACTTTGGTAACGTCTGATGGTACAATGTAGGTGGGTGAAGGCTGGGTAGAGAGGGAAGTATCCATGCCTGATGCTACTGCTCTGCATTCCCAGACATTCTCCCAGACACACTGTGTGTGTGCCCTGGCCTCCTGTGTTATCTGAAGATGGTAGCTCTGCTTATGGGAGGATAAGTTATACAAGTGAGTTGATGCCAAAGTCATGTGACCTGACTCTTGTCAGGTAGACTGGCCTGGGACTCAAAGGGGTAGTTGTCCATCTGCACCTGGAGCTCAACCCGCAAGCACACATCAGCGCATGCACACTGTTGGGCTCAGGCCCACCAAAGATGCCTGTCCGTCAATATCTTTTGGGATGAATTACCTTTCCAAGGTGTCTTCAGTACCTGAGACATTTCTTTAGATTCAAACATCAGCAGTTATAGACACATGGCTGCCTGGGATGTTTGTGACACAAGGTAAAACCCCCAAACTCCTTCCTTATGGCAAGATATGGTCCATCTTTCTGACCCCACTCCTGTGAAAGGCCTGCACCATCTAACCAAGTTTTCAGGTATGCAGAAGGTTTGATAAATGACTCATAAAATTGAATTCAGGTGCCCACAAAATAGTATTAGCAGTGAAATTAATGGGGTCGCTTCCAAATGAGCTTAGTGGCACATTTGCCTCATTTCCAGCAATTTCTTGAGGAGTTACAGGAATGCAGTATGAGGATAGTCAGGTGGTTTCATGGAAGAGCCCTCTTTCCAGCCCTATCTCCACCATTCATTCTCACAGCATGACCTCGTAGGAAACCCTTTCCCATTCTAAGTCTCATTTTTCTTACCTACACAATAAAGGATGTGAACTTGGGTGACATACTCAGAAACTAAATTCCTCTCCTCACTCTTCCATGGAAATTATAATGTCCACCTCACTGAGGCACATGTGAAATGATGTTTGTAGAACTTCATGACTTGTAAGAACACTGATTACTGGTATGAATCATCATTGGCCACACCATCAAGCCATGTATCTGTAACTGCTGATGTCTGAATCTAAAGAAATGTCTCAGGTACTGAAGACACCTTGGAAAGGTAATTCATTCAGCTCATACGTATGCTTACAGCATCAACTGGAACTGTTTTTATTTTTGTTTGATATTAAGATCCCTTATTTGATATAAGCAATTGTTCTTGTTACTTAGGATGGACCTGCTTATATATCCAATGACAGAGGAAAATATATTCACATCCATTTCCTGGGATTCTTGGCTTTGTCTACGTATAGTATAGACCTTCATTCTGCATAGTGTATTAGTCAGACATTACAAGGAGAGTTTGAAGATAGGGATTATAACTCCCTCTGCTCCTCTAATTTTTATCACATAGCAGAGTTAAAGAGGGGAGGAGGGAGGAGGAACTCTCAGTTTCATCACTCACCTCGCCTCCAATGGCAGCGATTCTGCTCTGCCCCAAGCTTGCATGACTCACTCAGTAAACCAAAGCTGTGACTAACCATACCTCCCCTCCTTTTAAGACACTTTACTGCTTCTCAGCTATTACTAAAAATGTCTCTTGAAGGAGGTCACATCTTCAATTCAATTAGCATATCAAAGCATCCCTTCCAAGATCACATCATATGCTTCATGAAAAGAGTTATGGTAAATACAACAGGGCCACACATTACAATCATTAAAGTTGGTGTCCTAGCCCTCCCACCTGTCAAGTAGAGATGACAACCAAATGTTGGTTAAGGATTAATTTGTGGTTTGGGCTGGACAAACAAGGGATACTTTTCTAGGATATATAGGTGACTTCACTGTGTACTGACTTAAAAATGCTTCTTGTCCTGGCTGACTAAACACAGACTTCTACTGAACATTTCACACCCAAACCCGTTCCTGTAAAAAGCAACTTTCTAATTCTACCAGCTCACACTCGTCTGAGTTTTGCTCTTTAACTATCAGCCAGAAACAGAGACTGTCTGGACCCCAGAGCCTTTTATTCAAAGCAGTGTGGACATGGCACAGGGATGTAACAAAAGCCCAACTCAACCCAATTTAAACAATAAATGTAATTTATTGGCTCATGGAACAAAACTGTCCAGAGATGGAGCCAATCACAGGTAAAGCTTGATCCTATACTTACACAATGTCACCAAGGACCTGGCTTCTTCTGCCTCTGGACTCTCCCTTCAGTAGTGTCGACTTCAGGCTAGGAGTGGTTCTCCTTCATGGTCCCAAGACAGCGATCATCAAGACTCAAGACTACCTGCTTCCTCTTGCACATCCAGCAGGGTGCAAAAAAGAGCCTCTATCCAACATTCCCAGAAAAAGTCTTGAAATACCCTCTGGATGCTTTGCTCACATAGCCATACCTGAACCAATCACTGTAGCCAGAGAGTTGGAATGTGAGAATGGCTTAGTTTAGGTCATGCATTCAGCCCTGGAAGTGATAGTTAAGCCAGCCCAGCCAGATAGATCATAAAATCCCCAAACAGAAATCAGGGTCTGCTGGAAAAGGAAATGGGGAAAGGAACATCGGGGATGCAATCAGTAACATCCACCATATTCCTCATTTTATGGGTGGGAAACTGAGACCAGAGAAGGAAAAGGCCTCCCCAAGATCAGAGCAGAGCAGAGCTTGGGGCACACCCCAATTCTTCAAGCTGCAGACCCTGTATTATTCCTACTCTACTTGCTCAAGCCAACTTGCCCACTACTGCATAGTGATCAGTGAGGGTTTTGACCAATCAATTTCTCCCTAAACTTGAATGAACTGGAGGCATCACATTTCAAACACCTCCAATGAATTTCCAGTCAGAAGAAAACAAACCTATGCAGCCACGAAAATCAATCCCAGCATTTTCATCTCTCCTCTTAGGGCCCCCTAAGTACCAAGTAGCTCCTGCTACTTTTCAGAGAAAAAAAATGCATTCTGGTGTGCAAACATTACTGCATATTCATGCACTCCAAATCTAATTTTAGCTGCAAGAGAGTTCATTACAAGATGCTCACATAATTAAGCAGCTTTCTTCCCAGGGTTTGGAAGCCTGTCTATTCTTTTCTCTCATTTCCACATCACTGGGATTATCAGAATGTGATTTAGCTTCTTAAAATTATATATTTTGGTGTTTCAAAATTGATCCACAACAGGAGACAAAATCCATGAAAATTATATGTTTTAACAGAGGTTTGTGTCACTCCATAGCCTGGCTGTTAGAGTTGGAATCTGTAGACAGTCGGGTGTCACTGTTCAAAGGTTCCTGATGCATTTACCACTCGCCTCCCCTGAATACAGGACTGCTTTTACTCCTTGGTTGGCGGGGACAGTATCCTCTTTATGGAGAAGCTATGAGCTATAGACAAGCCCCAAACTTGAACACAGACTTTCTCAAGAGGACAGACAGACCCCCCTTCTTGTGCTCTGCTCTCCCACAGAGCCAGGCCGGGGGATATGGCTTCTGGGAGCCAGATGCAGGTAGGGCTTTTGCACCTTCTTGTTCACCCAATATCCAGAAGAACCTCCCAAGTGTCAGGTGCCTTCCCATGGGCAGTGACTCATCCTGACCTGGATGCACCCTGACCCCATCATTCTCATTTGCATGCCTGACCACGCAAGCTAAAGGCCATTTGAGCAGCTGATTCTCCACCCTGGAAGGAAAACTAGTTACAGGGAATGCACCCACCCATCCACCAGGACGAATGGGCTGTGCTGTTGCTCTCTTGACTCCTGGGGTGGGGAAGGGGGACACGCAGGGGGCTGTGCCTCAGCAGTGGTCCTGCTCTACTCTACAGCGACACGGCTGCCTCTCCAGCCCCCATGGCTTCTGAGTCTTCTACCTGAAGACTGTCTGGGTGGCCAGGGAGTGAGGGCCACAGCCCTGGAGCCAGTCTCAGGAGGATGCCAGCTTCCCTCTTCCCCGTCAGTTGGTGCTATCTCCTTTGAGACTCTAGGTTTGCTCTAGGATGCAGGTGTCCCCCTGACCCTCTTCCCACCGGTGGGTCTCAACTGCTCCTAGAACTCAGGAGACAGCCACAGAGGCCTTCACAGACTTGACCGTGGAGCCCAGGCCAAGCTAATAACGTTTACAAAACCCCTCATGTTCCCAGCTCTGAGCTGAGCCAGATGGTACTGGGGGGCGGTCTATAAAGGCCTCAGCATCAGGGTGGGTTTGGGGGAACCTCAGGAGGAACTTGGAGGCCACCAGGAGCACAGATGCTCAAGCTCAGTCATTGGCAAAGCAGAAGGCTGGGGAGCCTCCCTCTGAGGAAGGGTGGCTCCACCGGGCCCTCCGGCCCGGCCTGCCTTTCCTAGGGGTGGCTCTTAGCTCACCCTTCCCCCCCCTCCATGGGCCATCCCCATTCCCAGCTTTCCCAAACTCTTCATCCCGTTTTCTCCCCATGATGCAACTTGGCTCAGGCTGAGGGGGTGTCAGGTGAAGGTAGTGAGCATCGGCACCTTCGCCCCGCTCAGGCCGAACACTAAGTAGCTGTGAGGACAGAGTCCTTTTCTGTGTCCCCACCTCTGTCCCCGCCCACCCGCTCCCCTCCTTCTGCTGCAGACTTGGAGAGACACGCATACCTCACACCCCATTCACCAGGGTTTTCCAAGCCTCTGAGCCTTTGCCATGCTGTTCTCTTTGCCTTCATCACCCTCCGCCTCTGCTTTGCTGGAGTCATCCCCACAGATTTTTGGAGACCAGGTCAAAGTTGCTGTGGTGCATTCTCTGAAGACACAAGCACAGTGTCCAAGCACCATATCTCACTCCACGTGAGACCACCCCGCCCCGGGGCCTGCTAGACTGAGCTGGGGTGGGGAAGGGGCCTTTCACACAGGTCTTCCCCAGGAGGCCAGCACACAGCAGGTGTCAGCATCTGGGAGTGCCCTCCCCCTTTTGTTGAGGAAATGAATGAACAAGTGGGAAAGATGGCAGCATAGCAGAAACAGAGACAGAAGTGTGGCAGAGACTGGTGACCGGAAGTGGTGGGTGAGTCACGGAGGAACAGAGAGGGCTCGGCCATGGCCACTGGGGGTCAGGCAGAAGCTGTGGCTATGGCCTCTCCCCAAAGGGTCCAGGGTTGTGTTGCTGATGGACCTTGCAGCATCCCCTCCTCATGACCCAAGGGCAGGACCCCCTGGAGAGCAGGGACCTGTCAAGAAGGGCAGGGCCACCAGTCACAGTGACCCCAAGACACACTTCCTGGGTTTCCCCATGTCCACACAACCCCGATCCTAATGGCATATGGGGCCCTCAGGTCCAGGACTCCCCTGAGGCCCAGCTCCCTCCCCACCCCACCGTCCTCTCACTCTCACACCCTGTATGTGAGGCATGGGGTGAATGCCAGGCTTCCCGGGGGACAGGTGGAGAAAGAAGCCAGACAAGGAGGCCCCCCTCCAAGAAACACTCATGTTGAAGGAGTGGCAGGGGGTACAAAGAACTTGCGGTGGGTCCTGAGGTTGTCGCAGGACTTACGGGTGCTCTACTTTGCCCACGGTGCCACCAGCCCATCCACAGAGAGCGGGAGGCAGGGCGGCAGAGTTCGTGGTGCCCAAGTGGTCACACCACACACATTTATGGGATGTCAGGGCCACGTGGCCCGGCAGCAACAGTCCGTGAGCCCACCTCCATGCCCAATCCTTGCTGCTCAGAGCAGGTGTCCGCCCAGCCCAGCTCCCGCAGTCAAGAACCCTGACCAGCATGTCCATGCCAGGGGCTGAAAACAGGAAACCCGGGGCCTCTGAGAACCCAGGTGCACGTGTGTCTGCGAGAGACAGGACTGAGCCTCTGGGAACACGTGGCCTGGAGACTGTGTGCTGGCAAGTCTGGGAGTGTCTGGCACACCCCATTTGGTGACTTGGGCTTGTCGAAACAGGCACTGTAGCGTGGAGTGGCGTGTCTAAGCGTGTCTAGCTAGGAGCATGTGTCTGACCTGTGGCATCGTGTCTGCCCAGGGGGGCTAAGGGCTTGTGGCTGGTCTCCCTGCACCTCAGGGAGGCGGCACTGGGCAGCCCGTGTCCCAGCGAGGCCACCACCCCAGCATCTGAGTGGGTGCAGCCCCCGGGGGCGTCTGGCTCTCAGCGGGGCGCGGAGAGTGGCGGCCGTCCTATCATCTGGGCACGTACTCCCTGGGCAGCCCGGCCCAGTTGTGGTCACGCAGGGCCTTGTCCACCGTCCGGATGTAGCCATTGATCAAGTCCTTCATCTCCGGGGTGAAGGGCTCCGGGTCATGCGGGCGCCGGCCGTGGCGCCGGAAGCTGCCTTCCTTGTTGTTCTCCACGCAGAGCAGCCGCTCCTCGCTCACGGACACGTTGAGGAAGGCCACCATCTCCCGCAGCGTGGGCACCAGGCTGCGCCGCAGCTCCTCGTAGTGCACCACCAGCAGCCGCTTGCCGTACTTGAGCCAGTCCAGCACGTGCGAGGACCACCACGAGGCGTAGCTGTTGACGAAGTCCGGCCACTCTGAGGGGGGGACAGAGGGATGCCATGTCAGGGCCTGGCCAGGGAGGGCTGCTGGTCCCCCTGGATGCCCAGGGAAGCGGCCAGGATTTCCCATCACCCACTGCCCAGGGCCAGCCTGCCCGAACCCCTGCTGAGGAAGGTGAGTCAGCGGAGTCCTAAGCCGGGAAGACGTGACCTTGAGTCTGCCTGCCTCCCAGCAAACACATCGAGTTAAAACAAATGTGAACTGCACAGACCATGCACTGGCACCTCTCTCTCTCTCTCTCTCTCTCTCTCTCTCTCTCTCTCTCTCTCTCTCTCTCGGCAGCTGCTGGACCTCCTGGTGAGAGGAAGATGCTATGGTATGGGCTTCCTCTCCAGGCTCCCCTGCCACTCTAAGACAGTGGTTCTCAACCTTCCTAATGCCGCGACCCTTTAATACAGCTCCTCATGTGGTGGTGACCCCCAACCATAACATTATTCTCGTTGTTACTTCATAGCTGTAATTTTGCTGCTGTTGTGAATCATAATGTAAATATCTGTGTTTTCCGATGGTCTTAGGCAACCCTGCTAGAGGTTCTCAACTTGTGGGTCATGACCCACAGGCTGTAGAGCCTAAGACCATCGGAAAACACAGATATTTACACCACGATTCACCTAGACTCCAGGTGAAGGGCGATGGGGAAAAGGCGGGGGGAGACCTAGAGCCATGCAGGGACAGACACACAGCCTGCCTGGCCTACAGCCCTGCATCTCATCACGCCCCCACCCTGCTGAACACAGCTCTGATTCGAGGAACACACATGGCTTTGTATTACTCACTCTGCCGTTGGCTGCCTAAAGCTGACTGGGTGCCTTGAGGGCAGAGACCGAGACCCCTTTTCCTGGACCCCCACCCCTCACCACTCCCTCCCTCCACCCCCCGCTGGCCTTGCCCAGTGCCTGGCACACAATATACTTTAGTAAGCATGTGCCTGCCGGCAGGCTGACTGTGAATAACACTGCAGTGAGGCCCCGCCCCCAGCCCCCTCTCTACCTTTGCTCTTCCAGTTGCGGTCAGCTGCGTAGCCCAGGTGCCCGGCGCACTTCCTGTTGAATTCGGCCACCAGGGACCTGTACGGGTTCCGGATCAGCAGGATGGCCGAGTCGAACATCTCGATCTCCCTCCTGCCGCTCTCGTGGGTCTTCACACAGATGGTGCGCCGGCTCCGCCAGTGGTCCTTCTCGCCCTTAAACCCTGCCCGGGGGGAGGAGAGGGCCGCTTTGGAGGAAGGCATTGTGGAGCCCACACTGCCAGGCAGCAGACAGATCCTAATGCTCACCTGCATGCCTATGACGGTTGAATGGAGCAGCCTCTACAGGACTGACCCCCACCCGAGACAGCAGGAGATGTCTAAGAGTTAGGAAAGATGGCGTCTGCTAGACAAAGGAGATAAGGCACCTCCTGCAGATCCCCAGGAGTCAAGATCAGAGGGCATGACCATGCCCTGTCTCTAAACACTGGAGACGCACACATTTGGGTATTTTCTTGACAATTTCACATGAACATCACAAGTACCCCTGCGAGTCACTCTAGCTGCACGCATAACTGGATGATGTGATTGAGGTTCACAGTGGATGTGTGATGCCCAGGATCACACAGCACCATGGCAACAGAGCCAGGACTCTCTCCATGTGGCTGTGTGTGTCCCCGAGAAGCCCCCCACTTCCACCCAGCTCCCCACAGCAGGAGCAGGATCCCCATCATTACACTCAAAGGCTGTGAGCAGCTGTTGCCCCGCCCTCTGACCTCACGCCGTGGTCCTGTAACTGGCCCCCAGCCTTGCGTCTATGGAAAGGCTGTACCTGGGACCCCATGGCCGAGGCCTCACCCACAGTGGCTGAGCCCGGCCCTGCAGAGCCCAGGGCTCCCCTAGAACAATCTCTCTGGGCTGGGGGCCTGCCTTCTTCCTGGGTCCCTTGGGCCAGTCCTGGGCATTCAAGCCGGAATCACTTCTGGCTGAGAAGGTCACTCTCTACCCGCCCACACAAAGGGTCACATTTCTATCAACACCAATGATTGTGGCTCCTGCTGAGTCCAACTTTATGTCAGGGATTAAGACTCAGACCTTGTCCTTATGCTTACAGTCTAGTAGGGAAATATCCCAAGTATACTACAGAGAATAGAGGCTATGGGAACGAAGATTAGTAGTCCTAGCATGTTTCCCCGAAAATAAGACATCCTCTGAAAATAAGACCTACTTCATGGAAATATAATACATCCCCTAAAAATAAGACCTAGCGCATCTTTGGGAGCAAAAATTAATATAAGACACTGTCTTATTTTCGGGGAAACAGGGTAGTTAGAGGGTCTAGTGCAGGGGTGGGCAAACTTTTTGACTCAAGGGCCACAATGGGTTCTTAAACTGGACCGGAGGGCCGGAACAAAAGCATGGATGGAGTGTTTGTGTGAACTAATATAAATTCAAAGTAAATATCATTACATAAAAGGGTACGATCCGCTCTTTCAGCTCCTCGAGGGCCTGATAGAACAGCCAAACGGGCCCAAGGCTGGTCTAGTGGGATATCATAGGAAAATGTCCTCTGAATCTTGTTTCCCAACCACATCCCAGCGTAGCTCTGTCAGCCAGCTCTGGGGACATTCTCCGTAGATGTGCATGAGCTTACCTGGGCTCTCTGAAACATAAATAAGCCTTCACCCCTTTCATGATTAGCTGGGAAGCATCTGTATTTGCAAGTTGCTTTTGAATCTGGAATTCTGGGTTCACCTACTGAAGCTCCACACGTTTCAAACTCATCTCTTTCATGGGCCAGACACTGAAGGCTTTGCTTTGATTCATTCTGTCAAGCAGCTTGGCGTTCCCGGGAAAGGAGGAGTCCAGAGATTGCAGACTTTGACGCTCGGGACCCAGGGTGCCTTTCGTCCTGCCTCCGCCCATGCCAACAGCGGCCACTTTTCCTTACAACTCCACCACGTTCACCCAGGACAGGGCTGGCATTTTGGCTTTGGAGCTGCCATGTGCATTTCCCATCTGCACATGTCTGCCATTGCTCTGTGAGTGCTCTGAGGCAGTGGCTACATCCAACTGGTCCTGTGAGGCTCCAAGATGTCCGGGTATCTCTAAAACCATGCTAAGGCAGTCGAACAACACTTATACGTGGCTGTTCAAACCACTGGGCAACTTAGCCACTTGTGGACCCAAAGAGCCAGCTGTGAGAGATAGGCGAAAGCCTTCTAGCTGAACGAGGCAGGTTACTGCAGCCTGCACACCAACCATGTCAAACTCGCAGCCCGTGGGCCACATGCCTCATTTCTTTGGCCTGGGTTAGCCTTTGAATTTGACATGCTTGCTGTACACAGTGGGTGGTTCCCAGGGGACTAGGCCAGTGTGCTTCACCTGACCACTCACCTGTAGGTACCCGTAACCAAGGCTCCCAAGGACTAAGGGTTATATGAATAACCTTGGCTTTGTCCCAACCAGACTGAGGTTGCTGTGGGTGATTCCAGAACCCACTGCCAAGCTCAGAAGTTTCCGTTTTCTCTAGGATGCTACTCTAGCACCCTCTCTTCCTACACCAGACTCTAGTGATGAAACTTAGTCGTTGTGACAACAGAGAAATGTACTTCACACACTGAGATGCCACTGGACGTACCCGAGATTCTTGGTTCTGAAGCAGCGCAGACTCAAGCCATTTAAGTTCACTTATGCAGCCTAATAAGGCCCCTTATTTCTGCGAGATTATAAAGCATAAAAGTCTTGAAGATGTTAAGACCTATTTTTAAAACATAGCACTGTGAGCCTCCCCGGGGCGGCTCAGTTGGTTGAGTTTCGTCCTGTGCACCGAAAAGATTGTCGGCTGGTTCCCAGCCAGAGGACACATCTGGGTTATGGTTGGATCCCCAGTTGGGGTGTGTGTGGAGGACTTTCTTTCCCTTCCTCTCTCTAAGCATGTCCTCAGGTGAGGATTAAAAAAAAAAAGGCATTTTGATAAAAAAAGCATTTAGGCTACTCCTGGCCTAAAAAGAAAAAAGGAGTTAGCAGACACCGTCTCACTTAATTACTGAGGGTTCTGAAAAGTAAGGAAAATCCAGGAAAGGTTTCTAGAGCGGGAATCCAAGCTCCTAGGCTTTTCCTTTGAACTCAGAGCAGAGCCATGAGCTGCCGCTGGCAGCGTGGCCCGAGGCCGGCCTGCATCCTCCGGGGAGCCTGCCCGAAAGCGCAGTTCCCAGGCTCATACCAGACCAACCGAGCCAGACTCGGAGGCGCGGCCCGGGAATCTGCTGCATTTACCACGCCCTCAAGGAGGTTCTGACACGCACGTGTGGAAGAAGCACCGCTGCCCACTCCCAGGGGACGGCCTGGCCACAGGAGCCGCCTCCCCCGCTCTCTGCCTTTGCTCACCTTTGTTGTAGAGAGTTCCGTCGAAGTAGTAGCTCCCGGTATAGAAGCCGGTGGCATGCTCGATGAGGTGCCGGGCCCAGGTGTTCCCGGCGCCCGGGAAGCTCGACAAAGCCACGAACACTTTGGACTTGGTGGGCAGGAACCTCCTGTCGGTGCACCGAGTGTCTGAAAGCCAGAGGTCATTGCAGGGTCACTCACTCCCGTGGTGATTCAGACTCACCGCCGGACTCCCCTCGATAGAAACTGCTGACCCGAGACTCCCGCTTAATACAGGCGTGAACTGAGGGGGAGGGGTTCGCCACCTGCACGTGGCTGCTGGCCAGGGACGGCCCCAGGGACCACGAGGCCCCAAAGCCCACGCAAGAGTGCGGTGCAAATTGGCACCCGTGGACCCGCAGCTCCTGCTTTGTCTCCATGGCCACAGCCAAGCCGTGGCTACAGGCACAGCACAGGTAACTCCAGGGGAGGTGGCCGGGGTCATAGCTGGGTGGACCAATGCCACACCCTGAGGTATAGCCAACAACAAACTTGCTGGACTAATTTCAGGCAAGTGACCTCTCTGAGCCTCCTCTTCCTCCCCTCCCACCCCTCAGTGCTGCCTGAAATCTTCAGGGGGAAGCCCCAAAGCCCTGGGCTGTCCTGGGTCACAGCAGGCTCGGTAAGGAGCATCATCCCTCCCTCTCTGCTCTTCCTGCACCAGCTCCTAGGGTCAGCCAGGCAGACCGGAAGCTACCCACCACAGCCCAGGAGCCTTACTGGATCCCAGGTCCCAGGCTGCCTCGGGAAGCCTCTGAGGCCCTTGTAGCCCCGAGCTCCCATGCCACCCAGTGCCACCACCTTGCCATTGCTGTCCCTCTGGACCCTGCCTCTCTGCTCTTCCTTTCTTCCCCAAACCACCTTCATCCCCAGAGAGATTCAGATTAAGGTCCGGTGCTTTGCAAACTGAGCCCTGCATCCTGGTCCGGCCTCCAGAGATGGCGGAGGCCTCCTCCATCCCTTATCCCAAGATGAGACCATCCACAAGGAAGGACCCTGGGGTTTTTACACAGATGCCCTTCCTACCCCAGGACTGCACACTCCATCTCGGGCAGCATTTCCAGCCCCCCGGACCACATGCCACCAGCAGAGGCAGGCACGGGGAGGAGGACCCCTCAGGCCCTGCCCACCTCTGGGGGGCGGGGCTCACCTTGCACGGGCGTCTGGTAGACCTCGCAGTATTCCGCTAGCTGCTGTGCCTCAGGCTCCTGGCTGCACAGCGAGCCGTCCACGGCATCCCGCAGGTTGAACTGGGAGGTGGGGTAAGCACAGTAGCACTCCCAGCCTCTGAGGATGGCCAAGGGGAACTCCTGCCAGACAAAGAGAGGAAGAGAAGCATCATGGTGAATGCAAAGGCCACGCCTCCCGCAGCTGCAGGATGAACACGTGGACCCACTGCCGGCTGCAGGGGAGCAACAGGGATGTCTGTCCGTCCTTCTAGTGCCAATCTCGGTGCCCAAGCCCAGGGAGACCCACTCAATGAAATGTGACTCCTGCCCTCCAGCAGCTCACAGCCGGACAGCGACAATCCAGCAGGCACAGGGCAGTGAGAGAGGTGCTGAGGTAGGCGAGGCAGGTGCACCAGGAGGGAGCAGAGCCTGGATCTGGGCTCCCAAGACATCCAGGAGGCAGTCAGGAGCCCCGGGGTGGGAACAGGCGCTCCAGACAGTGGCGTCCATGGGAGAAAATGTGTGTGGGGGTCAGGACGGGACAGATCAGCCCACACAGGCAGGCAGGGCTCAACATGTCACAGGTTTAACTAACAAACCGGGAGCCTTGAGTGACCTCTGGAATTCCCACTAGCTCTGCCTGGAGAGATCCAATCCAATCCTAAGCCTGAAGCCCACTGCCGGGTGTTCAGGACCAAGGACAGATGCCCACTGACCCACCTCTCCAAGACAGGAGGGGTGGGCAATGAAAGAGAAACACCACATGACCTCACTCATTTATGGATAATAAAAGACAGTATAAACTGATGAACCATAAAATAGATATAGTGACAGTAAAGCAACAAGCAGACTGTCTAAATACAGCGGGGAGGGGAGGGAAATGTGGGGGAGATAAGAGATCAACCGAAGGACTTGTACACATGCATATAAGTATAACCAATGGACACAAAACTCTGGGGAGGGAGGGCATGTTTGGGGGGGCAATGGTAATATATGTACACAGATAATAAGTTAATAAAAAATTAAAAAAAAGAGTAGACTTGGATCCACCGCGGTGCTGAGCCCCAGAGGGCTTCCTGAGGACGGAAGGACCGTGCCAGGGTTCAGCTCCTGGAGGTCTCCTGCATGGTTTCTTGTTCCCCGAGGGGCTACCCTGGACGATGAAGAGCTGGGCCCTGGCATCTGGAAGGCCTGGATGTGAATTCGGGTCCACGGGCTGGGTAACCTCGGGCAAGGTGCCAAACCTCTCTGAACTCCACCCTGAACAAAAGTAATGAAATCCACCTCGCATGGGGATTATGGGGACTAGATGAGAAGGGGCCCAGGCTCGGTGCTCACAGAGGAGTGGGCCGTCCTCTGTCCCCTAACCCTCTGGCCGTCCTCTGTCCCCTAACCCACGGCTCACCCAACACTTCCTTCACCCACCTCTCTCACAGGTAGTTGGAGCACCTACTATGTACCTGGCACTGAGTAGGCCTCGTAGCACCATTTCTTTTTTCTTTTATTTTTAATTTTATTGATTATGGTATCACATAATTATCCTCATCCCCCCTCCATTCCCATCCCAAACCCTCCTCCTTACATATGCCCCCACCCTCTGTTGTCCATGGCCACTGGCTAGGCCCATGTGCATGCACACAAGTCCTTTGGTTGATCTCTTCCCCTTACCCCCACCCTCCCCTACTTTCCCTCTGAGGTTTGAGAGTCTGATCGCTGCTTCTCTTTCTCTGGGTCTGTTTTTGTTCATCAGTCTATGCTGTTCATTATTTCCTCTAGATGTGTGAGGTCATGTGATCCAAGAAATACCCTGTAAGAACCTAAACTGAGGTCGTAGCACCATTTCATCTCAGCCCGTCCCTGCATCTTGCATGCAGGAGGCGCAAGCCCCTGGAGTGTGGAGCCGGGAGAGGAGTCTAGGAGTGTGAGCGGGAGGGAGGCTGTGGGCAGAGAAAACTTCCGCACAAACATTTTTTTTTTTTTTGCCCATGGAGAAATCTCATAAATAAGTAAATAAAAGGGAATCAATAGCGCCTTCTGAGCATGGCTTGGCAAAGCTAAGGACCTCAGAGAAAACAATAGAGGTGGTGTCCCAGCCAAGGGAGGGCGGCACAGAGCTTGGGGGAGGGGAGAGGGTGCAGGGGCGAGGGGAGGCGATGCTGCCTGAAGCTGCCTGCGTGCAGGGCTGTTGTTCCAGGCACAGGCTGAATCCTCTACTAGATGCCCAGCCTCCCTGAAAGCCCCTCCCCGCCTCTGGCAGCTTCGCCTCTGGCAGGACTTTTACCAGAGCCCAGGCCTGCCTCTGTCTCTCAGAGCTGAGCTGTCACGTAGGACAGGTGGAGGGAGTTTTCACTGTTCTTCCACTACCCATGTACCCCTACCCACCTACACACACACACACACACACACACACACACACACACACATACACCTTCTCACTAAACGCGCTGATTCTAGAGCTCAGAGCTCCCTTTTGCATTGGAAAAACTCATCAACGTTCTCTGTGGCCACACACAAGTCATCTCCCTTAGTCTCTCCCCCTATAGATGGACACGTTCCACGCATGGGCCTGCCTGGAAGAGCCAGAGGATCTCGTTTCCCTCTGGGCTCCTCACTGGCTTCCCCTGGCCCGCCCCGAGGGCAGTGAGCCCAGGACGGCTGTCCCCAAGGCTTTCCTGCGAGAGGCTTGAAATGGGGCTGGAGGAGGGGGGTGGGTATCCATCCAGGAAGTTTCATGTCAGAGGGAGGAAGCACCGCAGAGCAGAGAAAGCACCATGTTTATCGTCCAAAAGACCTGGACTCAAGTTCCAGAGTCACAATTCCGTACCTCTGTGTCCTTGGGCGAGGGACTGCCCTTTCTGAACCTTGGTTTTCTCATCGGTAACGTGGGGGTAATGACACGTTAGCTCACAGAGTGGGCAGAGAATGAAGAGGGGACCACGAGAAGGACCCAGCCCAGTGCCCAGCACATGGTAAGTGCTCCCCTATTCTTCCCTCTCCAGGCCTTTAATTGAACCAGAGGTGGGCCCAGGCCACCTGCCTCTGAGAGCACCAGCAGTTTGTTTCCTAAAGGCCCTCACTTTGGTTCCCTCTCCAAGGCCTGGAAAGCTCAGGACCAAGGGAAGCCCAGAAGCCCCTGCCGGAGCCTGTGGTCCTTCAGTCTTGGTCAGGCACATGCAGAAGAGGGTTGCTGTGAAGACTCAGAGGCCACAATGAAGCCCTCACTTTGGAACCAGCCATGCCCCGAACCACAGCTGTCCCCAATGTCAGCTGTGGTGGCAATCCAGCAACGGCAGCCAGGGCCACTGTCCCGGTGCAAGGCCAAGGTGACAGGACGTGGGAATGAGCGGACAAAGGCTGACAAATCCCATTAGCATGTCCAGCCAGATGCCGCAACCCCCTGCGGGCCCCCGGGCCTCTACTGCACAGAAAGCAAAATCTGTGTCCTTCGGCCCCTCCATTAGAAAACCACTGGCTTTCTACTGCCATGAATTGGTGAAAAGCCATCACAGGAACTGTGACTCCAGCCCCCACCATCACCATCCATCCCCTCCCACCTCACCTCCTGCCTCCTCCCAGATCAACACCTTCACCACAGCTCTGGGCGCCCTCGGCAGCGATGGGGCGAGCACTCGGCCTCCTGGCTGTGTCCCCGTCTGCTCACACGGGCTGTTATGGGCGGAACTGGGTCCCCTAAACGTCACACGTTGAAATCCTAACCTCCTACCTCGGAACGTGACTGCTTTTGGAGGTAGGGTCTTTAAAGAGGTAATTACGTTAAAATGGAGCCATGAGGGTGGGCCCCAATCCAGTCTGACGGGTGTGGTTATTAGAGGCAATTAGAACACACATACACACACACACACACACACACACACACACACACACACATACACACACACACACATACACACACACCAAGGGAGGGCCCTGTGAAGACCAAGGGCCAAGGCCACGTGCAGTCTAGAGACAGCAGAAACCAACACCTGGATCTCAGACCTCTGGCGTCCAGAGCTGCAAGGAAACAAATCTCTGTTGCTGAAGCCCCCATCCATCCGCAGCACCTGCTACAGCGGCCCTGGGAGGCAAACACACCAGCTTCCCCACCAGTCCTCGGCCGGGGTAGTCACATACCCACCTCAGGGCCTTTGCACTTGCTGTTCTCTCTGCCCAGAATGTTCCTCCCCCAGACACCCACGTGGCTCCCTCCCTTACTTTCTTCAACTTGCCTTCTCCCGAGGCCTTCTCTGGCCTGCCCACTTCAAGTCACTACATCCTCCCACCACCCTAACCCCCTGTGCTGGGCCTTCTGGTTTCACTGGGGTAGAACAGCGATGAGATCCTCTGACCCAAGTGTACCCTCAGCAGTCTTTTATATTATATTATATTTATATATTATATATTATATATATATATATATATATATATATATATATATATATATATTGATTGATTTTTTACAGAGAGGAAGAGAGAAGGATGGAGAGCTAGAAACATCAATGAGAGAGAAACATCGACCAGCTGCCTCCTGCACACCCCCCACTGGGGATGTGCCTGCAACCAATATACATGCCCTTGACTGGAATCGAACCTAGGACCCTTCAGTCCGTAGGCTGACGCTCTATCCACTGAGCCAATCCGGTCTCGGCCCCTCAGCAGTCTTGATGCATGAGTATCGAGACCAGCGTTTCCCTCACACCCGTTTCCTCCACCCCTTTCCAATCAGCCCACCCTCCCTCACAGCAACCGCTGCGGATTTCTACTGACACAGATTCATTTTGCCCAGAATATAAATGGAGCCATCCAAACTCTATTTTTGGGTGTCTGCTTTCTTTCATTCAGAAATGTATTTGTTAGACCCACCCATGTTGTTTAATCTGTTAATAGATTGTTCCTTCTTATCCCTGTTATTCTGTGTGTGAATGTACCAATCTGTTGATGCATCCACTGGAGGGACACGCAGGCTGTTCCTGGTCTCTACCTGCTACAGATAAAGTTGCTACGAGCATTTGTGTACGAGACTTCCAGCCAATACATGTTTTTCTTTCTTGTGCGTTAACACTGACGGCTCCAGCTTCATTTTCCTCCACGTAACTTGTCTGAATTCAACAGCTGCTCCGTTTTCCTTGCTGACCTTCTTATCATTTGCTTCCTTCCCCGAGGGTGTGAGCGGGGATTTGTGTGTGTCTGTGAGCTTTGCTGCATTCTCTCTAGAACATGGTGCATGCTTAATGACTGTTTGATGGACAAACCAATGAACAAATGAAAGAATGAATGTCCTTTACAGTCCCAACTCCCCCCTCTCCCCCAGATTACTGGCAATGGACTTGGGCATGAAACTTTTGATCTTTTGTTGGTCATTTCACCCTGGGCATGAGGGAGGAGAAAAAAGCTGGTGCATCTAAGCAATGCCCACCCCCAACACCAGGGACCCCAGGGGGCTTGGATCTCCTGGGATTACTGTTGAGAGAACATTTCAGTGACATGGTAGCTCTGCTCAGGGCGCTGGCGCTGTCTTCCTCCCTGGTGTAATGCTGCTGCCCACGTTGATGCCTCCTAGTCCTACATCCCAGGGCTGGGGTCATGCTGCCCCAACCAGTTACCCGAACCTTTCTGCTTCCTTGAGTGGATTAAATTGTCAGGTTTCTGGGTGTTTGCAGAGCATGGGAGAGCTGCAGACAGTAAATGTGGTTTTATTTACTACATAACCACTCCAGCGACATCACTGGATTCTGAAAACACAGAACAATTTTCAGCCCCTTGGGGGTTTCTAGGACATGATTTCCATAAAAATTAAATATTGGAGAATCTTATCTCTCTGCCACCTTCCCCACTCCTCCCACCCCTACCGAGAGAGAGAGAGAGAGAGAGAGAGAGAGAGAGAGAGAGAGAGAGAGCACGAAGAGACAAAGGAGAAGATGATTAGAAAAAGCAAGGCAGAAAAGGAAGCACAAAGACAGATGTGGGACCTTTTAAATAAACAAGATGAGGCCAAAACCGGTTTGGCTCAGTAGATGGAGCATTGACCTGCGGATTGAAAGGTCCCAGGTTCGATTCCGGTCAAGGGCATGTACCTTGGTTGCAGGCACATCCCCGGTGGGGGAGTTGTGCAAGAGGCAGCCGATCGATGATTCTCTCTCATCGAAGTTTCTAACTCTCTATCCCTTTCTCTTCCTCTCTGTAAAAAAATCAATAAAAATATATATTTAAAAACAAACAAACAAACAAACAAATAAATAAACAAGATGAGGGGTTGAAGAGGCAGCCGCTGAGCCTGGCTGGAGGGCTGGTGAATATGCATCCTACTCCGGACACCTCACCTCCAGCCCCAGCCTGGGTGTCATCTTGGAGTCAGGTCAAGACAGCCAGGGCTGGGCTCTCTGGGTCGTGGGGATCCACATGGCGTGGTCATAGCCAAGGGGTCAAGGAGTGGACACCCCAACAGGCAAGAAGGACACCTCTAACAAACTGGCCCAGCTGGGCCTCGTCTCCTCCATCGTCATTCCTCCTTGAGCACCTTGCTTGAGATCGTCATGGCTATACAGAATTACAGAAATCTCACAGACCAGTGCTTCGAGTTTCTGAATGGGAAGCTGAGGCTTGGAGGCAGGGAGCAAGCAGCCTCAGATGCCAGACCATCAGCATGAGTGGAAGAGAAGCCAGCTTCCTGGAGTCCAGTCCAGGGCTTTGCCACACCCACACCCAACTCCTTGGAGGAAAACACACGAATGCATGGATTTTTTTTGAATGAAACCTGCACACTAGCACAGAGCTTAGTTAGCTCTGACCAGTCTTTCCCTCCAGGGCAGTTCCCTTCACTCCAGAGGCAAGTCTGGGTACAAAAGGGGAATGCAGACAGCCACAAAGGCGGCTGCGCATATGGCGGATGAGGCCAACTTTTGCTTTTGGTGCTTTCGGGCAAATGCCAAGTTGAATGCAAACCCGTCAGCTGATACTGTGATTGAGAGCCTGTTCGCTCCGGCCCGATGTCCACAGGGTCTGACTGCAGGGTGGGCTGGGAGAGGTGGGTGTGGTTTGGAGAGGCAGCTACGGGGAGGTGGAGCCAGACCAAGGCTTAGTGTCAGGTGCACAGAGTCGACAAGCCAGTGAGCATCTCTGAGCCCGGGTTTGCTCACCTCTTTCAAAGGGGCGGGGCATAGCTTGGTGATTATAGGCTTGGGAGTCAGCAGGCGTGAGATTAGGTTAAGATGGACTGAGTCGATGGAATGAGGCTTGATTTCCACACCTGTAAGGGGCGTTGAGGATGGAAGGAAACACTTGTGAGGTGCCTGTCAGAGAGGAATACCCAGCAACTCGGATGGCCTGAGTCCAGGGGAGGCTGAAGGCGTGGGAGGGGGCAGGGCTTCTCCATGCGGAGAGCTGACGCACAGCCCCCTGCCTGTGTCCAGCCTCAGAAGTGCTGCTTCGGGATTGCTTGGGGCAAATGTCAGTGTCTCAGGGGCCTCTGGGCGTCCCCTTGGGCAGTGGCTCTCTGCAGACACTGGGCCCCCAGACAGCAGACACACTCTCCCCCTCCATGGGCCATCCTCCCTGTCAAAACCAAACGCACCCCGGAAAGAAGGTCCATTCAACCCTGGGTGGCTCAGAACCACCACACCCTGGGGACCCCACGTGCCCGGGTTTCCACTGACGAGGAGAGGACCAGCCGCTCATCTTAGGCAGTTTCCCAAACACCCCACGCACAGCAAAGGAACCGGGGAAGCCAAATAGTAGCTTTTATCGTGTTATCTTTGATCATCACCCCATTGTCTGGAATACTCGCTACTCAAGAGACACCCAAACCACAGCCAAGTCACCGAGTCCTCCTCGCAGTCTGGCAAGGCATTGCCGCTGCCGCCAACCCCGGTCAGCACAGGAGCACACTAAGGCTCAGGGCTATGCGACTGGCCAGGACCACAAAGCGAGAAAGGGGCCCAGCAGGGCTGTGTACCCAGGTCACGACACCTCTAAAGCTCCCTCCTTCCATTTTTAGAAGGATACATACTAGGTGTACTGGTTAATAATGGTTTTTTTTTTCAATAGATGGAGTTACACATATGTTGATATATATGTGATTTGATATGCATGCTAATTTGTTGTATTGACAATAAGCTTCAAAACTTTATATGTCAAACTTGCTAAAGGTGTTAACATAGATATTTTTACACTTAAAAAATGTCAAATTTTGTGCCAAAAAAAGAGCATTTGAGGGAAGTTTTAATTCATTACTTTTTTTTGAAAAAAAGAGCTGCTGAATATTTCAGGAAGCTTATGGTGAACATGCTCTACCTCAAGATGCTAGTGAACGCTGGTTTAAATGCTTTAAAAGTGATGATTTCGGTGTGAAAGACAAAGAATGTCCAGGTTAACCGCAGAAGTTTGAAGACCAACAATTACAAGCATTATTGGTTGAAGATGAGTGTCAAACTCAAAAAACAACTTGCAGAAAGATTAAACGTTGCTCAGCAAATAATTTCCAATCATTTATAAGCAATGGGAAAGATTTTAAAGGAAGGAAAATGGGTGCCACATCAACTGAGCAAAAGACAAATGGAAAACAGAAAAGTCATCAGTAGAATGTTGTTTCAACGGCAGGATAGAAAGTCTTTTTTGCATTGAATTGTGACAGGCAATGAAAAGTGGATTTATTTTAGAATCCCAAATGCACAAAATCATGGGTTGATCTAGGTCAACCATCAACATCGTCTGCAAGGCCAAATCGCTTCGGAAAGAAGACATGCTCTGAGTTTGGTGGGATCAGGAAGGTGTGGTGTATTATAAGCTTCTAAAACTAGATGAACCATTAATACTGATCACTACCGACAACAGATAATCAATTTGAACCATGCTTTGATCGTAAAAAGACCAGAATGGGCCAGAAAACACGGCAAAGTAATTTTGCTTCATAATAATGCACCATCACACACTTCAAAACCAGTTAAAGACACATTAAAAAACCTTGCCTGGGAAGTATTAACCAACCCGCTGTATTCACCAGACCTTGCTCCTTCAGATTACCACTTGTTCCGATCAATGGCACACGCACTTTCTGAGAAACACTTCAAAACATACAAAGAAGTGGAAAATTGGGTCTCTGAATGGTTTGCCTCAAAACAAGAAAATTCTATTGGGACGGTATCCACAAGTTACCTGAAAGATGAGGGAAATGTGTAGCTAGCGATGGACATTACTTTGAATAAAGCAGTTTCGATGTTTCTCTTGAAATTATCGTGTTTTCTTTGATTACAAAATCCGAATTATTTACCAATACACCTAGTATATACCTCCCAAGGATATATATATATATATATATATATATATATATATATATATATATAATATATTCACACTTCAGAAGGATATATATATATATATATATATATACACACACACACACACACACACACACTTTAGAAGGTACACACACACGCGCACGCACACAAAAGTGTGCAAAGTGTTATTAGCTGTTTTCTCTGGTGTGATAAAGTGACAAGTGAGTTTTAATTTTATGTCTGTGTGTCCAAAAATTTCTAAAATTTTCTTCAGAAAAGCCTGTGTAACCTCCCCCTCAAAGAAACAGTAAGTGTTCTTTACAGACATCCACCATCACAACAACAGGCTCACTGCAGAACTTTTATAGGAAATCCAAAGCCACCCCCTCTCAGTCACCTACTGAAATGACTACACAGCATTTTGGCAAAGAAAAAAACAATTCTTCATATCCAGGTAGAAATTCACAAGACCCAGACTCTTCCAGACCCAACCTTGGCCGAGCGTGAAATGGCATGCCCCACGGAGGCACAAGTCCACCGGCACAGACCGCGTCTACTGGGGTCCAAGCGGACTGAGCCAGCGAGGCCGCCCAGCAGCCTCCACAGCGACGCGTGCTTTTCCATTTCACAGGCGGATGGGTAAGCGCTGCCATTAAACGGCCAAACAAAAAACCCCTAGAAGAATGCCAATGGGAAAACACCCAGGGGGTTAATATTCCCTGTAAGAAAGCACGCACCAAAAGAGGCTGAAAGAGGACAAGAAGGAAGGGGAGCACTTCTCCCCCCCCCTCCTTTCTCCTCCCCCCAATCCCATCCCTCTGGTTGCTTTCTCCGTAGAACCAGCAACAGTGGCCACTGGCAGATAAAACCTCACATCACAAGGCATAATGCTGGGGAAGCTTCACACGTTAGAAACCTATTTACAGATGCTGCCAGATTTCGCTCACCAGCCCACTGGGGGAACCCTCGCTACCACAAATGGTCTATTTGTTTGCACACAAATATCGGGCTTCAAAACGAATCACCCCCAGATCTGAACTGGTAGCAAGGCAAATATCTATGCTCCCCCCTGCACCTCCCCCCTCCTCCTCACCTGGGTCCTAAGGAAGGAGCTGACAGGATCTTGAGTGCTGGAAATGAGCAGGCATCCTCCCATCTCCAAAACGACCACAGAAAATGAGACGAGATCATTGTACTGTGTTTAAAAACACATTACATCGGTCCGGTCTCTCTTGCTGGCAGACAGTCAGATCATTAAGATGCTGCTGTTCCCCCCCAAATGTTCGCCTCCCGGTCAAACTACACTCTTGGAGCTCCCCAAGTTCATTGTAACTAACCAGCAGAAAACAATAGAGATTTTCGATTTGGGGCTACAAATGGACCCCCAGACGGTGCTCAACATTGGGGTGCTGCAAGGAGGGCTCCCCTCTTTTCCTGTTTCCAAGCCCCAGCTCTCACATCTGCTGCTGGGCCCCCACAGCCCAGCCAGCCCTAATGAAGCCCCAGTCCCCTCCCCCAGGGTTTAGCTGGGTCTCATTTCACATTCTGCTGTGAGCATTTCCATCATAAAAGTCTTTGAAACCATTTTCAATGGCTGCATTATAGTCCACTGTATGGCTGTGGCTTAATGTGTAGCCATTCCCACACCATAGAACATCTGAGCTTGTCTTTCAGCCAAATCAGGATGAGATGGAGCTGCCGCTGGGGCAGTCCTGTAGCCTCGGTGCTACTGGCCTCGCTGGAGGAAAGTACAGCCAGACATCCGAGTTCACCTCTCTCAGCCCCTCAGCATCCAGGACAGGAGAGGGGAAGCCATTCCTGCACACAAGTCGCTGGTCCCTGCAGGCCTGGGTCAGCTGAGCCCCCAGCTGACCTCACATCCCCCAGACATCAACACCAGAGGCAGAATTTGCTCCCTCCTCCTCACCAAAGAGTCGGAGAGACAACTGTTCTCCAGGACTCGGGCTCCTGGGGAATGTGGGCCAAGCCTGGCATTGCTGAGCCAACAGGCTCAAGCTGGCCCCGGAAGGCAGTGGCTCTTGACGGGGCATGAAGGGACAATTTTGTCCTGCCGGGGGCATGTGGCCTCGCTTGGGGAGGGTTTGGGTGGTCACTACTGAGCAGGGAGGCATATTCTGGGTAAAGGGTAGCAATGCTGCTAAACAGCCTGCAGTGCACAGACAGATGCTAAAACGAAGGTGACCTGACCTGAAGTGTCAATCGTTGCAAGGCTGAGAAACCCGGCTGTAGAGTGAGGGCAGAGTCCCTGCAAAGCCCTGGTCAGGAAACTGCAGGGCTCCGAGCTGCTCAATGACAGGACAGGGCAGGGGGTGTGGGGGAGTCTGCTCCAGAAGTCCTGAGTCCAAGTGACACCAACACCACGAGGGAGCAGGGACGGACAGCTTGGGAGCCAGGGGCTCACTCTGCTGGGTAGACAGCGCCTTTCCTTGGATGAGTAACCTCTGGGCCCCGCCCTCGCCCTACCCAGAATCCCCAACTCCAGAGCCAGCCCACAGGCTTTCTTCCGCCTCAGCTTTGCCACGGCATCTCCCAAGGTGTCTCTGAGGGGGGCTGCCTCCCAAAGGGATCCACAGAGGACGCCTCCACCCCCTCCCTCCAGAGCCCCGGCTACGGCTGTGGAGTGCCACGCTGGGCACAGCATCCTCGCCCTGCTACCCCACAGTGGCTCCCTCTTCTGCACCAAAAACATCTGGGCTCTGACGCAGGCATCCGGGGCCCACTGCAATTTGCCTCCACGCACCTTCCACACCACGCCATGTAGCTCTCCACTCTGGCAAGCTGGGCTACTTCCCACGGGGCCCCGCCTGCTCAACAGTTGCCTGGCCTTACAATACACCCCTGGCATCCCTCATCTACCTGCTGACGCTGCCCACATCCTCTGGCTGCCCCCTTCCACACAAGTGCAGGCGAGCGGCCACTGGGCCAGGCCCGCAGCCTTGGTGCTACGGGCCTCCGAGTCTCCCTCGCCCGCATCAGCACTGACCTCACTTTGTCGCGTCCTATCTCAGTCCCTCCCCGAGGGCGAGCTCTACCTCATGAGTGGGGGCCAGGTTCCCCTTCTCCCCCCCCCCCGCGTGCTCTACTGGCACCCCCCGCCCCCCGTTTGGCCGCATCTCACTAAATGTGTCCTGCCAAGACCTGCTTTCAGCACGAACGCTGGAAATGACGACTGTTCCTCACAGCTGCAAACTTCTGAGCGTGTAAACAATGGCCCCGGAGGAAACCCCCACCCTCCCCGGCCCATCCGACCACGCAGGGAGGCCAGGAAGAGAAACAAGCAAAGGCACCTGGAGAACCCGGGTGCCCTCTCCTCCCGTGCTGACCTGAGCCGTTCCGTCCAGCGCCGGCCAGAGCTGAGCCTGTGACAGGGGAAGACGTGAAAAACGGGGGAGGGATCGGGAGCCAGCAGGTACCCTGGGCACAAGCTCCAACGCGAAACTGCAGCACATTCTGTGCTAGCAGACGCGAAGAAAGGCTGAAGACAGAAGCTGGAGGGTGTGTGAAACCTTCAAGGCGTGTGCCTGGGGTCACAGGGTGGAAACCTCTGGGCCCCCCGTGGGCCACCCCAGAGGAGGTGCCCCCAGAATCCTGGGGTGTCTACCTCGGAGGCTGCTTTGAAGTCATCGTCCCTAAAGGAAGAGCCACGGGATGCCTGGATTCCCTCTTGGTGGAGTGAAGTTAACATGACCTCAGCCAAGGGCAGCGTGGCCGAGCCTGCCGACCTCACACAAGGACACGCGGCCTGGGACCCAGCATCTCCTAGGAATCCTGCCTCCCAGATCCGCCTCCACAAAACGCCCCGCCCACAAGGAGCATCGCCGCAGCTTCTTATTTGTAAAAGCAAAGGACTGGAAACAAGCTAAATGTGTAGCAGCAGGAGGCTGGTTAAATAAATTATAGGACATCCCGTAAGGGAGGAAAAGGCTGGGAAAGCGATCGCTACCAGTCCCACGCGGGGTGGCGGTGAGTGGCTCGTTACCACCTGTGGGTTTGTGAAGGAATCACGTCTTGGAAAGAAACGGCTGCTGGAAGAGACACAGACGCTCTCTGACTGTGGACGCAGGAAGTCAGGACCAAGGAAAGACAGATACTGGGGGGTGAGACACCGGGCAAGAGGAAGGCTCTCCCGGCGGAGCACTTTGGTGTCTTTTCATTGTGTGAGCACATTACCTACTAAAAATCATTTAAAACACGGAGGGCTCGCAGCGGTGAGGTCTGTTTCCTGCCACGTCCCCCTGTTTCTTCTCTTCTCCTCCGTTGCCTCCTTTCCCCACTCACCCACGGGGGGCCCTCCCCGCGATGCCACACAGAGGGAGGGGCACAAAAGCTCAGGGGGTGGCGGCAGGGTGGGGAATGCCAGTGGCTCCCAGCCTGTGTGCAGACCTGCTCTGGCTCTGCGGCAGCAGCGGGGATCAGAGTGCCTCCCTCAGGGGGCGCCGGGAGGGTGAGGCAGATCATGGGTGGGGAGGTCCCCGCACAGCACCCAGCGCACGGGACGCTGTCCTCAGAGGCCGCCCTCAGCCCGGTCTGGCCCAGCTCAGCTCCCCTGAGTCCAGTGGAGGCTCCAAGGGGCCCTGCTGGGACCTGCAGGTGCACGGGCGGCCCTGGAGAGCACCCTGTTTCCTGGCGAGCACACAAGCAGGTGTCCCTGCCGCCTCTGCCCCAGTCCCTGCTCCCACGAGGGGGGGAGGGGAAGTCGAGAGGCCCAGGCCAGATGTTTGCAAATCAACAAACTGCTCTTGGCTGGCTGCCTGTGTCTGGTGACTCCCTGCGGCCCCGAAAGCTTCCTCGGAGGAAGGTTTCGAAAATGCTGGACGTGCGGGAGCCTCTTCAAAGGCTGTGTGCACGCAAGAGGGAGGTGCACATGCAAGGCTTTGTCTCCCCCAGCCTCCAAGGGGGGCATCACAGGAGGGGGGAGTGCACGCAGCAGAGGGAGGGCAGCTCCCAGGGAGGACGGGGCACCCGTGGAGGGCAGCGTCCTCCGTGTCCAACCACACCTGCCTTCGAGAAGGCCCACTTCCTGCACCCTCAAGCCACCAGCAGCTCAAATCCTGGCTCCCGCCCCCCCCCCCAACCCCCGTCCTCCCCGCTTACTGGCTATGTGACCCCGGAAAGAATGCTCAGGTTCTCCCTGCTTCAGTTTCCTCACCTGCAAAATGCATAATCCTAACAACTATCCCACAGGGTTGCTACAGGATTAAATTGGTGAACACATTTGGGCGTGGAACAGTGAGTAGTTGGCATGAAATAAACAAGCAATACATGTTAGCTACTGTCAATAATTACCACCACCATCATCGCCATCATTATCATCATCATCGCCAAGGCCCCTCTCTCTTAGCCCCATTGTGTTGCGCTGCCAGGTATCGTGGTCTCATCAAGGCTATTGAACCCCCACACAGAGGAGCAGCCCCAAACCCCAGCCTGTAGCCACTGAGGGCCATTTCCAGGGCTGCAGCATCCAGACCAATTTGGAGGGCAGCTCCCAGGATCGCAGTGCTCTTCGGACAGCTTGCTGGTTCCGCCAGCCTCACTTCACAACGATCCCCCCTCCCCCACCCTCCCACCCCCCGCCACTGCAAACTCACCTCCCCACTCTCCCACCCCCCATGGTCCTGCCTTCTAGAAATCCTGCCTCGCCTTGGGCAGCTTCCCCACCCCAGAGCTAGCCTTGGTGTCCATCCCAGACCTCACACAGTCACACCCCACTCCTCAGTCCAGGCTGAACCAAAGGTGCCCGTGGGACCCCAGCCCCTGAAGTCAAGTTCATGGCCAAGGCCATCGGCACACACAACAGAAAACCCGCCTGTTCTCTCCAGGTCCCGACCTAGCATCATCGTGCTTCCAAACCGAGTCATTCTACCATCTCACACTTGTGCCAAGAGCGCATGCCGGGCAAGGCATGATCATGTCAGCTTCTGCAACCTTCGCTGACAAGTCCCCTCCCAGCCTGGAATCACAGGCCCTAGCTGCACACTCCCTGCGGGCGCCCTCAGGGATGTCTGCCTGCAGCCCAGCACCGCGCCTGCCCCCTCTCCGAGGCCACCGCACACGCCGGTGTGGCAGAGTTATAATTGGCCTTACTTTCTTGGAACAGAATCCCGAACACGTCTCCACCGTCACGTTGGCCTGTGTCAGGGAGTCGGGGAAAGCGTGCGTGACGTTCTCCGGCAGCCGGAAGCACCCGCGGTAAGTGACCGACCTCCCTGTGGGGAAAACAGGATTCCGGTGAGAAACGGTGCTCCCGGCAGCTGGCGCCTGTCACCAGGGACACTGGTGGCTTCTCTGTTCCAGCATCTGGAGGGGCATCCTCAGGAGGGCGGGTTTCACGTCAGAGAAGGCAAACGGCCCTACATGGGGGTGTGGCCAGGCCCAGATGCTGGGAGAAGCCAGGCACCAGGGCCTTGGTCACCAGGATCAGCGACCAGGGGCCGCCTGTCTGCCTTCAGGCCTCACAATTCCCACCAGCTCTCGGGGGACAGTGTCCCTTCACCTTTCCTTCCTTTCTTCTCCCCCTCCCTTCCTCCACAAATTCCGCTCGGTGCGTCCATCCTGAGCCATATTTGGCACCAGGGAACCTGCCAGGCGGATGTTCTGGAAAAGCGCATGGCTGCCGAAACCAGTTTGGCTCAGTGGATAGAGCATCGGTCTGTGGACTGAAAGGTCCCAGGTTCAATTCCGGTCAAGGGCATGTACATTGGTTGCGGGCACATCCCCGGTGGGGGGTGTGCAGGAGGCAGCTGGTCGATGTTTCTCTCTCATCGATGTTTCTGGCTCTCTGTCCCTCTCTCTTCCTCTCTGTAAAAAATCAATAAAATATATTTAAAAGAAAGAAAGAAAAAAAGAAAAGCGCATGGCTTCCCCGTGAGTGTGCGGAAAGAAAAGCAGGCCTGGCAATCGGCACCTGCCAGGTCCCCTCACTGCGCCACCGTGCTTCCTCCCCGGCCCTGAGCTCCCACCCAGCTCGGGGACCCCTCCTTTCGCCCGTCCCCGGCAGCCTCAGGCCACGGGGTTCCCCAGACCTTCTGGTGGAAAACTGCAGCTCCCCAGTTGGCTTCCTTGGTGCTGAACAAACCTTCTGGAATGTTCCAGCATCAACTGCTCATATTTCTTGCAGACTCATCAGAGTTTCTCTAGATGGCACCCCGATACCCATCCCTGATCTCCCGGGGCTCAGCACCTCTCCCTGCTCCCCGTCTGCTCGGCACCTGACCACCAGCAGAAACCCCATCCCCAGCCAGCCCGCGGCCAGAGGGCTCTCCACGCAGGACTGCAAAGCAGGATGGAGCCCTGGTCGGGAAGCCCATCTGGTCAACCACATCCCCAGTGGTCAGGACACCCACCTCGTTGGGCACAAATGAAGGGGGGCAGCTGGTGCCGGGGAGAACCATCCAGGCTGAGCATCTGCCTGGCCTGAGGTCAAGTCCTGGCACTGCTGATGGTCTCAAGAACCTCTGATTCCTCGCCGAGACAATGCCCGGCAGCTACACTTGTTTCGAGGGGCAACGTGCACCCACAAGCCAGCCCCTCCTGTGGCTGCCCTGGCCTTGGTGTAAGGACCTGGGGTGATGGCTTGTGCTGGGCTCACAGAGCTCCTTCCTGTCCGGTGGCACGACTGAACCCCAAAAGGACCAAACAGCTCGATGGACTGGACTGCGGTCCTCAGCCGGCTGCTCCGGGGCGGGTCAGACACCAGGGAGACAGGCTCCGGGGCCCGTGACGAGGAGGGAGAACAGCCCCAGGCTGCAGGGAGGTGCAAACCAGAGTCCCAGGGGCGGCTGCATGTGGGTCACCCTGTGCTCGACCACACCCAGCCCTGCCTGACACAGCAGGGGCCCAGCGAGCACGGGGTGAACGAATGAACTGAACAACAGGGCACGTGAGGGCACAGCATACGCTGCGATGCCAAGCGGGGCTGGGGTGGCAGCCTCAGCTGCCTCTGGGCATCACTGAGTGACTGTCCTTCGGGGAAGAGGGTGTCATCTAGTGCAGTCTACCCACACCTGCCCCCTCACTTCCCAGGCGATGGCCCCAGGGCCACTTCGGGCAGGGCGCCTCTGAGATGACCTGCTCTGTTCCGGCCTCTGATCCCAACCCGGGGAGCTGACGTTCAACAGGGGTGGCCACCTGCTCGCCTCTAGACAGAGAGCCTGTTGACTCACCCCCTTGAGAAGGGAGTGGGCAAAGAGCCACTGCACGGGGCCCCACAGGCTGCCCAAAGGGGCAGCTGTCACTCTGTTTTCAGCATGAACCATGGCATCTGACCCCTCAAGACCTGAGGCTGAGTAACTGGGCCATCTCACCCTGAACCAACGGGCAGCCCGAAGCAAATCCGTGATCCCTAAGAGCCAGTGGCTAAGCCGGCGGGAGGAGCTGGCAGGGCAGCCGGGAGCCCACATCTGGACCTGGGGGGATAGGGATGGTGGTGGCTTTGAACCCAAGGAAATCAAAGGTCCAAGAAGCCAGTCTGGAACATTCTGGTCCTCGGGAAGCCCACTGGGATGCCCAGATGACAGAGCCAAAGTTGACAGATCCGTGCACCTCGGCAACCTTTGTGCCAGGCCCTGCCCTGGCCCGGAGGAGGCATCAATCACCGTTTGCTGCGTTAATGGTCTCATTAGTGAATCCACAAAGCATGCGTTGCCAGGGTTACAGCCCTGTCCCTGTCCCTGTCCCCCCAGCCGGAGCCCTTGTGCCCGGATATATCCTCTCTGACTGTAAGCATGTAAGCAGCCTCAGTTGGCGGGACCTGAGCATAAGCCACACACCCCTATCACGCCGGCCCCACGCCGTCGCCATGGGTCTCACAGCCGGGCTTCTGGATGGCGCGGCTAACACTCATCCCCGGGAGAGCTCTCAGGACACCCCTCTGCAGACCTAGCGCCTGACCTAAGCCCTCTCTCCCTGCGCTCCGCCCGCGCCTGGGCTGACGCATTAGCTGCGCTGGAGCTGTGATGGGGTGCACAGCCAGGGGCGCTGTCCCCAAGCCAGTGTGCCCCCATCGCCCACGGTCTCACCCTGCCAGTGGTGGGGACGGCCCTGACTTCTTCCCGGCCCGGCCCCTCCCGATGAGGAGGAGGACGGCGCCTGGCCGTGTTCTCAGCCGTCCTCATTTGATAAGGGAGCCTTGTACCACCGGGTGAAGTGGATCTGGGACTCAGCATCGTGTGATCAGGGCAAACCTGAGCTCCAGACACATCTCCTGGGGCCCCCGGTATTTAAAAGCACTTTCTAGAGACATTCTTGGGGGTTCTGTCTGCCCGTCTGAAGCATCAGCTGCCTCTTCCTCCTCCTCTTGGCTGATTATTTCCCTTCTGAGTTCTGTACTTATATAGTGAGCTGACCTTCAGTGAGTTTACCTCTGGGAACTCTTTACCCCTTTTAGCTGTCGCATTTGCCTCTGCCGGCCCCTCCAGGTGGTCCAGAGCCGATGTTTATGATCGAGTTCTCAGGGCCAGGAAGATCTTATAAATCTGAACCCCAAAACCCGTACGAATGCAGGGCGCCCACAGTTACAAATTCTTAGGGAGAGTTTTCTTTTTGTTTGTCCCCAGGAGCTCATGTCAAACAGACAAGTTTTATTTTTTTTTCTCATCTTCCTGGACTGTATTTCAGAAACTGAACTTTTACTGATTTACACTTCAGTGGAAGTGAATCCCACGTTAGGCAGAGGTCTCCACCCCATTCCCTATCCTGACCGGCTCAAAGCCTCCTTCTCTGTCCGATGTGGACACCAAAACCTCAGCCCATGGCCACCGAGACCAGCGACTGCCCTCTGCGGAGACCAGAGCTGCACCGCCTGTTCCCACTCTCATCGCCGCTGCGACCTCGAATCCCTCTGCATTTCTGGAGCCAGGGATTTCTTCCTGGCTTGCTAGTTCGGCTGTGCAGGTAAAATAGTCTTTGTTCCATTGTATCCTCCATTCCTAGGGGTTGGGTAGCTAGGCAACTACTGGTCCACCCCAATGCTAGAAATCCATGTCTGCCTCTGCACTTTACAAAATAGACTGGAGCCCAGAGAGGGAAAGCGAGCTGCCAGAGGCCACACAGCACGTTAGAGACCTACACAGGCCTTGGCCCCAGGCCTCTGGATCAGTTTCTCTCCCCCTTCAGGCGATCAAGCAGGATGTGCTTCCGTTATGAACCCAAGCAACCTTTGGCACACTCTAGCTAACCCCACACCCCACGGAGATGAGCCCGTCCAGGGAAGCTGATGAGAAAAGGAGGGCAGAGTTTCTGTTCCAAGTGATTTGGAGGAGGGGCCACAGGCGGGGCAGTGGAGAGAGGGGACAGGCAGAGCCTGGGAGGCTGCACACTCACGCTTCCTGGAGCTCGGCTGCAGCTCCTCCACTCGGTAGACGGAGAGCCGGCCGACGCCTCCGCACGCCGAGCCCTTCTCCCCCTTGCACTCGTGCTTGCACTCCTCGGGCCCGACGCTCAGCACCGGGAGCCGGTTCCCGCAGTAGCACTCGGTCCCGGCCTCCAAGCCGGCGTAGACATAGGACCTGCAGGGAAAGCGGGCCTGAGGTAAAGCTGCCCTTGGCCCAGGGCCAGGCCTGGCGTCCGAACAGCGGGCTCTGGGGCCCGGATGAGGGCTGCGGGGCTTGAAGCTGAGGTGAGGTCTGGATGAGGAGGCAGGGGCCACGGCCATCAGTGTGTGGCTGGCCTCGGGAGCCATCTGCCTGGGTTTAGGGAACAGTCTTCCTTTGTGATAAGCTGACTGAGTCGGCCCCACTGGTTCCTCTCCTCAGCCCTGAGCTTTGTCCCCTAAGGGCCACCCGGAGCCTGGCCAGGGTGACAGGTGATGAGGGTCTGCAGCAGTGGTGTGCTGGCCACTGGTTCTCAGGATGGGAGGGAAGGGGCCTAATTGGTGGCATCCGCCAATTTCTGTAGATGATTTCAAGCTGGCGAGGGTTCAGCAATGGGCTCATAGCATTTCTGGAATTTAACTGTTTGCTCTCGTGAGCCACTAGCCGGCTCCAGCTCAGCGCTGATCCTTTTAAAGGGCCCTCCACACGTTACTAGCAGGCCTCGCCACAAGCCTCCCTGGCCTGGAGATGGCTCTTACCTCCACCCAGCTGTATGCTGTTGGTAAAGAATGGACCCGATGTGGTACTACACGGGATTTTAACTATGAAAAGGGGTGAACATGTTCAAACTCCTCCTCAGTGGACCTAGGCATAAAAAACCCAAATTGAGCCAAAACCGGTTTGGCTTAGTGGATAGAGCGTCGGCCTGAGGACTGCAAGGTCCCAGGTTTGATTCCGGTCAAGGGCATGTACCTTGGTTGCAGGCACACCCCCAGTGGGGGGTGTGCAAGAGGCAGCTGATCAATGTTTCTCTCTCATCGATGTTTCTAACTCTCTATCCCTCTCTCTTCCTCTCTGTAAAAAAAAAAATCAATAAGATATATTTAAAATACACACACATACACATACACACACACACACAAAACAAAACAAAAAAAACCCCCACTAGCTCCTAACCCTTGTTTGGCCCTTGGTGGCCATGTGGCCCTGAATATCCCTTACTACCTCTGAGCCCCGTTTCCTGAACTGTTAGGAGAAGAGAATGAGATTGTGTCCACCTCAGTTTTAGCACCCTCGACAGCGGCCCTGTTCTTTCCTTCTCTGGCCTCAGTTTCTCCACCTATAAAATGGGCGTGATTAATTGTTACCTAGCAGAAGATGGTAAGGATTTGTGACACAACAAATATGAAAGAACCGAATGGGAATGAAATAAACTAAGAGTACCATCTGCTGATTCTGTTGTAAACACACATGCACATGCACACACATGCACGCACACATGCAGAGTGGCCTGTGACAGCCTTGATGGCAGGGACCACTCCCTGGGATATGACTGGTATCTGGTAACCTCTGGGTCAGTTGGCAGCAGCAGAAAGAGTAAATCTTGTCTGAAACACAATACATGTTCCCAGAGCGAGAGAAGGGTCCTCAGAGAAATCTGGTTTAAAGCCCTTGATTCTCTTTTAAACATACAGATAAACTGAGGCCGAGGAAAGGCAGAGGAGGGCTCAGAGCTCAGTCACATGGCGAGTCCCTGGCCCAGTGGCACTAGAACCCGGTCCCTGGACACTGAGCCCGGGGCTCTAGCCACAGCCCCGGGCACCCCATCAATAGACTTTCCCTCTTCTGGACAGCTGGGCCCCGATCAATCAAGCTCTAATTAGTTCCACCCTGACGGCCACTGGCAGCCAAAGTATCCCCTCCCTCTGGGGAATGTCTCTTGACCTTATTTCAGGTGGCATCCGGGGTCCAGGCTCCACACTTACCGCTCAGCGCAGGCGTCCTGGCAGTGGGAGACGGTCATCTTTCTCAAGTCAAAAAACACAGTGCCCTTCAGCGTTCTCTCCTGGCCGTCGTCACGGAAGCAGCCCACATAGGTGCCTGCAGGCAGAGAAGCACAGCAGAGACTCGGAGGCCCTGGGGAGGGAGGGGTCCTAATGGCAGCCCACCCTGAGCGAATGCCAAGGTCACCCCCAGCCCTTCCGGGCAAGGGGGGTACCTCTCAGAGAAGCCGGGGCATGAGGCTGTGGTCCAACGTCCCCGGCAGTGCTTCTGGATACGTCAACCTGCTCCCTTCTGCCCCCCTTCTTGGTTAATGGCCCCCTGGCCCCCGAGGCACCCTGCCAGGACCCTGGTGTCAGTCTGAACCCCACCTTCTCCCATGGCAACAGAGCAAGTCAAGTGCCTCCCCCGGACCACCCCATCCCTGCTCTTCCTGGGCTTGGAGGGGCCTCCCGGCGCCACAAACGTCCCGAGTGGCAGGTCCTGTCACCTCCTTGTCATCCAGAAGAAGGAATTAATTGTGGAAACTCTGACTTCAGAGACTATAAACCAGATCCTGCAGATAAAGCGGTTTCAAGGAAAATACCCGCCGTTCCCAGGTGAGAGCAAGCCCCCATCCCCGGAGGGGTGTAAGAAGCCTTTGGCGTGTGAGAGAGCTGTCCTCTGCGGGATTCAGCAGGACCACAGACCGCCGGGCCTGCCAGTCCAGGAGCTCTGGCACATCCCCGAGGGAGAACGTGGCTCCTCAAAGGGGTGGCCGTGCTGACCCAGACAGGCACCCACCAGGGAAGTCCGCAGCAGCCCCGCCCTGCCACCCTGAGAGGGCGGTATCTCGCCCTTCCGGGCCGTGACCCTCTTAGATACCAGCAGCACCCCTGTGGCCACACCCCGTGTCCACGCAGAGGCACATGCTACCCCCTCCACTCGGGGCTCCCAGACCCCCAGGCCACGAGAAGCTTCTCTCTCCTTTTCTGCAAAGTCTCAGGACTTCAGAGACCAGAATGGACCTCCGCAGGAAGACTGCGCCCAGGTCAGCGAGAATAAATTGCTCTCCTCAGCCTGCCTGCTTAGCGAAAGAAAACGAATATTTCAGAAATTCCTCATGTGCTGCTCAGCGAAGAAGAAATTCTATTACAGCTTTCAACTAAGCATCCAAAACACAAGCTCGGGGGGTGTTACACAGTTGTCACTGTGGGTGAGAAGTGAACCTGAAGGTTGTAAAGACGCCTTGGCTCAATACCCCTGGAGGCTGAGAATGGCACCTACATGTTTCCAGGGGGAGGGGGGGGGGGAGAAGAGCAGGGAACAGCTTTTGGGAATGGGCTGACTTAGGTTTAGCTTCCTCTTACTGAGCCTCGGCTTACCCAGCTGTGAAATGGGGCCATGGGCCCATGGAATTCATGGGGGCACCGATAAGAATTCCACAGCATGCCGAAACCGGTTTGGCTCAGTGGTAGAGCGTCGGTCTGTGGACTGAAAGGTCCCGGGTTTGATTCCGGTCAAGGGCATGTACACTGGTTGCGGGTGCATCCCCGGTGGGGATTGTGCAGAAGGCAGCTGGTCGATGTTTCTCTCTCATCGATGTTTCTAGCTCTCTATCTCTCTCCCTTCCTCTCTGTAAAATATCAATTATATATATATATATATATATATATATATATATATATATATATATAATTCCACAGCACATGGGAAGCGTCTAATGCAAGGTGTGCCATAGTACCAGCTGTCACGTTGTTCTTATTGTTAATATATCATTATTATTATAAACATGTAAACATTACTCTACTTCCCCGAAACTCAGATTCTTCATCATTAAAATGGCGGTAGCACCACGTACGCGCTAGGCTGTTCAAAATTAAGTGAGATAGCAGATGTACACCCACACAGAACAGTGCTTGACCGCTAACAGCTGTTCGAATAAATAACAGCGATTATTATCCTGATCCCTCCCTCTAACCTGGGACCTTGTATGATGATGGATCAGTGAATATCGGCTGAACGATTAACACATTCATAAAAGAGAGAAGGAAGTGGCTTCAGGCAGCCGGCCCCGGGTTCTTGGGAAAACAGGGAGCGGCGAACCAGTTGGCAGCTGCCCACATCGGAGCTGACCAGCCCTCGCCCGGCCGTCCCGCTCGGCGTGCAGCAGGGGC
Organism: Vespertilio murinus; assembly: GCA_963924515.1. Lineage (NCBI taxonomy): Eukaryota > Metazoa > Chordata > Mammalia > Chiroptera > Vespertilionidae > Vespertilio > Vespertilio murinus. The sequence goes on from OZ004718.1 coordinate 36,348,906, forward strand.
CTGCGGTGCAGATGGCCTGCCTCGAGGTTTACGAGGAGGAGGAGGTGAGCTCTTTCTTCTGGAAAAGTAACGGATGGCCTTTCTAACTCCCTGACAGAGGCGAGAATGCGCAGAAAGAAAAGGACGTCCGAGGGATATACGCTGGGACACATTCCGAGGCGGATTTATTACTTTCGGCTGCAATGGAGGCGATGCATTATTGCCTGTGACTCCACATCTGTTCATTTGCACATCAAAATGGACATGCTGCGAGGCTATTAATGATGGCTTCGGAGATATTGGAATGTCTTTGGAAATTACTATCAATAAAAAACAAACCGGCCATGGAGAAGTTACTATTTTTCCCCTAGTAAACGTACTGACATTTTATTCCATTATGGATGTTGTCCAAGGTATAATGAAATGCTCGGTGATTGATGGAGCCTCCTGCAGCTTCCCAGGCTCGCAGGATCCCTTTTCAGGAGGATGGCAGGCTGCCCGCGCCTCAAAGAGACGCCCTCTTTGTCTGCAGCCCCGGCAGCTGTCCCGGGGGCTGGACGCGGGCCGCTCTCCTCCAATGAGGCCTGCCTGGTTGTGCAGGGGCCCCCAGAGGGGAAGGGGGCCCCCAGAGGGGGTTCAGGCCAGTGCCCTGCCTCTTCCCTCTTCCTCTGAAGATTTCCAGCCATGTGACTCCGCCGCTGCCTCACCCAGAGCACAAATCCCCCCGAAATCCTGGGGGATATTAAAATCTCTAATAACCTCTGGAGTTACTGACCATTCAACACCAGAGCCCCTGCTGTAGCAGGTGTTAACTCTTCCCTCACTGCTGGGTCAGGGGGAGGTTTTGGGGGTCCCTGGGGAGGGCAGCAGAGCGCAAAGGGCACCCCAGGCATCAGGATAGTCATCGTGTTAATAGCGTAAGAACTGATAAGGCCGTAGTGGTGTATGGTGGCTGACCTAACCACAGTCCTCCCGCCTTCACTGCAGCCCCTCCTGTCACATTTTTAAGTCACTGAAGATGACCTGAAAGGGTACCCACTGGTTCTCCCGGACAGATGCACTCAACACCCAGGGCTATAGCTAGGTCACCCTGAGCCCTCCCCTCTGCCGGCCAGACACGCTGAAGTCAGGTGATAAAGAACTAGTCACTTCTGCCTATGAAGCCCAAGGCCTCCATCATGCCTGGTCGCGCTGTGCGATACACATGTCACCGGACCCGGATCCTGAAGTGCACTGTGAACAGCATATAGGGAGACCCAGACATGAGTCCTCAATAGGTGCAGATTGAGAGCAACATCGCGAAGAACTGCAGCTAAGCTGCCCAAGGTCACAGAGCCCAGAGCTGGCAACACCGAGAGAGGCGCTCAGCTCTGCTTCCAAAACGTGTGCTCTTTCTGTGGCTTCGTCTCAAGAAATCCATGCTGGCCTTGTCAGTCATCGACACCCTAGTCTAAATGAGCTATGCTGGTGCAACCCGCGTAGGGACCCAGTGTCTGGGTGTGCTGGGGAGAGTTTATAGAAATCAGATCTGCATAAAATGAGCTGCAGAATCAGTTCCTCATTGCTCCCCCGAAAGCCTTGCTGAGAAACCCCACGGTGAGGGCTTTGACCTAGATGATTTCAGACGAAACTTCCTTCCATGCAGACAAGAATGCAGTCTTCCCGTCTACATTCTACTGAGCCACTAGGGCAGGGGTGGGCAAACTTTTTGACTCGAGGACCACAATGGGTTCTTAAACTGGACCGGAGGGCCGGAACAAAAGCAACCTGACCATGCTGGCACTCTCACCTTGGGCTGTTAGTGAAGGAGCAGACGGGAGAGCAAGAGAACCCTCAGCTCTTTCAGCTCCGCGGGCCGGATAGAACAGCCAAATGGTCCGGATCCAGCCAGAGGGCCGTAGTTTGCCCACGGCTGCACTAGGGCCACCCTCCTAAGGCTAGGGAAGCCTGGGCTCCTTTCTCTTCCTTGGATCCTTCTCATTATCCTTGGAATAAAGCCAGATTCCTAGGCCTGACTCTCATAACCCTCCTTAACTCAGGCACCAGACCTGAACTCAAAGCCCCACGCTCCAATCACCTCACATCTTTCTGTGTCCTGCCTACCATGGAGTGCTTCATCCCTCAACCACACTTTGTGTGGTTAGGAAAGCAGTTCTCCCTGTGACTGAGGGTGCAGGACCAAATGCTGACTGAGCCGTCAACACCCAACAACAGCCAAGACGCTTTCTGGGTGCTCGTCACACGCACCTGGGCCCACGCAGAGCCTGCATCTGTGCACAGAGCCCGGCCTGAAGCCAGGCCGTGCCCATGTTAGGATCTCAGCAGCGCGGCTGTGGCGGGCCCGGGCCCACCTGTGTCCCCCAGGCCTCGCCGCTTCCAGGCTGCACCTGGAGATGCAGGCCTCACCCTCGTTCCGGGCCCCCACCTGCTCCGCTCCATGACACACCCTTTCCCGGCTGTCTTCCTTTCCCTGTCTCGCTCCTCCCTCCCTCACAGTGTTCCCAGGATCACAGCCCTAATCCACCATGGGCATTGTAATCCGGTCTCAGGGTTTGCTCCTTGGAACCCACCCTAAGAGAATGGCCTTGGGAATTGACTTGACTTCTTTGTGCCTCAGTTTCCTCATCTATAATACTGGGATATACTGTAGAACCCATAGATAGCACATTTATACAGGAACACAGTAAATGACATGCGAGTTAGCTGTTTTTAGTAAGTGATGTAACAGCGGCCAGTGACTGGCTGCCGGAGAATGCACTAGGCCCTCTAGCCCAGGCGCCCTCGGCTTAGGTGTGCATCAGAACCGCCGGCCGGGGGGGGGGGGGTGGCTACAGGGACTGCGGCCCCTGCCCCAGAGCTCAGGATCCCCCAAGTCTGGGAGAACCCGAGAACCTGCACTTGGAACAGCTCCCCGGGGATGCTGAAGCTGCCGCTCTGGGACCCCACCTTCTGAGCCACTGCGCTACACCAGTGTTTCCCAAAGTGTGGTATGCGTACCCCCAGGGGTACGGGAAGAGTTTGGTGGAGGTACGTGTTGCACCAGAGTTTGGTGGGGATATGCCCTGCACCGTGCTGAGCTGCGCCTCATTCTACCTTCTCATGAGTCAAGTCAATTGCATCCTTCTCATTGATCCAAATAAATGTTATTTATAACTTTATTTATATTTTATTATGAATAATTTTATTTTTCATTTATTATTATTTTGTGTATGTACCCAAAAAAAAGAAAAATATATTTTGATTGCTATTAAAATACATCCATTTTTTTTTTTGACGAGGCGTACTCAGCGTTACGAAAATTATAGAAGGGGTACACATACGTCAAAAGTTTGGGAAACACGGCTCTACACGATCACGTTTAGTCCCCGCAGTAACCCTGGGGCAGGCATCTCCAGCTCCACTTCAGAGGGACCCGGAGAAGGTAAGCAAGCCCCACGTTCAAGGCCACCCAACAAGTGTGTGGCCGAGCCAAGACTCAAGGCAAGGATGGCCTGAACCCAAAGCCTGGTCTCAGAGCGGCCTGCTCACACGTCCTGCCCTGGGCCATGCGCAAGTCCAGCTGTGAGTGAGCAAACTCCCAGGGGCTTCCCATCACCGGCCCTCCCCGCGCCGGGCGAGCAGGAGGGGGGGGGGCAATAGGTGACGGCCTCGGTCTGCAGGGCCTACTCCCCAGGCTGCCCCCGGGGCCAGAGAAAGGGGCCCCTGACCCTGTGACCCCGAGCAGGCTCCTGAGAGCAGCTCCCCAATATGCCAGAAAGAGGAGCCAGGGCAGAGCACCTACCTCGGCTGCTGGCGGCTGGCCTGGGGGCCACGGGGCCCAGGGCGGGCAGCGCCTGGGGGTCACCCATGAAGTGGTGGAACCAGCGGCGCCGCAGCTGGCGCAGCTCCGAGTTGCGGCTCCGGAGCCAGCGGGGCCCGGGCCGGGGCCGGGCCAGGGGGCTCTGCAGCACGTCCACGCCGAGCAGCAGCTCCGGGCTGACGCGGGGGTCCTGCAGGGCTCCGCTGTCCAGCAGGCCCACGCCCAGCGCCACGGCGGCCACGGGCAAGGCCTGCAGGGAGCCGGGCGCCCGGGGCCCCTGCGGCAGGCCTACGCGGGCCCGCTGCAGCAGCAGCAGGCTGCCGGTCATCAGGTAGGCGGCCGTGAGGAAGAAGAGCAGGAACTGCGTTCTGCGCAGAAACTTCTGGAGTCGGAAGAAAGGTTTGGCCATGCCCCTGGGCGGCGGGGCTCCCGGCTGGAGCCAGGGCACGGCCCCTAGCGCCCGGGCGGGAGGGGGGCCGGGGCCTCCGGAGGCATCATCTCCGCATCCCGGAGCCGCCTGCGTCCGCCGGGGGCTACTGCTCCCGCCGCCCCGCTTCCAGCAGGCGCGCAGGTGGCACCTTCGTCACGCCCCTCTGGCCACCGCGCCCTGGGGCTGCAGCTTCCGGCGGAGGGTCACGACCTCGGCCATCCCTCAGCTCGGCCCACCGTCACCTTCTTCACCGCCTGGCTCAGAAACCTGGGGAGGCAGAGAAAGACCACGTAGGTGAGCCAGGAGGGGCCTCCACTCCCACCGCTCCAGGCCCGGAGCCCCCTCATGGCTGGCTCTATTTCCCAAAGAGGGACAGGGGACAGAGAGCGGGGTTCAAGCCTCAGCTCTGCCACCGGCCGGCCGTGTGCCATCGGGCAAGTGACTTCACTTCCCCGGGCCTCGGCTTCCTCGCCTATAAAATGGGGACAACACTGTCCCCGGGGTGGTGGTGGGCAGCAGCGACAGGGCAGAGGGAGAGCAGCAGCTCCGTGCCGGGTCCTTGCTGAGCGTCAGGCACTCAGCCCCACGCCTTACGTCTTATTTCGTCTCACCCTCCCACCAACCCAGCGCGGTGGACCCTGAAATGTCCCCAACGACAGAGGGAGAAACCGTGGCCAAAGGGGCCAAGAAGCGTTGTCCCCCAAGTTGCACAGCCGGAGGCGCCAGGGTGCGGAGCACGGCCGGCCTGACCTCAGAGCCTGTGCTCTGAGCCACACAGACAGCCCGGCCACATACAAGCGCACCCAGCCCCAGGCATGAGCATACAGCAGGTGCTCCACACAAGCATGCAAAACTCCCGGGGCGCACCGGGACGGCCGGCGGGGCCTTGGAAAGTGCTTTGCAGAGGCCGGTCAGCTTCAGCACAGGAACGGGCATGGGGCAAGGGGGAATGGGGGCGGAAGGGGGGTGTGGAGAGAACGTGCAGTCTCCCCAGGCTTCCTGAAGGCTACGGGCCAAAGGACCAGGGCAGCCGGAGCCCCGCACCTGCGATCGGGGTCTGGGGCACCTGATGTAGAGAAGGCAGAGGGCTCTCAGGGAAGCCCCCCGCCCCCCAGACACCTTCACTCCCCACATCAGCTCCCCTGCTGGGCTGTGGGTCCGGCTGGCGGGCCCCTGGGGGCGGTGGCGGGCTCTGCAGCTGCGGGGTGGGGGGAGGAAGGCCCTCACACAGGGACGGGCTTGTCCCGAGAAGAAAGGCTCCGGGGAGCGTGACTAAGCCGCTGCCGTCACTGACTGGGGCCGGGACTCCCGCCAGACCAGCGGCCCCTCAATGGCCGCTCTGTGCGCAGGGGCAGGGGCCGGGTGTGAGGGGAAAGACAATGTTTGGGCTCTGTGGCCTGGCATTCCAGGGCCGAAGATCCGGAGGAGCCCGGGCCTGCACGGCCCTTTCTGACTGATCGCTGATGCTGGCCGCTGCCAGTTGTGAGGCCTCTGGGGAGGGCAGGGACCTGGGAGTCCAGGCGGCTGGCCCTCCGGGCTGACGGGGGTGCAGGCTGGGTAGCCAGCAAGTGAAGGTGGAATTAAACTCGGAGTCGGGAAGCCGTGCGGACCTTATATTTTCTCTCTAAGCTCGTGTGTGCCAGGCCCACCCCAGCCGGCCTCGTCAGATTTGTAAAACCACAGAGAAAATCCCGGGAAATCCTGACTGATCTCCCCGTCTCCAGCTCCCATCCACCTCCACGGGGCTGCGGGGCGATCCTCCTAACACGCAAATCTGATCGCAGCACTCCCTGCTTAAAACCCCTTTCAATGGCTCTCCGGGATCAACTCTGAGCTCCTTAGCACAACATACAAGGCCGCTTCGTGATCCGGCACACGCCTCATCCTTGCCAGGCCCTTTCCTTTGGCTTTGCCAACATGCATTCATGCACATGCACACATGCACACACTCACACGCACAGACACACACGGAGAAGAGACACACATGGAGAGACACACAGATGCCCACCACGCTCCAGCACACACAACTACCCAGCACAGCTGTCTTGATGCCTTTGTACACAGTGCCCTTCATGTCTCCCCCAGCCCCTCCTCCTCCCCTCATCCGCCTTCCCTCTTCCCCCCACTTTGCCCAATGCATGGGGTAGGGAACCATGTTTCGGCCAAGGGCCATTTGGATACTTATAACATTATTTTCAGGCCACACAACATGATCAACTTAAAAACCAGCCTGCCACATTTGGTCAAACATCTCATTAACTCACCCCTAATGGCTCGGCAGGGCCGGACCAAACGATTTCTTGGGCCTCATACCGCCCGAAGGCCGGGTGTCCCCCACCCCCAGCATTGTGCTCCCTCCAAGGCTCAGCCCGGGGGCCACTTCCTCCGAGAGGCTTTCCTGGACCACCGCCCGCCCTCCGGGAAAGCTTCCTCCGCTCCCCCCCTCCCCCCAGCCACAGCTGGCCCCTCCTCCAGCACTCACATCCCGGGACCATTTTAATTGTCCACCTACTTGTCCATCATCCTGGTAGGACGGTGATGGCCTCAAGGCGAGAGGTCCCACCCTTTCCTGTTCGTTTTGGTAACCGGGGCCCCCAGCATGAGGCCTGGCAGTGCAGATGCTCTGGGATCTTTGGTTCTGAATACGGTTTTTTTTTTAAGTGAACGGTGAGGCACACTGCCAGGCGGATCCCGGTGTTGGACACGGGCTCCGGGGCTGCAGGAGCCCAGCCCGCAGAGCAGAGGACGCGGTGCGTGAGCGCACTCCACGGAGGCAGCTTAGCACAGCGCGGTCTTCCAGACCCCGGGGGCCGGCGAGGCGCCTGGGGTGTGTGCTCTCCTCTCTCTGCTGTACGTCCACGAGGAGGTGTTTCCAGCTCTGCTCACCAAGGACCTCTGGTCACAAGACCAGGATCCTGCCAGCAGAAATAAGCCTGCAAGAGGAGGCTAAAAGGGGGAGAAGGGAGGACTCCCGCTATGGAAAGAAAGGTCCCGGTAAGACAGAGCAGGAACGCGGGCAGCGGGTTAACAGTCCGGAACCTGGAAGACGCGGGGTGGCTCCCACACACACGTCACGTACAGGCTGTGGACACGCGTCGGGTGGTGTACAGAGTGGGCGTTGCCAGGGCTACAGCCAGGATCCTACTGATGACACCCAAGTTCCCCCGGGCCTTCCAAAATCCTCTCTGGAGCTCCCCCCGCCCCCGAGGGGCTGCCCCTGGTCTGAGGAGGGGGACACTGGGCGTGAAGGCGGGGGTCCGGCCGGAGCTCCATGACCCAGGCCTGCTATAAAGCCAGCTGCCGGTCCAAACCTGTAAAATCACAAAGCGAATCCCGCCCAGAACACCTGCGTGGGGGCCCTGCAGGCCCAAAGCATTAGGAACTTGCCCCTCTGCCCTGTACTCCTGCCACATTTCCCCGTCGTATTATACCTGCCACTCACCCCCACTCTCTGCCATGCCCACCCCTCCTTCCGGCTGGCAGCCCCTCTAGGGCACAGATCCCGTGGGATTTACCACCACATCCCCCAGGTCCCAGGACTCAGCCAGCAAGGCAGGGCTGGCCACTGTTTGTTGAGTGGCTGAGCCTGAAAGAGGCCTGGGGGTGGGCTGGGGGGTGGGGAGGAGCGTCTGCGCAGGCGCTCACACCGGCCACGAGGTCAGGCGAACAGGAGCACTGGCCAGCCCCTGGGGACACCCAGCCCCTGCCGGAGGCCCTGGCCCGGGAGCCCACCAGCTGTGCCCACTGCCCCCCAAAGCCGGGGAGGGGGGGAGCTCTCCACGAAAGCAAACCCAACTTGGGGAAATCACGGCCAGGCCCCTCACCTGTTAACCGGGTGTAAATCAGCACTGATGTGGGGTCCATCGGGGAGTAAAACTGCTGCTACCCACCAACCACGGCCAACACTGGTTATGAACTCAAAGAGGCAAACGAGGAAACGCCGGAGGGGGGGCCGGGGGCGGCTGTGCCATGGGTGGAATCGGTCACTTTGCCTCTTCTTAGCGGCTCACGTCCTGGGTGGGCCTAGTATCCCGTTCCTGCGAGAAGCTGGTCCCATGCTAAGATGGTTGCTAGCAGCCGCCTTATTTTACCACACCGCCGTTTACTAAGCTCTTGTGATGTCACTACGCAGGCTAGGCCGCGTCGGAGGCTCTACCTGCGCTGTCTCATTCGCTCCCTGCCTCCCACAGAGGCAGATGCCCTGGTCACCCCCACTCAGAGCCCGAGTTTCTGAAGCTCAGCGGGGTGAAGTCCATTGCCCACGGTCAGACACACCAGGCCTGGCCTCAGACCCAGGCCGCCCGCTTCAGAGCCCGCCCCGTGCCCACTAAGCTTCCTGCTCTCCCCACACCAGCTCCGGCTTCACCCAGGGCAAGATTTATTCTGGAAAGAGCTAGGCGTGCCCCCGCCAGCACCTTTCTGAACTCGGGCCAGGCCAGAGCTCATGGCGTCCCCGAGCCAGACCTCCTGGACACTGCCATGTGGGTCAGTGTGCCGGCCGGCCGGCTGGGCCCTCCCCTTCCGCAGTCTGGGTCATTTCCCCTAAGCCATGCTTCCCGTGTGGCACCTCTCAGGGAGGGAGCGGGAGCCTGGATCAGGTGGGCACTCAGGCAATCGGAGCCCTCTTCTGGTCCCCTGTTGTTATCCGGGTCCCAGGTAGATGCTGAACGTGAAGGAGGCCAGGGGGTGGGGAGACTGGGCAGATGGCACCTGCCTCTCACCTAGGTTTGGGGCCTGAGAAACTGAGCATGGGAAGGGTGGCAGCAGCAGGGAGAGAGGGAGAGAGGGGGAGGGAGAGGAGGGGAGGGAAGGGGAGAGGGGGAGGGGAGGGGAGGGGAGGGGAGGGGAGGGGAGGGGAGAGGCGTAAAGACAAAGGAACAGGGCCCAGCATGCTGCTCTCCATTCAGGGAGATGGGCACTCTGAGCCCCAGCCTCTATGACTGGGAACCAGGGATGGGGGGGGGGTGTCTCAGCAAAGCCACACCAGGGAGCCTCCTGTGGGCTCAATGCTCTGAGCTGCCCTTCCCTGTCTTCTCCCACCTCACCAAAGCCTGCCTCTGCCCTGCTCTGGCTCAGTGCCTGTCACCTGGACCCTCCCCTCCCAGTAGCCTAAGAAGGTGATCTTCCTAACAAGAACTAGTGCTACAGCCTGCAATGGATCCCCAGGACTCAGATGGCCAAGTTTAAGCTCCCCAGCCTGGCATTCAATGGCCCTTCTTGGCTCAGTCTCCCAGCCCCTTCCTTTCACTATTGCTTCCAGAATGCAATCTCCCAACCAACGTCCCCTGGCACGCTTTGCCCCCTCAGACATGTTCTTCCCCTGGCGATGAATATCCGTGCCCCATCTCATGGCTCTGCAATGCATTGTGGCCACCAGTCAAGGTGGCGTCAGCTCCAATGCCACCTCTTCCATGATGCCTTCCTGATTCCTGAGGGAACAGAGCCGCTCGCCCCAGCCCCGCACAGCTAGGTGGCAAAGTTGATGCTCTGTGACCCGCACCTGGTCCCACCTGGAGTCAGGACTCTGCTACTCTGCCTGTTCCTCCTCCTCCCAGCCTGTGAGCCCCTGTTCTGCCCACCTCCGAGTGGAACACAGGACCTGCTCCCAGGAAATCTGTGCCCGCTGGCCACCCTCCAGTGCTCCGGGCCATGCTGCCCTCATCTTGGGCTCCCATGCCTCTGGGTCTTGGAGACTCAGAAAGAGAGCCAAGGACCCATCTATATATATAAAAGCCTAAGCTGCTCAACCAGCAGCTATGATGCACACTGACCACCAGGGGGCAGACACTCAATGCACAGGCATGGAGACATGGAACAGACTGATGAGTGTCAGAGGGAAGGGGGGAGGGTGGGAAGAGATTAACCAAATATCTTATATGCATACTAGAGGCCTGGTGCACGAATTTGTGCACTGGGCCTCTAGTATGCATATAAGATATTTGATATTGCATATAAGATATTCCTGCACCAGTGGGGTCCCTCAGCCTGGCCTGCAGGGATCTCCAAAACCAGCAATCTGACATCCCCCAAGTGGTCCTGGATTGTGAGAGGGCAAGGCCGAGGGACCCCACTGGTGCAGGAATCCGTGCACTGGGCCTCTAGTTAAATATAAGTGTGATGGTCCTTGGGTGGGACATGATCTGGGAAATGGGAATGGAATGGGAGTCCCTCACATTGAAGAGACAGATCTTTGGTATATGTGCCGCCAGAGTGAGCACAAAGAGGCAAATCTTTGAACTTCCGAACTTTTGAAGAAAGCCCCAAAGTAAGAAATGCTGCCTAAAAGTTATAAAACACTTAATAGTAAGGTGGAACCTCCAGTCAATGCAAAAGTGAGGGGATCCTGCATCAAACCTACTGCTGAAGTTCATATAGATAAGCATAAATTTTTCTATGCTACATTGGAGAGATTGCAATGTAGTCAGCCTCGAACACTACCAACTGTGTTGAATGCACAGATCAACAAACCGGACGAATGACTGATCGCCCCATAAACTTGTAAAGTCAAAAATCATTATCAGCCCCATCTTATCCTTGCAGGATTTGAGGCAGAAAGAGGGCCCGCTAATGTGGGCAAAGATAAATAGCTATTGCTAGGCTGGACTCTGTAAGTTTTCTGGTTTTAAATTTGTAGCTTCATCGATCATGTCGCATGGCCTTCATCTGTTCAACACCAGAGACAGGGGGTTCTCGCAGGCACCGTGCTAGGGCCCAGGGCTGCAAAGAAAGACAGGATACCGCTGTGGGGGGGCTGGCGCGTTCCCTTTTTAGCTAATCGATCTGGAGCCCGACCCACTCTGGAAACAGCCGAGCACAATGTCCTCTGGGCTATCCCTGGCTCACCTCCTTCGTAGAACCCTGCTTTGTTCATCTGTTCGTATGTTTCTCCTACCCAGTGGTGCACTTCTGAGAGTTGCCTAGATCCCATGGCAAACCTGGGCAAAGTGAGGACGTGCCACCCAAAGTCAGCCTGGCCCTTCTCTGGCTCTCTGCCTGCCATGCCCGCAGGCACTGGGACGAGGGGCTCAAGACCTTGGGCATGCCCATCATTAGAACCCTCCCTCTTGGCCCCCTCGCACCAAGACAGCCACCCTCTGGTTTCCGGTGCCAAGAGACGAGAAACCAGGTGGAAGGCAGAGACCTTAACAGCCACCAACAGGCACACTGCCTTTTACCGCTGTCAAAACCAATCGAATCCGTTCTTTCCTCCACTTCTCACATCCACACCGGGAGGCAGAGATCCTCCCTGACCACCTTCTCCAAAAGCGGCCCGTTTCCGATAATTTTCTGATAATTATTACCTGATAATTCTGATAATATGTCAACATGGATTACTAAAGCCACGAGGAGGGGTTAGAAGAAACAGTGGGTACACAAGACATTGGGCCCAAGGAAAAGGTAGTCAAAGATGGGGTTCATGCATTCACTCCCCAGAGGGGCAGGGCCTGCCTCTGGCCCAGCTCTGCCCCTGCTGGCGGGTTTGATGATCATTCCTATCTAACAGGTAAAGACCCCGAAGGCCTGAACACCCAGCTGCCCCAAAGCCCTTGGCCTTGACCTCAGGGTAGCCCTGCGGAGTCCGGGGAATGGCTCTCACCAGGAGTGAGCGGGACCTGAGCCAGATGGGAGCGCAAGCCGGGAGTGTCTGCGAAGAGAAGCACCCATTCCCCAGAGGCCCGCTCAGACAGGATTCCATCTGGCCCGGAGGCTCTGTGCAGGCTGAGGACGCTGCGGGGAGCCAGCTCTGTGACTTACTCTCCCGTGCGGGCCTCCCCTGACTCGGCTGGAGCCTCGGGTTTCAGCAGCCGACCAACCGGTGGCCCAGAACACCCACTTCTGCCTGGTTAGGCAGGCAGGAGGGAAGGGGCAGGGTCTGGCCTTATGCCTAATCCCGGCTTCTCTTCGCTTCCAGCCAGGCAGGCTGCAGGCCACAGAGCAGCACTCGACACCCACTAACCCCCCTGAATAACCCCTCTTCCTTCCAGAGGAGAGGTGAGGACAGGAGGATGCGGCAGCAGGCGAGGACCCCGGCCTCCTCCTGGGGAAGGTGAACTGCCAGCTCAGCCACCTGCCCGCTGCCCGGCTCACCAAGCTCCTTTAGCGAGGGGGCTTGGGAGACCAACATACCCACCCACAAACCAGCACCGCTGCTCCTCCTTGTAGAACCGCTGGTCTGTGGTGGCTCACCAGGGCACCTTCCCCACGGGACTTCCGAGGGCGAGCTACGTGTGTATGAGGCAGTGAGAGGCGGAATTGAGAGTCACCTCCCCCTGGCCCTCTCGCCAGCCCCTACCAGCATCCGGCAGGGGCTGCCACAGACAGGGCAGGGCCGGCCAGCTTTCCACCTCCTCTGTTTCACTCCCTCACTTTCTGAACTTAGTGACCTAGGCAACACAGAGGAGAAAAGGCCCCCCCCCTCCCCATCTCCTCATCACAACCATGGCATGGAGTCCCAAGCTGGGGACAACCCATGTGCCTCCATAAACTGCATGCTGTTTCAGCGACACGAGGGAACACACGGAGGACCACGGCATCTGATGTTAGAAAAGTAGTGGAGTTCCCAGCCTGTCCATCTTGGGAGCAGCGGGGCCCCGCCACTGTAGGCAGCAGCTGGGTCCCAGGGCAGGACTATGGGGGGCGGGGGGGGGGATACAGGGGGGTTGGAACCCTTACACGCATCCTCCCCAGGACGCAGGCTCAGCAAAGCAGCAGAAGTCCCAGCTCTGCGCTCTGCGCTGCCTCCTCGGGGCGAGCCTGCACGGAACAGGCATCACCCGAGGGCGCAGAGGCTCCGGAAAAGACAACCCCCAGGTTCCAGGTTCCCAGAGGCAGAGTCCTCCCAGCCCAGAGACTTCTCCTCCACACAAAAGGAAAACGCAATTAGCAGCCACCAGGCGTGAGTTTCCGTCCACAACCCCTGAAGACGCAAAGCTCTACTCGGGGTAGATACCGGGACAAAAATAAAGACATTTCTCTTTAGCCTCTGCCTCTGCTCAAGTTCACCAAGCTGGAGAAAACCCTCCGCTGACCGGAAGCCTGGCTTGGTAGCAGAACGCGGGGGGAGCTGCCGCTGGGTGACCCATCTCCGGTGCGCACCCCCAAAGCGTATCCTCGCCCCCCTCCGGGCACCAGATCCGCGGCTCATCCGGGGAAACGGACAGTGTCTCAGTAAACGAAGAGGGGGGTGAGCTTCAGCAACTGCCTTGCGCCCCCCCCGCCCCAGCCCCCTCGTTCCGGGGCGCTCCCCGCCATGCGCACACTCACCCTCGCTGCCCCCCAAAGGCGCCCCCGCCAGCGCGCCCGGAAGCCGGGGCAGGTGCAGTCCCACCGCGTCCCCAGCCGCGTCTACACAAACTTGTTCGCCGGCCCGACCAGGGGAAGAACCCTGCCCGCAGCCCGCAGCCCGCAGCCCGCAGCCCGCGCGGGTGTCCTGGCTGGGCCCCCGGGGGACAGGACTCACCGCGATCCCGGCCGGCCGGCTGGGGCGCCCGCTCCGGCGGCCACGCGCGCGCCTCCCTGGGGCGGCGAGCCCGCAGCCCCTCAGTGCCCGAGCCCGGCGCCCCGGCGCCCCGGCGCCCGCACGCCCCCGGGCTGCCCGGGGCCCGCGGCGAGCGGCCGGACGCGGCCAGGCACTGGGCGCTGCTGCCGGGCTCGCCGGGCTGCGGACGGACCTCCGCGCTGAGCCCGGCGGCAGAGCCAGCGGGCGCCGAGCGGGCGGCGGGCGGGCGGCGGGCGGCGGGCTAGCGGGCACCGGCTCTGCACATGCTCACTCGCGCGGCGGCCGGGGGACAGCGGCCGGCCGCCGCCGGGTCCTAGAGGCGCCCGCGCCGCCGCCCTCTCGCAGGCCAGTGGGAGGGGTCGCGGCTCGCGGGGAGGAGGCCCGCACCTGCCCTGGCCCACCAGACCAAACCACTGCGGGCCCCGTGCCAAGCAAGGACGCTGACACGCAGTTCCATACACGTACACACATGCACACACAGCCCCCCCTCCCTGTGATACACACACCAGGAGGATGCATTGGCGCTCACACCCAGACACACTTAGAACATAAGCACACGGGGCACTGCTGCACAGGGAGTGCATGGCCACACTCGAATACAAACAGGGCAGATGCACACTGCCTGATACAAACACACTCATTCACTGCTTATAGACCTCTCTCTCTCACACACACACACACACACACACACACACACACTGAGCACTGTACCACGCACTCAGAAACAACCCGGGACACTGTTACAGGCGCACATACACACTGCCACACAGTTGGCAGCACTCTGATACCAACGCACAGCCAGACACACTTGGATCACTGTCCCATAAGGAGCTGGACACTGACACCCGTGTCCTTATACACACACACTGTGGGAAACAGCCATACACGAAATCACTACCTTACAAATACGCTGACACTAGCTCCTTGCCCACACTAGGAGCAGCCACCAGCTGCTCCACTGCTCCACACCAACCCGGTGACAGACCTCCACAAAAGCAGTGCCACACATGATTCCACTAACACATACTCTTATACAGAGAGTCATCCTGGGCATGGCCCACAGGTACACACACACACACACACACACACACACACACACACACTGACAGGTACTGATACAGACACACAGGTATACAATCACAGGCTATGCACAGTCCCCTTCTTTAAATAAGGGTTAGACCCAATCCTAAGGATTTCCCCTCCAAGCCCCACCCCTGCTCCTCAGCAATCCCCAAGCCACAGTGTTACCCCTGCCCCCCCACCCCCCAGGTGCCTGCGTGGGCCTGGCCCTCACCTGTGTCTGGCTGTGAGATGCTCCGGGAGGCTGAGGACCACAGAGGCTGTGGCTCTCCTCCCGGCTTCCCAAAAGCAAGTGTCATGCCTCTGACTCCCGCTAGGGGCAGAGCTGCTTGCTAAGGCTCCGAAGAGCCTTTCAACAGGTGCGAGGCTGTGGGGAGAGGATTATCCTGTGGACCAGTCAGAGCCCTGCCTTCCTGTGGGTCAGCCCAGTGGCACCCGGAGAGAAGAGGGACTTGCTGGTCCGACCAAGCACCAAAGTTAGAGCAGCCAGCTCCCTCCGGGTGAACGCGGTGAGCTCCGGAGCTGGCAGGGGCCCGGGCGTAAGAGACACATCCTGTTGGGCCCCAGCACTCCTGGCTTCCAGAAAAGCCCCCATAGGCACCCCTTACCGAATGGGAACGTGTGTGTTGCTATAATCGTCAACAACAATAAATAACCACTGCACATTTTACGGTGCATCTGAGGTTCAAGGACCTGCTACATCATTTGCAGGGCCCAGTGCAAAATGAAAGCGTGAGCCCCTGGTGCAAGAATGATTGAGCATTTCAGGAGATAAGAGCAGAACACTGATGCAAGCGTGGAGCCCTTCTGAGCAGCGGCCCTGTACCCTACCTACCCTTGTCTTCTGCCTGGGAGGCTGGCCCTGGCTTTCTCATGCCCACAGCCTCACTTCAGACTCACAATGGGTGGCGGGTGCCTTCGTGGGCCCGCTTTGCAGATGAGGCTGCTGAGGCCCAAAGGCCAATGAATGCCTCCGGCCCACAGCACGCCCCAGGGGAACTGAAGCCCAGCGCCTCTGGGAGGCCTGGCATTGCCCTGCAGCTACCATGTGGGATAGAGGGTTCAAGCTGGGGAGTGGTGTGGCCGCCACAAGGGAGGAGAGCTGTCTCAAGAAAAGAGAAAGGGCTGCCAGGCATCTGTGCCATTTCTGTGGGCAGTGCCACACTGCACTGCGTTGCAAAGCCCCCTAGGGGTGCACCGCAGGGCCTCTGGGCGGGAGACAGGTAGGAAGGCGCACCTGCTGACTCCGGGGAGAGATGTTGTGAAAGGAGGCGCATAAAAGCATCCAGGAAGTAGTTGAGATGGGCTTGGGACACGCTGCTTGGGCCACTGACCGTATTCAAATGGCCAGGAGTATTTCAGAGTTGGGACGGAGCCCGCCCCTGTGTCAATGGAGACAGATACGAGGGTGCCAGGAGGCCCTGGACTACACCTGAGAGTGGGATCACTCCCAACCCCTGTACGACTCTCTGCCACAGCTCTCCTCCCTCCGTAGCTGGTGTGAGTTCGCAGAGCATCTCTGTCTCTATCCCAGAAAGCCACTGTGGGGAGATAGCTTAACATCACAGGGCTATGGAGGTCCCACGTCGGTGCCGACACATGTCCAGGTCCTGCTGAGCTATGCACTCTCCTCCCTCCCCTGCAAGCCCGGGGCTTCAACTCCCTCTCCCTGTGTTTGGCTCTGGACTCCAACTCCCCTCTTGTGGCTCCCAGTGACTGGCTCCCAAATGTTTAAATTGCCTCCTAGCCTCATGCTATATGGTGGTTTCTCCTTCCATCTTCCCTCCTTCCATCCATCCATCTGTTCGTTCATTGATTCACTGGGCAAGGCACCCATGGATTTTGTGTTCAACATTGGAAACCCTTCGGGGGGGAAAAAAGAATCAGAACCCTCGATGAGCTTCCAGTGTGGATAAACTGGGCAAAGAAACAGGCCCAAGGTGACACCATCCCTCAAAGGAGAAGCTCTGCTATACCTGTTAGGATGCTTGCCGCTTCGGGCACATGACCCGCTGCTCAGATAGCTCCTCTGTTTGCAAAGAAGAGTGTGATGGCTGGTGAGAAGACCACCAGCTGCGTGTGCCATGTATGTGAGTGGTGCGTTGGAAATCAAAAGATCTGCGACGTCATTGTGGGAAAGTTCAGGGAAGGCTTCACGGAGGAGGGGGTGACATTCCATCTGACTCTTGAACTTGACACAGCTGGTGCAAGGTCAGGGTGGTTGGAGAGGAGGCTGGACTGTCATCGTCTGCCTGAGCCCTCATTCCGCTCATTGACACCACTGGGCATGGCAGGGATGCAGATCCAGCCAGTGCCTCCACCTCAGCGTGCTCACCTGGTCATCACTCTTTAAAAATGGTCACTTAACAAGTTAGTAATTGCCAAGCCCACATTTCCGTACCATGTTGTCAAAGGCAGCGGAGTTGTCATGGGCCTGGGGATGGCAAGTCCAGGCAGCGTGTCAAATCCCAGCTCCATCTCTCTCACCTGGAGCAAGTGATCGTTTCTCTGAGCCTCAACGTCTTCATCAGCGTCACTGGGGCGCGCAGTGTTCAGAGACAGAGAACCTTAGGCAACTTCTCCTAATGGAGATGGGGAAGGGATGGGCGCCTGGTGTCTGGGAGGGCGGAAAACCAGGGCTGGGATCGGCTGGGGAGCGGATCGGGGCACGTGGTGTCTGTATTATTCAGGTGGACCCTCCAAACCTGCTTCACCCGTTTGGGCGGCTCAGAAGAGCAAGAAGTCCGTTTTGGAGGGATAGAAGTAGAGGTTGAGGAGAACACTTCCAAGAAAGATACCGGTTGATGGAGTGGGTGGGTGGAGGAGAAGAATATTCCAGGACCAAGAGGGGGCTCTGCGATTCCATCAAGACGAAGGCAGCAAACATACTCGGAATGCCCAGGGAAGGTGAGCCCTTCTCTGGTGTGCTTTTCCTTCGTGCTGTGAACGCTCTGGTGCCCTCTCCGTGCAGGCAGACCCGAGGCTGGGTTCCATGATTCGCTGGGCTGCTGTTTACTTGTCTCTCCTTGAGTACCAGCCACTTAAATGTGCCTCTGAGCCAGGGACAGATGGTAATTGCACCCCTTGCCGAGCTGCGCCTGCCAACACCCCGAGGGGCGGGAAGGACGGGAGTCTGCCTGGGAAGAAAGGAGCCCCTCTGAGCACTGGGCTGGTCCGGTCTGGGCGCAGCCAGGCTCCCCGGCCTGGGCCAGAGGTGCCTGAAGGTGTCAGGAATTGTGGGGCATGGAGAGAGCACTGGGCTGAACACAGGAGGAAGCCGGGGCTCCTTTATGGTTCCACCCGGACAGGCTGTGCAGCCCCAAGCAAACTTCCCTTTCTGGGCCCCGCCTGCCTTCTGGGCCCCCCCCCCCCCCCCCCCGCCTGCCTTTCGGGGAAATGGGCGTGTTGTCAGGCTGATGTTGAAGGGCTTTCCTTAGTGAGGCAGGGGATGAAATGAGAGTGATCTGGGATCGCATCTGCTTCTCTAGTTGGGCAAATCAAATCATTTCTCCCAATAGTTTTTTTTAATTTTAAAAAAATATATTTTATTGTGTGTTTTTTTACAGAGAGGAAGAGAGAGGGACAAAGAGCTACAAACATCGATGGGAGAGAATCATCGATCAGCTGCCTCCTGCGCATGCCCTACTGGGGATGTGCCCGCAACCAAGGTACATGCCCTTGACCGGAATCGAACCTGGGGCATTTCAGTCCGCAGGCCGAATCTCTATCCACTGAGCCACACCAGTTTCAGCACTCCCAATAGTGTTTAATTATTATTTATTTGTTTGTTTGTTTTTATCCTCACTCTGGCATAATTTTTTCCATTGATTTTTAGAGAGTGGAAGGGAGGGAGGGGAGAGAGACACACGCACACGGATTGGTTGCCTCCTCCATGTACTGCATGCACCCTGGCTAGGGCCTGGGAGTGAATCTGCAACCCAGGTATGTGCCCTTGACCAGGAATCAAACCTGAGACCCTTCAGTGCGAAGGTCAATGCTCCAACTATTGAGCAACACTGGCCAGGGCTTCTCCCAATAGTTTTTTAACCTGCAAAATGGGGAAAGTGTTTTCTTTCTAGGGCATAGTTCCTGGCAGAGGTGTGTATTTAATATGAGGATTATCCCAGCTGGTGGGAGTTATTAGGGTAACTCTCACCGGACCTGCCTGGGGTCTGATTGGCAGGTGCTGGAATCAATCTGTTGGATTGGGTTTGTGACTGCCTGACCCACCACCCATCCTACCTGCACAAAGACAGCGATGGGGTGGGGGTGGAGCCGAGAGCAGAAGTCAGTTGGTCGGGTTTGATGCAGAGTGTATGGGGCCAGTTGTCAGCCAGAAGGTGTGAGGGTCCTGGGGTGGCAGGTGGGCCCTGGTGCTAGAGGGGGCCGAGTAGGCACCCTGCCCTGCACCTCCCGCTGCCTGGCCACCAGCGGGCACACAACGTGCTTGGCAGAGGGAGCACCTCATCTTTGTTCCATTTTTACAAACTTCCCTGTAAGTCACACATCAAAGGCCTTGAACTTGCAAGTTGTCTTCTGAGGTAAGCTGTGGAGCTCCTCAAGCTCGTGGCATCGATAAAAGAGGAGGTGGGTTCACTTTCGTACACGGATTTTGCGATAATTTTGGATTTACTGTAAAGGTGAGGCATTCCCTGTGGTTGGCAAGCAGGTGGGGGCACAAGGCTAGAAGTGTATTAGGAGGCCTAGGGGATTCGGCCTTCATCCTGGAGCTGGGCGCTGGAGAGCAGCTGGGAGTTTTTTACCCATAAGTGGAAAGAGTGATGTGGGGAAGGGAGAGGGATGGTGGGTCCTGACCATCCAGACCACCGTGTCTCGGCCTGCGGTTGCCATGGCAACCAGAACCAGGGCGCGGGGAGCAGGATCTTTTTGTTTCTGTGTGTACGAGTTTGACCCTCAGAATGTTGGCCCGAGTTCGAGACAACTAGCTGGGGCCACCTGTTCCCCTGAAGTCAGTCCCCAGGTGGGTAGGCAGTTTCAGCACCACCCCACCAAAGCGGAGGCCTGGTGTGTGGGCCCAGGGCCCCTCCCGGGCCCTCCCCACCCGAGAGAGGACAGAAGTCAGGTACCTGTCAGGCTCTCTGACCAGACGCCACCCAGTTTAGACCAGCTCCCAGGAGCAGGGAAATGGGACGGGACAGCCAGTGTCAGCAGTCATCAAGTGTGTGTCACCTGCGTTTCCAGGCAGATGGGGGGTGAGGGGCGCTATCAGTGAATGTGGCACTTCAGAGGTACCCTTACCCCCTGAAGGAGCCACTGAGACACGCTAAGGCCTGGCCCCAAGTTGCAGTTCCCCCTCCGGGAGCCTGGGCCACCTCTACCTCCTGCAGCCTGCCTCCCTCCTCCCAGATCAGCCTCCGGGAGCCCTGCATCGTCCGTCACAGCCGGCCCCTGCCTCCCACAACCGCCCTTCATAAAGACAGGCCTGGCTCCTCCACCTCCAGCCGCAAGCACCTCCTTACCCACCATTAGGACCGGCTCCTGGAAGAAATCACTTCCTCAGTGCTTTTTAAAGGTAACCTTGCAAAGAGTTACTTACCGTAACACCAAACAGCTCTGGGGTCAGTCCCAGGAATAATTAACGATTCCGCCTATGTCCAATTTCTTTGTCTCCCTTTATTTCCACTGACTGACCAAGGGGGTTCAGGCTCCCCTGTCTTTCCCCAAACAGCCCTGCTCTTCAAAACAATCTAGTCAGTGTCCTGTTGGTGACATGAGAGATTTGGGGAGAAATCTTTTCTGGAGGGAAAATTGGAGAAAAATAATCTCCTCCTATATGTGGGCATTTACAGTTTCTAAAACGCAGATCTGCCCTGGCCTGTGAGCCTCAGTTGGTTGAGTGCTGTCCGGTGCACCGAGATTTCCAATTAGGGCACATGCCCTAATTTTTTGATTTCCACTTAGGGCACATGCCCAGGTTGTGGATTTGATGTCCAGTAGGGGGCCTGAAGGAGGCAGGCTATTGATGTTTCTCTCTCCCTCTCCCTCTCCCTATCCCTCTCCCTTTTTCTTCTTCTTCTTCTTCTTCTTCTTCTTCTTCTTCTTCTTCTTCTTCTTCTTCTTCTCCTTCTCCTTCTCCTTCTCCTTCTCCTTCTCCTCCTCCTCCTCCTCCTCCTCCTCCTCCTCCTCTTCCTCCTCTTCCTCCTCCTCCTCCTCCTCCTCCTCCTCCTCCTCCTCCTCCTTCTTCTTCTTCTTCTTCTTCTTCTTCTTCTTCTTCTTCTTCTTCTTCTTTTTCTTCTCTCTCTCAAATCAATAAAAACATATTTTAAAAAATAAAATGCAGATGTGGCCAAGTCACACCTCCTTGTGATCCTTCAAGGTCCTACCAGATTAGGTACAAACTCCATCAATAAAGGTCTGATGCAGCCAAACTCAGCATCCATGTTTTGCCAGCCTTGCCCAAGACTTGACCTCAGCGCCTGGATTACAGTATCTTACTCCCTCAGGCTGGGTTAGGCACCCCCAACCTCAACATAGACACACACACACACATGCACTCCTGAGTGTGTACACTAACACATTTTATGTATGCACGCATGTGAACGTGTGCACACCCATGTACAATATGTGTGCGCACCCGAACACACGTGCACCACAACACACCATGTCCATGTACAAAGCACACACAATGCGTGCACACATGGACACAAATACTTTTTATATGTGTTTGTTTTCATCACAGCTCTGGTTCTTAGAGCACTTAGGAGTCTGACACTGGTCTAGCTCTCCTCCACACTGCCCTCTGCTGGCCCTCACGCGGAGGGCAGTCCCAGCCCCCAGTGAGAGGTTAATGGCACTGAGCAGTTAGGAGGCTGGGCTCTGGAACTGGCTCTGCCACTCTCCTTCTGAGGGACCCTGGGGCGGTCCCTGCCCTTCCCTGGGGCTCCATCTCCCTCAAGGACAGTGGGTGGGGCCTACGTGGACCAGGTTGGAGCCGGTCCCATACCCGGTGGGGACACAAGGAGCCCAGCCTATGACTCTGGGCTGCAGCCAGCATGGCCGCCCCCTCCCACCCCCACCCCCCCTGCTCCAGCTTACTTACGATGCTTTTAGCTCCAAGAGGACCCATTTCGGAACTCCTCTCCGAGATATAAATTATCTTAAAGGGCTGCCCTGTATCACGGTGGCTGCACCGGGCCTAACCAGAAAGCTCGCCTGCCTTTCAGCAGGTTCAATCCAAGGAGAGTTATGGATTTTTTTTTTTCCATCCTAATTGAGCACTTCAGAAAGGGGGGTTGGAAACCTTCAATCGGTTTCATTTTTAGGGAAAGCAATTTTGACTTATTAGGCGCTGTTGGCTTCAGAAATATGCTCACTAATGACTTCCATTTAAATATTTTCCTCCAGCTGAGGCTTTGAAGAGAAATACTGTGTGCGTGGAGTCAGCGTGCCCCAAATGAGCATTTCCCACCTCGGCCTCTGACCTTTCTCAGCCAGATTCTCTCAAGAATTCAGAGACCAGGCGCGGGCCGAGTGAAGAACGCAGCTGCTGGCGTCACCTGTGGGCGGGTGGCTTCCCTGCCCTCTCCCAGCGGCCTGCGGTGTGTGAAGCACAAACTGGGACGGAGCCGCTGGTCTCTCAGAATCTGATCTCCCCAGATCCCCAGCCCCTCCAGGGTCAAACCCCAAACCTCTGGTCTTGCACAAAAGGCCCACCCCGCCCCCATCTGGGACCACAAAGCCCCCTGAGCAGGAAATGGTGGAGGCGGTGCCCAAACCCCTGGCCTGTTCCGGTGCGAGTGACCTGCACAGGCCGAAGGGCTGGGCATCCAGAGGCCCTGGTTTAATGCCCTGCCATCGCTGGCCCGATATTCTTTCTTTGTTCTTTTCTTCTTTATTTTGCTTGCTTTTTTCTTTTATTTTGTCCCTTTTTTAAAAATTTATTTTTATTGATTATGGTATCATATAATTGTCCTTATCCCCCGCCCCATTCCCATCCCAAACCCCTCCCTACATATTCCCCCACCCCCTTGTTGTCCATGGCCACTGGCTAGGCCCATGTGCATGCACACAAGTCCTTTGGTTCATCTCTTCCCCTTACCCCCACCCTCCCCTACATTCCCTCTGAGGTTTGAGAGTCTGATCGCTGCTTCTCTTTCTCTGGGTCTGTTTTTGTTCACCAGTCTATGTTGTTCATTGTTTCCTCTAGATGTGTGAGGTCATGTGATCCAAGAAGTACCCTTGTAAGAACCTAAACTGCGACAAGCCTTAATGGTTATGCTGAGGGGCAAATGAATCAATCTGTAGTGAGTTCCTTTCTGGGCCGACAGTTCTTTTGAGTCCCAATTTCAATATCAAATAGTTCCTTATGTGTACATGTCAGCCACGATATTTCAGATCTGGTTGGTGGACAAATGGTGCTGATGCAGGTCTGACCGTCTCTGGTTTGGTCCTGGGCATCCTTCAGCAACACGCAGCTGCTGTCTGCTGGTATGGTGAGGCGTCGCCAGCATCTTCCATCTCTGAATTGTGTCTCTTCTGTCTTCATGGCTGGAGCACTCCTGTCTATTCCTTGCTTTTTTCTTTTAAAGTTATTTATCTTTATTGTTGAGGGTATCACAAATGTCCCCCATCGCTCCCCTCTACTCAGTTCCCACCCCACCCCCGGCCTTCCTGCATTAACGCCTGTGTGCCCATGGGTTCTGCATAGAAATTTTTTAGTAATCTCTTCCCTCTGAGATTCCACAGTCTGCTCCATGCTTCCATGTCTCTGGGCCTATTTCGTCCACCAGTTTATTTATGTTTTTTTTATTAGATTCCACATATAAGTGAGATCATACGGTACTTGTCTTTTTCTGACTGACTTGTTTCGCTTAGCATAATACTCTCCAGGTCCCTCCAATGCTGAGCTGCATAGTGTTCCATTGTGCTAATGTACCACAGCTTTTGTATCCACTCCCACACAGATGGGTACTCGGGCTGTTTCCAGATCTTAGCTACTGTAAATCGCGCTGCACACCTTCTCATTTTGCTTCTGGCCCTGAAAATTGTGTAGCTGCTCACCACGCCCTCCTATCACTCTCCACTTTTCATTGTGCCCACTGTGTCCTCTACACAAGGCGTCAGCTTCAGCCCTGCCTGTTCTCGTCCATGTGAGAAGCCCTGGGGGAGGGTCTGTGGGCCGGGGAACAGTACGGTCCAGTGGCAGAACAGAGGGGGGATGGCAGGGGGCAGGGGGCAATCTCAGCTCCGAGTTATATGATCTGGGGCGAGAGATTTAGCCTCTCCAAACCTTCGTTTTCCCATCTGAAAAATAGGATCATCCTCATCCCTGCTTCCTAGTTTGCTGCCAAGACTAAGCATGGAGAGGAAGAGTGTCTGGGACAAGTGATTGCTTACCCATATTCTTCCCCGTTAGATTTCTGTGTGCCTGTGACTTAGTGCTGACCCTCTAGGCAGCCTTCCCAGCTGGCCTGACTCCTTCCCCGGAAGTGAGACGGCCCTCGCCCGAGCTCGGCAGCCTCTCTCTTGCCTGTGTGATGGCTATGCTGTGCGTTGCAGCTATTTGTCACTCTTTTGAACGCTTTCGTTGGCAAGTGTCAGGAACTCACTCAAGCCAGGTGAGGTCAACAGAGGGCCTGTTTCTAAGAATATGGAGATGTCTGTCCCACAGAACCCCAAGAGCAAGAAAGCAGCTGAGCCTCAGTAAGGCCTGGGATAGAAACCTGGAAAGCCTCTGGGAACACGGGGAATAGCCACTCTCCCCTGTGCCTCTGCTTCTATCTGAGCACTGGCCTCATGCCCCACCTCTGCCTCCCCCTTTCTGTTTCTCCATCTTTCTATCTGTCTGTCCCTCCCTGTCTCTCCGTCCCTCTGTCCCCCACCCCCTCCACCCTCTCTGCAGACCAGCGTCTTCCTCAATTCAGCCACAAGGTAGAAACGCATGGCCTCTCAGTAACTTCTCCTGATGGCTCTGGCCCTTGGAATGTTGAGCAGTTTCTGACTCAGTTTCCAAGTTCCGCAGACAGAGGCCTGACTGGCTTTCCAGGGTCCAGTGCCCCAGACCCCAAATTACGGGATGGCCTTATACTCCAGAGTGGCTCCATCCTTTGTACCTGTCTACCAGGCATGTCTATCTATCTTCCCCTGAAGGTCCACAAAGGGCCCCTCAAGGACCACATGTCTCCCACCTTTGCCTGCTCCAGTTCCCATTCCATGCCCAGAACATACATTGTTGTTGAATAAAGGGAGGCATGAATGATGAAGGAGGTGCTTGCATTTCTAACTTGGACCATCATGCCATCTTACAGCTATTCTGTTCCCTGTGGGACCCAGCGAAGGAGCTGTTTCTAGCACCATAACCCTCCCTGGAAGTCACTCATCTGAGGGGTGGTGGCGAGCCCGCCCCCAATTCCCATTCACCCAGCAGGGTGGGGCCTGCTCCCCCAGCCCCCTTGTGGGGCCACTCCAGCTTACCTGTTCTGCGTGCACCCAAAACAACCCAGCGCCCAGCCTTCCTGAATATGCAGAGTGCAGCTCCGGGATTTAAGTTGATTTCTGCAGGAGCGAACCTGCTCACTCAACATAATCTCCACTCCCAGAAATTATTAAAGGAGCTGAATTAAATTCGCTGGGGTCAGAGGCCAGGGAGCACTGGAAGCGAGGCAATCCCAGCAGAAGCGGAGCTAATTGCCGCGGCCAAACATGCTGCAGGAGTGGGGATGCTGCTGAATAGTGTACTCAGATCCTAATATCAGAGCAAATAACAGAGAATCTGCTCCTTGGCCGGGTGGTCAGGGGGGTCTCAGTCTGGGTTTGCAGAACTGCCCCCCCCTCGCCCCCGACCCCTGCCAGGTGAGATGTGCAGGAAAGAAAAGGGTGTGCCTGGTGAGCAGACCCCGACATGCCCAGTGTGGAATTTACAGCTTTGACAAACTTGCTGTCTCTAGGCTCCCTCAGGGAAGCCAGCTTACTGCCCCTCTTCCTAGGCCCCCATCTTGGATGGTGTCAGAGGGAAGGACTTCCTCCTCGCCTGGTTTCCAGGGGGAAGTCTTTTTCAACACTCCCTTCGTCTCTGTCTCTTCATCCTCCTGGGAGTGATCTGGCCCCAGGGAGCTGGCCCGTGCTGCTCCGTCCCTGCAGTGAGGTGACGGCCTTGGTGCAGCCAGCCGACCTAGAGGCGTGCCCGGCAGCCTGGCTGGAGGTGTTGGTGAAAGGCTTGTGGGGCTCTGTCCTTGTTTGTTTGCTCAACTTGTTCAAACCCAGGTGGGTTTTCACTGGAGGGCGTTCGGAGGCTCCCATTTTAGTGACATGCATCCAAATTCACCCAGCAGCCCCGCCAGTGTGCAGCGTGACTCAGTTGATTGGGCATCATCCCACGCATGGAAAGGAGTCCCTGTTCGGTTCCTGGTCAGGGCGCATGTCTAAGTTTCGGGCTCCGTATCTGTAGGAGGCATGTGGGAGGCAGCTGATAGATGGTTTGCTCTCATCTGGATATTTCTCTCTCTCTCTCTCTCTCTCTCTCTCTCTCTCTCTCTCTCTCTCTCTTTCTCTCTCTCTTCCTCTTTCTCTAAAAATCAATACAAATATTTTTTAAAATGTGTCCACTAAAGCCAATACCCCATTTTGTCTAGGGCACAACCTTCCTGCCTTATTAACAGACTATTAACAGACAACCACACGACTGTCAACAAACAAACAGAAAACACCATGTAGCCTCATCCAGACTTCTAGAAACCAGCAGGATCAAAACACAGGAGCCCGGGCCACAGCCACAGCTCTGGCTGGCTGTATATTTGGCTTCCGGAATCCTAGTCTTTTTTTTTTTTTTAAATTCCCCAATGCAACAAATATCAAGGATCTTTGGGAGGAAATCCCTAATAGTACCCCTGCCCCCCTTTGAACAAGTTGTGAAATAAAATAAAAAGTAAAGCTAGAGGCCAAAATATCAGGCTTAGTACTGCCGGAGGTCAGGTGGGAAGTGTGGCTTTGGCTAGTCCTACACTGCTAGATGTACCCACCCGGGCTCGGGTAGCAGCAGACTGGCACAGGCTTCCCACAAGGAGACTTATGTCTCAGAGGAGCAAAATACTTTTTTTTTAAATAGACTTGTCCTAGCCAGTTTGGCTCAGTGGGTAGAATGTTGGCCTGAGGACTGAAGGGTCCCTGGTTCAATTCCAGTCAAGGGCACAATACCTCGGTTTCAGGCTCCATCCCTAGTCCTGGTCGGGACACAAGCAGAAGGTAACTAATCGGTGTGTCTCACTTACATTGATGTATCAATGTTTCTCTCTGTGTGTGTGTGTGTCTGTCCCCCTCCCTTTTACTCTCTCTAACAAAAAATCAAAATCGAAATCAATGGGAAAATATCCTGGAGTGAAGATTAACAACAACAAAAACAAACTTTATTTTTTAAGAGCAGTTTTAGGGTCACAGAAAAACTAAGCAAAAAGTATACAGTACCCATATACTCGCTGCCCCCGTCCATATTCATAGTCTCCGAGCCACCATCAACATTCCCATCCGAGAGGAACATTTGTCACAGCCAATGAACCTGTATTGCCATGTCATTACCCAGAGCCTGTTGTTTACATTAGGGTTCACTCTTGGTGTTTCGCGTTCTATGGGTTTGTACAAATGACATGTATCCACCACTGTAGTGTCATACAGAATAGTCTCACTGTCCTAAGAATCCTCTGTGCTTTACCTAGTCATCCCAGAACCCCCAAGCATGAGGAACCACTGGTCTTTTTTTTATTATCTCCCGAGTTTTGCCTTTTCTGGAATGTCATACCGTATGCAGCCTTTTCAGATTGGCTTCTTTCACTTAGTGTGATGCATGTAAGGTTCTTTGGTGTCTTCTCATGGCTTGATAATATTTTTAGCACTGAATAATATTCCGTTGTCTGGGTGCACCACAGTTCGTTTATCCATTCACCTACTGAAGGGACATTTTGGCTCCTTTCAGGTTTTGGCAATTACAAAAGATGCTGTAACATCCAGGTGCAGGTATTTTTGTGCACATACGTTTTCAACTCCTTTGGGTAAATACCAGGAATGCTGGACTGTATGCCAGGAACACGTTTAGTTGAGTAAGAAACCACTACACTGTCTTCCAAACTGGTTGTACATTTTGAATCCCCACCAACAATGAATGAGAGTTTCTGCTACTCCACATCCTCGCCAGTATTTGGCGCCCTATGTGTTCTGATGTGTCATATTTTGGCCATCCCAATCAGTGAAGAACGTTTGCTCTTTGAAGTTAGATTTGACCCCAAAAGAAGGACGAAGCCTAGCGTATTGCAGAGTTACGCTTCCCAAGTTCACCAGTCCGAAGGGCCAGTGAGTGAGAAGGTAGGGGAAGACCACCTGTGCTCAGGGGAAAGTCTTCCCCCTGGAAACCAGGAGAGAGGAAAAAGGGGACCCTTCTCACAAAGAGCGACTCTGTTCATTCGGCCACCTAAACCAGAAACTAGGCCATTGTTCTTTCGTCCTACCAGTTTTTTACTGCCCACGTACAAACAGTCACCAAGTCCTAGTGATTCAAGATTACTTTCCAAATAAATTTCAGTGCCGTCCCCTTCTCCCCATCGCTGCTGCTGACACATTGGTCTACGCCTTCTCTCTCCTAGGCAATAGTAATAGCTTCCCTACTTGCTTTCTTGCTTCTCTACTCTTACTCATCCCCATGCCCATTGTGAGTCAGAACAGTCCTTATATAATGAAAGTCTGGTCACACCAGTCCCCTTCTTGGACTCCTTCCGCTCCCTACAGCCCCGTTTATCTACAAACTCACTCCCCCCCCCCCCCATTTCTCACCTGGCACCTCAGTGAAGTTGAGCATCTTCTGTGTCTCCAGCGTGTCCCGCCTCTCAGGCCCCAGGGCCTTTTCACATGTTGTTTGTTCTGCTGGTTTGTTCTCCTGATCCTCCTTCACTATTTCCTTGGATACGCTTTAATAATCTTCTAAGTTAAAAAATATAGTTAGAAATATACAACATTCCTGGATAAGAAATCTTAATATTATAAAGATGCTCAGGTACAGTGAAACTCAAATCAAAATCCCAAAGTGCTAAAATATCAATGACACTTTCCAAAATGACTCTAAATTTGTATGTCGGAACAAAGTGCCTAGAATAGCCAGGATGCTTTAGATAAAGAAAACTGACTTGTCCAACCAAATACCAAGACTTATTTTAATGTTAGAGCTATCAAGTCAGTTATGGAATTTGTGTGAGGATAGATAAGTACAGGCTATAACGTGGATGAACCTTGAAAACACTCTAGGTGAAATAAGCCAGGCACAAAAGAACAAATTTTGTGTGATTCCACTTATATAAAGTGCTTAGACTAGGCCAGTGATCAGCAAACTGCAGCTCGAAAGCCACATGTGGCTCTTTGGCCCCTGGAGTGTGGCTCTTCCACAAAACACCACATGTGGGCACGCATGTACAGTGCAACTGAAACTTTATGGCCCATGTGCAGAAATTGGTTTTCGGCTCTCAAAAGAAATTTCAGTCGTTGTACTGTTGATATGGCTCTGTTGACTAATGACTTTGCCGACCACTGGACTAGGCAAATATAAACAGACAGAAATTAGATTGGAGATTCCGAGGGGCTGGGAAGTGGGAAGAAGGGGAGGAAAGTTATGAATGGGTACAGAGTTTCAATTTGGGAAGATGAAAAAGTTTTGGAAATAGATATTGGTGATGGTTACACAATACTGTGAATATAATTAAGAAGAGGCCCGGTGAATGAATTCATGCATAGGTGGGATCTGGCCCATCTGCCCAATAGGGGCCTCAAGTGGTTGATTGGCTGGCCCTGCGCCCTGGTCCAATTTCCAGTCCAATGGTCCAGGGGACAATTTGCATATTAGTCTTTTATTATATAGGATGTTATAGAATTGCATACTTAAAATGGTTAAAATAAGTAATTTTATATCATATATATATATATATATATATATATATATATATATTCATATTTATACCTATTTCCACATAAAAAAATAACTAAAGAGTCCAAGGCAGGTCCTTGGCATAGGCTGCAGTAGCACCTGCACACCTTCATAGCACTTATCCCATCTTCCCTTTTTGTTTGTCTGACTTCATGTCTGGCTTGTGCATACTAAGTGCTCAATAGATTAATAAATAATCATTAAATGATTGAATGAATAAAAATGGGAACCACATCAGTCTTGTCTTCTGCTGCATCTACAACTTCTAGCAGGGTGATTTACATAAATATTTCTTAAGTCAATGAATTAACATTGATGCATGAATGAATCAATGAAGGGTGTGTGTGTGTGTGTGTGTGTGTGTGTGTGTGTGTGTGTGTGTTGGGGGTTGGGAGTGTCATATCTATTGTTGGTTCATCACAGTATCCTTGTTCTCAGCCAAGCGCCTTATACCTGGTAGGGACTCAGTGAACTATCAGTTAAGTGAACAAATGTGTGAATGAATGAATGTCTAAGGTGCAGAATGAGAGAGGTGAGAGTCCTGTCTGCCCAAAGATGGTTGCAACTAACTCAAGAGTTAGGTCCATGGGCTAAGAGCAAGTCCAGAAGAAGTGATCATTAGCTAAACGGTTTCTGTAAATGTTGAAGAAACTGGAGTTACTGTGTCACTCTGTCTTTAAATGTCTTCAAACATCTGCCAGTCTGTCACAGGGAGGAGGAAGCAGACATATTCTGGAATCCCCAAGGAACTAGCAGAGGTAGCTTCAATAAAATAGATTTTAGAACGATTTAAAAATGGAAAGAACCTGTATGCTTGTCCACCAACCACGTACAAGACATTCTGCAGGTCGTTTCATGTACATTCAATTACATGTCACACCTTCCTGAAGCAGGCATGATTCGGCCATGCTTTATACACAAGAGATGACATGGCTTGCCCCAGATCACACTGTGATAGCAGGATAAGCCAGGAGGCAAACTCAAGGCCAGCTGATTTCATAGCCTACACTCTTTAGAGCTGACAAACAACAACAACAAACAAACAAACAAACAAACAAAAAAAACTGTGGAGGCTCTGAGGTAGTGAGTTTCCCCATCACTGGAGCTGGAGAAGTACAGGTGTGGCTGAGCACTTCCTTCCGCTAAGAGAGAGCACAAGGTACAGCTGCAAGTGTTGCCAGTGGAAACAGAGTTTTCCATACACTCATGAGAAAAGCATTTCGGGGACCCATGCATAGGAGGATGAGGGGTAGTAGCAAGATTTACTGGAGCTGCTGAAACCGGTTTGGCTCAGTGGATGGAGCGTCGACCTGCAGACTGAAAGGTCCCGGGTTTGATTCAGGTCAAGGGCATGTACCTTGGTTGTGGGCACATCCCCGGTAGGGGGTGTGCAAGAGGCAGCTGATCGATATTTCTAACTCTCTATCCCTCTCTTCCTCTCTGTAAAAAATCAATAAAATATATATATTTTTTAAAAAGATTTACTGGAGCAAAAATAAAGGCCTGTTCCCAGGTGCTCAGGGTCTCATCTTGACCAGATGGCTCGGCTCTGTCCTGCTGTGGAAGAAGTCCAGCCCCTGGGGCTGCCAGCCTGCACCCATGACCACCAGGCCCAGGAGGCCAGGACCCAGAGACGCAGAACTTCTCTCTCTCATTCTCCCATCTGCACACCTGCCGCCAAGTCTGTGCTTGGGCTGAAACCGCTGCTGCATGAGGGCCTGTTCTTGAAATGCCGGGCCTGCACCGGTGCTAGGGAGAGAGCACACTGGACGGGCCAGAGAATGAAGGACCTCATGCTGTCTAGAAGGGCCTTTGTTAGGCTTTGATTCTATTACTTCGGGCTTGGGAAAGAGCAGACGTTCTTGCAAACTAACCAATCTTCTTCCTAATCCTCCGTAGGCTTGTGCTGGGCCCTCCCCCTCTCCAATCCCTTTTCTGGATCTTCCGGGGTTTGGGGACACTTTTCCAATCTGACCCTTTTCCCTGGCACCTCCCCCTTATGCCTCCATTTTGGCTCCTACTGCGCATGCCTCCAAGTTTTGCCTCGTCATCTGGTTTCTACTGCACATGAGCTTACCTCCCCCTGCACCATCTTGGTTTCTACTGTGCATGTGCCCAGCAAAGGAATTGCCCCCACTGTTTTATTCACCCCTCCTCCTATTCCCCCAACCAATAATCCCGCTACCAGGCTGGTTGTTTCCCGGGGAGATTCTTCCTGCTCACTCGGCGATTGCTCGGAAATTAAGTCCCTTCGGTGGAGGAAGTGACAGTCTCCTGGGAAGCCCGTGAATGCTGCAACTTCCCAGTGAGTCGGGATTCATGTCCAATTCAGATCCCTCGTTTATTAGGCTTAAACTCTGATTCCGATTTCTCCCTTCCTTTATTAACCACTAGCTAGGTACCTATGCTAACAGAAGGACAGGCTGACTGGAGTCTCTCTGGTGGCCTGGCTGTGGGCTCCTCCACTCTTGGATTGGGCCTGCCCTAGCATCTGAATGGTTTTTGAAACCATGGATTCGGTCTAGTGAGCTTATTGTAAATAAAAGCTACCTGTCCTCTGGACCACACCTAAGAAAGAGGCTTACAGAGCATCCCTGGCATTCAGTGTAAGAATGGTACATAGATCTTATGCTTCAAATGGAATCCCCGGGCACGTGGCCGCCTGGAGTGCTGCTCAATTCTAAAGCGTGGTTTAGCCTCCAAACAGAGGGTGCTTTGATTGATTAGTGATGTCTGTCATGGGTTCGGGGTAGTAACTGGCAGTCATTGGCCCCACATTTGCCATCCTTGCTCCAGGACCTGCATTTTAACTCCAAGAGTTCAATTAGATAATAGTGGGAAAGCCACGCTCATCTAAAAAACGTACCCGAGTCCGTCGCCTTGCAGCCAGAAAGAGGATTAACTCTCAACACGGAGATCTGCAGCAGTCCACATTCCAATTCCTGAGCGTCACTTGACTTGCTTCCTTCTGGGCCTGTCCTTTCATTAGGAAGCTTGGCCAACACTTCAAAGCTGAGCAGCCCAGGGCCACCCCAGCCCGGTGGCTGTCCCTGCCAGCTCCCTAGCCACCCCCACACCCCTCAGTCTCCTGGAGCACCAGGCTGCGTTCTGATCAAGCAAACAGGAATGGATATTTCTGGCTGTGCAGTCAGTAGCCTGGGCCCGTGCTCAAACACAGCTTTATCCCCGAAGCCGTGCAGATCTGGGAGGACCACTGTCTGTTCTTTCGCTTCTCGGGTGTTTGGGGGACCCTCTGCTCCCACACTGCCACCTGTGCAGGCCACCAGAAAAATCCGAGAGCCTCCTTGGCACAAGTGACCCAAGGAGATGTCTGCCATCCCAGCCTGTTTAGTGTCACTCACCTTACCGCGTGCCTCAGCGGTGAAGAATGTGGGGTTTGCCGCCTGAGAGTTTGGGTTTGGGTTCAAATCTTCGTTCAGTCTTCATGTACGTGCTCTGTTACTTTGGGCTCCCGTTTTGTTATTTCTAAGATGGGGGTAATACTACAAACCTCATGATACTTTGAGGGCAGGAGGGTTTCCCCTCCTTGGTTTATTCCACTGACATCGGGAATACCCACCTGTGCATCTCTTCCTGGCCATGGCCACGGTCCACACTCGGGCCTCGTCAGCTCTGCTCTGTCTAGAGATGCGCCCGGTGAGACAGGATTTCCTTAAAGCCAGAGGAGCTGCTGTTTGGGTGCCAGCCTCGACACCTGGGAAGGGACATGAGGTCACCTCAGAGATTTCCTTCACCCTGGGAAGAATTCCTGACAGGATCCCCTTCGTAATGGAACCAGGGGTGAAGGTGCTCACTCTCCCAAAAGAAAGAAACAAGGGACCTTTTCTGAGGCTCGATGGAGGCTAAGCCTACCAATATCCCAGAGCTGGTGACCGGGAGGGAAGTGGGGAAGTGGGGCCTCCTGGGGGAAAAAGTTGCAAGAGCCCAACTTCTTCCTCACTTGTGAGGCTCAGTGATACGGTCTGAGCTTGTCCCGGGTCCTGTGTCCTGGCAGAAAAGGACACCAAAGCCCTAGAGAAGTCACCTTCAGGGAAGGTAGTGTGCTGGGTGCAACCCCGGGCCTGGGCCGTGGGTTTCTCTGGCCCAGAGTGGCTGTGGCTTGAGGCCTCTCGTTCTCAGGCACGCTTCCCAGAGGCTGTGGGCTGGGAGGATCCTGGCGCAGGAGAATGTGAACTAAGGAGACTGCCCTCAGACTGCAGTGATGTTGACTTGACCTCTGTGACTCAGGGGATCCTGGTGACTCCTCGCCGGCACTTCCTCTGCATCGCCACGCTTCCTGTGTCCATGGCCTCTGGGCAGTGCCCCATCCATCGCAGGCCCTGAGGAAGAATCACTGCCGCCTGCTAGCCTGCAAATCTGCTCAGTTCAATTGAGTAGCCATTAGCCTCATGTGACTGCTTAAGATTAAAATTAAATTAATTAAAATGAAATAAAATTGAAAGCACTTCCTCAGCCACAACCAGACACATTTCAAGAGTTCAGTGGCCACATGTGGGTTAGTGATTGCATTAGACTGTGCTGCATTATAGAGCGTTTCCATCGCTGCAGAACGTTCAATTGGATGGTGCTAATTTATGGGGGCATTTGTCAACATAGGCGCTGCTGACATGTGGGGCCTGGCGACTTTGTTGTGGGGCTGTTCCGTGCATTGTAGGGTGTTGAGCAGCTTCTCTGGCATCTTCTCACTAAATGCCAGGTGTACCCATCCCACTGCCAACTGTGACAACTAAAATATTCCTGTCCCTTTGTGGAGGGTTGGGAGGAAAATTGCTCCCGGCTGAGAACCACTGGGCTAGCCCATGACCATCATGGGTCACCAGGGATGCAGACAAAGATACAAAGGGCTGGACCAGTTTTCCTCAGGTCCCTGGGATGGCAGCAGCAGAGTACACAGCTGCCCCATCAGAATGGACTGGGCACTGCCCAGAGTACACAGCTGCCCCATCAGAATGGACTGGGCACTGCCCAGAGTCATTGGACAACAGGAACAGTGGAAATGGAGAGGGCGGGTGGACAAGGAGTTGTAAGGATCACCTGGGTCTGCATGGCTACAGTTGCCTCCTGCGTGGCCTCTGAGTCTCCTACTTCCTCCTCCATGACTAGCTTGTTTCCTCTGAACTTCTTCAGGTTCATCAACACTTCCTTATAATTTCCCACAGACCACACTGTTCCCTACTCAAGCCACACCTTTGTATGCTCCTGTGAATTTGCATATGCTGTTCCCGGTACCTGGAACGCCCTGTCTCTCTGCTCTGCCCATTGAAATCTCACTCATCTTTCCTGTTTAATCTCAAGACCACCCACATGCTCAGTGATTTGCCAGAAGAACTCATGGGATTCAGCATATAGTTGTCTTCGTGGCTACAAGTTATTATAGTGAAAAGATGCACAATCAGACCAACCAGGAAAAAGACACCAGACAAGTCTAGAGAGATTCACGTACATCCGCCTATGCTCACCTTCCTATGAGCGGCCACACTGGGCTCACCCTCCTAATGAGCAGCCACACTGGGCATGCTCCATTCTCCAGCAGGGAGAAGGCAGCCACATGTGTGCAGTGTTTCTGCCCAGGCAAGCATGCTTGAGACTCGAAGGTTAGGGTTTTTACTGGGGCTGCTCATATGGTTTCTTTTCCTAGAAACTACCAACATTTCAGACTCACCCCCTCCCCCAATAAAAAAGCAAGTTATGTTCCACATAAAACACATTGTTTGTACTGTCTAGTCACAAGACAGCAGCTTTATCAGTTAGGGGATGTTTCAAAAGCCAAGTTCCAAGACTCCAGCCAAGGACAAACCTTGCAAGCAAGCCCTTCTAGCAATAGCAGCTTCAAGCTGGCTATGGTAACTCTGTTCGGCCCATTTCTTTCTCCAGATCGAAGGCCACACACTTTGTAAATCCTTTCTTACCTTCCCCCCCAACACCCCCACCCCCACCCCCGTAAAGCTAGTTCCTGGTCTCTGGTCTCTGTGGCTTCCTCTGACTCCTTGTGTCACAAAAGAAGCCATTAGGGCCTTGTCATTGCCTGTGTGTTTCTCCTCCAGACGATAGCACCTTGTAGGCAGGATCTTGCGTTTTGTCTTGGTGTTTGCAGGGCCTGATACCCATCAACGACTTGACATGTGTTTGCTGAACAAATGGGCAACTTAAAAGCACTCACATGCAAGAGACTGAGGAAGCAGAGGGTACATCTGGAAAAGATATGGCCCCTGCACAGGAGGGTGTGTGAATGCCTAGCCAAGTGAGATGGAATAGGCAAGCACATCTGGACAGAGCTCCCATCCATCCATGTCCACCCTGGCCACCACCCCACAGGCAGACCTGGCGGTCCATCAGATGGAAGGACCAACAGAAGCCAGAGCTTATATCCCTCTGCTGCCAATCAAAGAGACCACACCTTCCCAAGCTGGCAGCTCATTGGCTGGGAACATCAGGTTTGGAACACTGAGATTCCTGCTGGGCATTTGACAAGCATCTCAAGGTACCCATGTCCACTGGGGAAGGGGAGGAGATGCCACTGGCCAGAGAAGAATGCTAAACATCCCTTTAAGAGAAGGGCACTAGTAGCATGCTACCAGGGAGGAATAAGGCAGAAGGAGGAGCTGGCCTCCAAGTT
This sequence comes from Vespertilio murinus, assembly GCA_963924515.1. Lineage (NCBI taxonomy): Eukaryota > Metazoa > Chordata > Mammalia > Chiroptera > Vespertilionidae > Vespertilio > Vespertilio murinus. The sequence goes on from OZ004718.1 coordinate 36,385,247, forward strand.
CCAGGTTCCTTTCATTGAAAAATGGAGTCTGCCCCCACCCCCTGGACATCGGGGTTCAAGTACCCTGAGTTGGAATATTCCAGCTCCACTGTTGGCTGTAAGATCTGGCAAGTGCCTTAGCTTCCCTGACCCTCAGTTGCCTCCTCTGTCACATGGGAATGACACTCCTTCAAGGCTGCTGTGAAGGTCAAATGAAATAAGTCATTTGGCACAGTGCCTGGCCAGTGCCCGGGGTGGAGCTGGTTGTGACCACCGCCATCATGGCCTTGCATGCCCCCTGTGGGCTCAGTTGGCTCTGCTCCCCTGAGTGATGAGCAGAAGAAAGCCTCGGGTGGCCAGTGCTTGGGCAGTGGCTCCAGCTGCCACAAGGGTATGTGGGTCCCAGAGCTCACCACATGCTGCTGTCCAATTTGATCAGCCAGGCTTGCCCTGGGCAAGCATCTACTATCTCTTGCCAAAATAAAAAAAACAACATCCTCGAGACTTTGGAGTAACCATGGCAACTGCCTTCGGAGCGGGATTATTGCGACTGTATCAGAAAGCTCTCTTTTCCATCAGCTTTCCGATGCTCCAAAGTTCACTGGATGCCGAAGTGGGGCTTTATTGTATCGTGGAGCTAAACCTTCCTGCTGCAGGAACCCTTCCCCAACCCAGTAATTAAGGCAAGCCAAGAGTCTAGACATCGCTCCAATGACAACTGTCTTTCCCAAGGTGCCCGACCACTGTCCGTTTTGACCCCTAGTGACTAGAACCGGGCAAGGTGACACTGCTGTCAGGTGGCCTTTCTGTGGATGACCGGTTTCCTCTCCTGGGTCTCCTCCAAGCCATGCTACCCCCGCGGCCCAGCGGGCACAGGGTGCTGTGGGCCCCTCCGCAGGGACTCTGGCAGACCCAGGTCTTTGGTGAGCTCCCAGGGCACCTCACAGGGACAAATGGATGAGAAGTGCAAGTCCATCCCAGTGTCCCGCGATGAGCCTGCAGGTGCGACCTTTTCCTTCCTGGGCCCAGATGCTTCACGGCAAAGGGTACGGATCCTAGGCAACCAGCTCAGCATACTGCCTGGCATCTAATAAGTGCTCTCTAATGGAATGAATGAGTGAACCAATTAATTCCTCGCTATGCCGCTCACAAGGCTCAGATGGAAGTTCATTATAAGCCACAAAGTGCTCTTAAGTGCCCAGATGGCTGTCGTTGTGGTTAACAATGAAAACCCCAGCGGCTCCCCTGGCTGCCAGCAGCATCACCTCCTGCAAATCCCAAGGGCGCGCAGGCCAGCTCCCTGCAGGCCCTGGCATCCTCTCTCCTCACAGAGCACAGCCCGGGGGCTGGGGCTGGGGAATGAAGGCCCCGCAGTCTGGTTCTGCCCAAGCTCTCCAGGCGAGCCTCCTTTGTATCCTCCCATCCTCCACCTGTCAGGGTTCAGACCGAAAGCCACCTCCTTCCGGGTCAGAGAGGGAAAGTCAATGCCAAAGCCCCGATGTCAGAACTGACACTCATGGGATCCTTTCCCTCCTGTCCTCACAAAAATGCCCACACCAGTGCTTTGCCCCGTGAGTTTAGAGTTTGCACCGAGGACATTGGTTTCCCAGCTGCTTTAAGATGCCTTGGACAAGCATGGAGAGAATGGAGGTGTCAGACTCAGACAGGAGGCTGGTTCCCTCCTGTTCGGTGGTGGATCCCAGCAGTGCTGTGGATGATGCTGCATACAGTTCGACAGGCTGCCCACAGCCTGACTGGCCAGTGTCCAGCAAAGTGACAGTCACCCATTCTGGAATTAACGCTGGTACCCACATGATACCCTTCTCACCTGGCAGGCTGGGTGTTCTAGGGCGGGAAGGAAGGGGTGCTGGGACATCAGCTAAGAGCTGTGTGTGAGGAGCAGGAGGGGCTGGGACTGCATGGAGCACCCTCCACTCTCTCGGTAGAGGCCTGGATGGAGACACTCTTAATGCAGGAATGAGAGGCCAATGTCCCAGAGCTATGTGTGTTATTGAGCCATAGCTGACCCATCTAGGGCCATTTTTGATGCCCATGACCTGCTCCCTGCTCTGCCCACCCCAGAGCAGCTGCCTGTGGGGCAGTGAGGAAGGCAGGGTGAGGGTGGCTAGGGAAAGCAAGAAGAAAGCGGAGATTGCACCTTACCCCTTCTGTAAGTCCTGCCCAGTGGAAACTGTTGCCTTTCCAGGGGCACGTTTTCTCTGCGAACTTATCGAGAGCAAGCTATTTATACACCCCCCATGCTCAGGGCCCCAGAGTAGGCACCCCATAAACACTTGCTTCCCTCGTGAGCAATGGCATCTTGGGGACCCCATCGCCGGAGCAGCTCTGGGAAGGTTGCTTTTAGCCTATTATCCCGCGGACCTTAGCGTCTAAAATTAGCTGGTCAGCACTGTGAATACCGCTGAGAGGTCAGGCCGCCCGCAGCCCTCGGTGGGAGAAATCTCAGCACTGAAAGGCTTGACCAATTGAGAAAGCACAACTGTTTAAAATGTTAAAGCTGACCTGGAAAGCGCTCAGGGCTGGGTTGTCTAAGACTTAGACTCTAAGCGCTCCTGTGACCAAGGCCACCACGTCCTGCTCCTTCTACCCCATGAGCAGCCCCTGTGCCATCTGCCCAGCCCCTGCTAAGGGGTGGCCTTACCTTTCACCTGCACGACCGCTCAGCGCCCTTCCTCTGATCTCCCTGACCCTCCATTCACCTTCCAAACTGGCCCCCGAGAGACTGCATAGAGAACATGCATTAGTATTGCTAGGTTATGTGAGCATCCACTGAAGGCTAAGATAGGCCCAGCCCAGCACTGTATAGGTATTTATTCACTTATGCCTCAGACCCACCCCAGGACAAAACTATTATCATTCCCATTTTGTAGATGTGGAAACTGAGGCTCAAAGTAGATGAACACATTGCTTACAGGCCACAGCTACTAAGTAGCAAATCTGGGATTCCAACCCACATTTGTTGGATTCCATGGCCCTTATTCTATTTTCTAAGGGCTGGTGTGGGTCAGTGGCTGAGAATGGACCTATGAGCCAGGAGGTCACAGTTCAGTTCCTGCTCAGGGCACATGTCCGGGTTGTGGGCTCATTCCCCAGTGCGGGGAGTGCAGGAGGAAACTGGTCAATGATTCTCTTTCATCATTAATGTTTCTCTTTCTCTCTCCCTCTCTCTTCCTTTCTCTGAAATCAAGGAAAAAAAATGCATATATTTTAATAAGTTTTTAAAAAAATGTATTCTTGTATTTTCTTTTACACACACACACACACACACACACACACACAATTGATTTCAGAGAGGAAGGAAGAGAGAGAGAGAGAAACATCAATGGTGAAAGAGAATCTTTGATTGGCCGCCTCCTGCACACCCCCTACTGGGGATCAAGCCCACCTGGCACCCTTGATTGGAATCAAACCTGGGACCCTTCAGGCAGGAGGCTGATGCTCTATCCACTAAGCAAAACCAGCTAGGGCTTTTTAATAAGTTTTAAAAATGTGTTTTTATTGATAATTTTAGAGAGAGAGATGAAGGGAGATGGTGGAGAAAGAGAGAGAGAAACTGCCGAAACCGGTTTGGCTCAGTGGTTGAGCGTCGGTCTGCGGACTGAAAGGTCCCAGGTTCGATTCTGGTCAAGGGCATGTACCTTGGCTGAGGGCACATCCCCGGTAGGGGGTGTGCAAGAGGCAGCTGGTCGATGTTTCCCTCTCATCGACGTTTCTAGCTCTCTATCTCTCTCCCTTCCTCTCTGTAAAGTATCAATTAAAAAATATTTAAAAAAGAGAGAGAGAGAGAGAAACTGCTACATGAGAGATAAACATCGATCGGTTGCCTCCTGCATGCACCCCGAGGGCAGATCAAACCCTCAACTTGGGCATGTGCCCTGGCTAGGAACCCAGCTGGCCACCTGCTCATTCACAGGACGACGCTCAACCACCTGAGCCACGCCGGCTGGGCCATCGTCTTTATTCTTAACCTCCACCCCACGCTGAGCTTCTGCAGGGAGCCCGGTGTCTTAGGAAGAAAAGCAGGCACGAGAACATCTATGAAACAGTGAGGTGGGTGCCTTTGGAGTGAACGAAGTGCTGCCAGATGGTGCATTTAACTGGCTGGGAGAGCTGGAGGGTCCTTACCTGGCTGAGCTCTTGGCATGTGCACGGGTGGATGGGATGGAGGATGGATAGGATGGGAAGGGCATTTTGTGCTGAGGAAACAGCATATTGGGGGGTTTGGCAGGCTGGGTAAAACGGTGTTCTGACCTGGACCTGTGTAGCAAAAGAAGGAATAGGGAGAAAGCAGGAGTAACCAGTGTCCCCAAGGCAGCGCCTGCCTCAGCCATTCTTATCTCTGTTGAGGGCAGATGCTCAGACCAAAGTTCTTGGTGCTGTCCTTTACTCCTACCTTTCTCTGGTCCAGCAGCAAATCCATTCAACTCTACTTCCCAATGGTGCCCGGAATCTGATCACCCACCACGTCCTCTGCTCCTGCACCCCACCCAAGCTATATGCCACCTTGATTTTGCTCTTGGGTTATTGCTGGAGACTCTACACTTGACCTTGCCCCTGTAGTCTAATCTCCACAGGGATCAGAGGGACCCTTTTTAAGAGTCAGTCAGATCATGTCAATCTTCTGGTCAAACCTCCCAGTGGCTCCCATGAGAGTAAGACAGGGTCAAGGACAAAGCTCTCGGTGAGAGGAGAGCACGCAGAGCCCATAGGACCTGACCACCTTGGGTCTCCATCTCTCCTCCTTTCCCCTTTTCTCTCCTCTGAGCCTCGGTTTCTTCATCTACAAAATGGCAATCAAGATGTCTAATCTGTACGGTTCCTGTAGAAATTAAATTTTAAATTAAATTAAATTAAATTAAAGAGATGCCATATGCATATAGACCACATGGCCTACACTTAGTGCTCAGCCAATGGTAGCTGTTCATTCTACCACTCTCTTCTCTGAGTCCCAATTTCTTCACCTGCATAAAGGGGCTGGGGTTCCAACATATGGAGTTGTCACAAGGACGAAATGACAGTAGGTGGATAACAATTTTTGCAACCAGTGAAGTCTTGGGCAGAGTGAGCTATACCATACAACACCCATCTACCCCCTCTTTCCCGAACATTCCTTCTCCTTCCACACCTGAGCCTTTGATCAAGCTCTGCCCGAAAGGCTTCCCTCCCGAGATCACTCGCCCACGCCTGGCCTCCCCAGCCCCTCTACAGTCCGTCTGGTCCCAGAGCTCTTTGTCCCTTCGTTAGTCACTGTGAGAGCATGCGCTCCTGTCGGGCCTGGAGTGGGAGTCTCCCACCAGGCTCTGCAGTTCCTGCCCAAAGCCATGCCCACGGTGGGCACTTGATAAATGCTGGTTTAATTAGATTATAATAAAAGAATCAAGGGGAGCAGGCATCTCTTCCTCAATCCGTCTTCCAATCACATGTCTAACGGCTTCTCCAGGAGAGGGATTAATTGAATCAAGAGCCATTTTCCTGGAGAAAGAGAGCCAATTTAGAATTTTAGAAATAATTGCAGTTCTGTGTGATGTCCCATTTGGGGAAGGAGAGCGGACTGAGATAAACAAACTCCCAGCAAGCAGGCAGAGGTGTCACCATTTCTCTTAATAAAGGATGCATTTAATCTCCTCGGATCATTTACAAAGTGCCCTCCCACCGGCCAAGATTCCTTCACATGTCTAAACACCAGCGCCCACCGCATGGGGGTTCAGGGTGGGAGCCACAGGCCTCTGGCTTCTCTCCAAGTTCTGGCTGCTGCAGTTTCTTCGGGGTGGGATTCGCCCAGCCTTTGCCAAACTCCAGGAGGCCCCGCTTCCTTGGAGCTATGGGGGGGGAGAGTCACCGGCTGTTTCCCCTGCCTCCCTCACAGCCCATCTCCCAGGCCTCAGTGGGTCTCTGGCCTGGACCATCATATAGACTAGCCTGTCTCCCTGCTTCCCCACTCCCCACCCCCAGTCCATCCATTACACTAGCTGTCATGGGAATCTTTCTGGAATACCCATATGACAATGTCTATCCCTTCTTTTTTTCAATGAGAAAACTCCTACTCTGTCTTCAAAACCCAGCTTAAATGTCCCTTCAGTTCTAAACCTTTTCACTCTCCTTTTCTGAACAGAAGGCTACTCCCTTCACTCCCATGCATCTCTTTTTAACACTGGCCACATTGCACGGGATTATTTTGATGTGTCTCTTACCTTCCTGGATAATGTTCAAGAAGCTGAGTTTCTAGTGCCAGCAGAGGTGAGTGGATAGAAGGACAAGAGAGCCTGCTTTCCTCTGCACCCTGAGCATGGCCCCAGGCCCCCAGGAAGCAGGCTTGGCTGCCACTCACAGGGCTCTCTGCAATGCCCTGGCATGGCGGCTGGAGCTGAGAAGGGTTGGCAACTCCAGCCACATGGACAGAATTCGGAGCAAGGCCCTGTCCCAGTGCGAGGACTGGAGAGCCCATCAGGAAACTATTGCCCAGTGAGAGACCTGGGAGATGTTAGTGGCTACCTGGGCACTACCTGCTTGGGCACCAAATGGCACTGGGCTCACTCTCAAAACAGGTACCATGGCCTCGCAGAGGTGCTGACGGAGAGCCTGGGCCTGGCAAGCCAACTGCTCCTAACCCACCAGGCTGTGAGACCCTCGGGGACAGAGATTGTCTGGTTTCTCTGCTCCCAGCACCTCCCAGCAGAGAGCGGAGCACAGGGCGTATTTGTGGGACAGAACTAACTGAAGGGTGGCTGGCTTGCTGGCTAGGGTGGCAGAGACCAGAGGACAGAGAGCCTGCAGATTGGGGTATCAGCATGCGCTTCAGTGGTGGGTCGAGAAGGAAGCATGATTGGGCAGGCAAACGCCCTGAGCCAAAGAGGTGGGAGGCCCATTTGAAGAGATGGGCTGTTAGGGAGGCAGAGGGGAGGGTGCAAGCAGGGGAGTGATAAGCTGAGACCTACCCCAAGTGACATCTCTACCCCCCTCCAGCCACAGACTTTGTTCAAGTCCCCGGCCTCTCTCCCCTGAATAATCACTAGCCTGCTTCCTGACAGTACCGTGTGCCTGCCTGCGGCATCCTTCCATCCAGCTTCCAGGAACAGCCAGGGGACTTCGTAAAGCAGGGCTCCTCAGGCCTGCAGCCAGGAGCTCAGGAGTGCTGGCTCTGCCCTGATCCTGTCCCATCATCAATCCTGTCTCCTCTGAGATTGGCAACACCTTGGCCCTCAGCCGTGACCGCCCGGTCCCTGCTGCCTGCATGCTGCTAGAAACGTCCACCAGGGCTTCAGGTCTGGCATCTGGCGTCAGGTCTAGGCTGGACTCTGGGACTGGAGTTCTATTCTCATCACTCACTCGGCCGCCTAGATGCTACTATCTGAGCTCTATCACAACTCCGTCACCTTCCACTGGACAGCTACTGGAGGCAGCATGATCACCATCTTCATTTCCAGCCTGACCAGAGTCAATACCAACCTGGTCAGGCTGGAAACGCCCCCTTCACGGACAGTAGGACATTTTTTTCCTGCCACTATCCCATCCCCGTGATGGCATATTGCAAAATATTCCCAGCAGCTCAGCTGAGGGTTCACTTTCAGGCCTGTATACATGAGGTTGCACCATTGCACTGTGTCTGTGAATGGTGCCCATTGGATCTGTGCTTGTGGTGACCTTCAACCTTTCCATAAACCAAGAGCAGGCTAGCATGGGGCTAGGAGACATCCTATGAGCATATGAAACCCCGCTGAGTCAATCCTGTAGCCTCTAGCATTCCGATGGCAGGTTATGGAGATAAAATACCAGCTGAGGCGATTCCATTTGCCTCCATACGTCATAGGCTGCTTTAGATGCTCATCTTTTCCTGCAACCACAGGCCAAATGCTGATGACCTCTCCCGAGTCTGTGAAGGGCATGGGAAAGAGGACCCATCATCAGGGACTCTGATGAAGAGCCAATTCCTGCTAGCCATGCTGGATTTTCCTTTTAAATTATTCATGTGCACGCGCTTAAATGTTTGTGCCCAGGCAGCCGCCTAAAAACGAAGTAAGCTGATGCCGTTAGGAAAAATCGCCCTGTCGGAAACACCAGAACTGAATTTGACACCTGATTATTCTATGAATGAACTTACTCTGTAGTTGGTATCTCAGCTAGACTTTGGGGCTTGTGTCGAAAGGAAGGAGGGGAAGTCTGTGTCGCGTTGGTATTTAACCCTGTGCTCTTCTGACCCAGGATATGGGCCTGCTTATCCCCATGACGCTGAGCCTAGCTCCTTCTTAGGTTTCCTCTAAGCCCTGAAACGCTGCCCTTAGTCCTGGCACTGGGTTCTCTGGAGCCCTCTTGGTAGAATGCGCAGGAATCTTGCATGTGGTCTCTCAAAGAGTACTTCTGCAAACTATTGGACAGAGAAAATTGAGACTTTCCAGAGAGTCATACTTTGAATTCGCAAATCTCACATTTGAGAGTTTATACTAAGGAGGTAAGTCACACGTGCAAAAAAGATAGTCATTGTTGCTAGGCGTGGGGGTAGGATGAGTAAGAGAAGCACAGAGGAATTTCAGGGCAGTTAATAGTCTGTATGATATTATAATGGTGGATTCATGTCAATATACATTGGTTCAAACCCACAGAAGGTGCACTCCAAGAGGGAGACCTCATGTAAACTGTGGGCTTCGGGTGACTGTAGTGTGTTAAAGTAGGTTCGTCATGTAACAAATGCACCATCCTGGTGGGGGATGTTGGTTATAAGGGAGGCTGTGCTTGTGTGGGGGCAAGGGTATATGGGAAATCTCTGTACCTTCCTCTTAATTTTGCTAAGAGCCAAAAACTGCTCTAAAGCAAAAGAAAGGTCATCAAAGTGTTGTCTAAAGTAGCAAAGGATAGATTGAGAACTTGCAGTGGTCTCATAGAATTTTGGGAACAAACATTGAAATTCATTGAGAAACATTGAGAAAGGGTCCATATAAATATACCCCAGGTATTTAGTCAGGACCCCTGGCTAATGGCTAACCAGCAAGAAATAGATCAGACTTTAGGTGATTAAAGCTCAGTTTCAAATTGCCACATGAACAGAATACAGGAGAAAAATTATAATCATCTCAATAAATGCAACATTGCTTATAAAATTCAATATCCATTTATGATTTTAACTTCATAGAAATTTAAGAATCAAGTCTTTCTTATTCTGATAACCTTACAGCAAATATTATTCTAAATGACCGAATATTAGAAGCTTTTCCCTAGAGTTTGGGAACATTTTGCTATCAGAAATTTATTCTGCATTGTATTAGAGGTCCTTACCAGTACAATAAGAAAATAAAATATTTTAAATGTATAAGGTTATAAATAAAAATATTAAACTGCTACTTTCATCTATGACATGATTGCACACACATAGAAAATAATTGAGAAGAATCTACAAATAAATTGTTAGGGTACTGGTAAACACATGAATTTAGACAAGTCACTGAATATAAGATTGACATATAAAACAAATTATGTTTCTATATGCTAGCCACAAACAGAACACAAGCATTTTAAAGGTCTACCACTTAGAATAGCATAAAACATCAAGTACTTCAATATAAATATAACAGAAGATTTTTTAGAACTTCATCTGGAAAATGATATAACATCACTGAGATAAGTAAAAAAAAATACCTAAATAAATGAGAGGATTTAGCATGTTTGTGAACTGGAAGACTTGATGTCATAAAGACATCAGTTTTCTACAAGTTGATTTAAAGATTCAACATAACATCAGTAAAAATCCCAGAAGTTGCTGTGAATATGGAGAAATCGATAACACAATTTCAAATTTTACATAAAATTTATAAGCTAAAAATGTCAAAAGTAAAATTTGCACTATCAGATTTCATGATTTTTTTTAAGTAAAGGTACAGTAATTAAGATAGTATGGTTTTCATACAAGGCTAAGCAATAAAGAACTCAAAAGTGATCCTCCTCTATGTGTGTATGTGTGCACACACGACTGATTATGACAAAGATGGCGCTAAGCAGCAGCGGGGGAAGGACAGTCTTCCGAGTAACTTATGATAGGTCAGCTACTGGATAGCCATATGGGAAAATGAGTGTTCACTCCTCCCTCGAGTCCTACACGAAAATTAACTCTATCTGGATTACAGATGTAAATATAAAAGGTAAAGCAATATAGCTTCTAGCCACAATGAAGAGAACTATCTTCATAATCTTGGAGTAGATAAAGAATTTTCAAACAGGATACAAAAGCACTAAGCTTAAAAATGATTAATAAATTAGACTACCTTAAAATTAAGAACTTCACTTATTAAATGACAACATTGAGAAAGTGAAAAGGCAAACTGATGTGGAAAGAGATGTTTTCAACACATATAAACTGATGTGGAAAGAGATGTTTCGACAGAGGACTAATATGGAATATACTAAGAACAGCTACAAATAAGAGAAAAAGGCCACAGAAAACTGGGCAAAATATTTGAACAGGTACTTTACAACAGAAGGTATTTAAATGATCAATAAACTAAAAATTATTCTAAGTCATCAGTAACCAGGAAAACATATTAAAACCATTGTCAATTCAACAGACTAAAATAAAAAAGACTTTAAGTACTGACAAAGATGTGGAGTTACTGGGTGCTCTTACGCTGCTCATGGGAATTTAAATTTTTGCAACCATTTTAGAAAAAAAAAGTTTGCAAGTAGTTACCAAAATTGAAATGATGTGTATTCTATAACCAGTAACTCCAGTCCTGGGCATGTGACCAAGAGAAATGCCCAGCTATGTCTATACAAGATAGGCATGAGAATGTTCATGCCAATATTACCCGTGATAGGCAAAAGTTGGACACAACGCCAATGCCATCAAAGCAGAATGAGTAAATAAACTGTACTATATGCATAGCATGGAATATTAGACAACAATGAAAATACACAATCAATGGAAACCCACAGTAACATGAATGGATCTTATGAACAATGTTGCCCAAAAAGCAATACATGGGAAAACACATACCCTATGATCACATTTATACAAAATTCAAAATTAGGCAAAACTAGTTTCTGATATTGTCTGTCAGGACAATGGTGCCCTCTGAGAAAGACTGAGTGAGTTTCTAAGGGGCTTATAGTGTTTTATTTGTCAAGCTGGATAGAGTTTATATGGATGTGGTCACAGTGAGGCAGTCTATCTGTAATCTGTGTACCTTTCCTCCAATAAATTTACACACACGTGCGCACACACACACACAACTTTGATCTGGAGGTAAGGCTAACAGGCAAGGAGTAGAAAAGGAAGGTCTTAGATGCATTATGGGGTTGGTGCAACCCCCCTCCCCCCATCAGTGGTGAACACTCCTGGGTGGGCCAGGAAGGGAAAGGTGATGAGGAGGGGCTGCAGTTTCTCTGACCTTTCCCCCTAAATTCTAGGAGATGAAATTTTCAGCCAGGCTCTTCCCCATTGAGACTCACCACAGATCCTTAATAACTTGTCTTTATATTTGGTGAGAATAAACTTAAGTGTTCTGGTGAATAGATGATGATTTTATTGCCTTGGGAATTGGGTTGTTTCTTGTTTTCTGCTTCCTTAGCTAAATGTTTCATCACGCTGCAGTCCAAACACAGCCCCTGTCAAAGAGGAGGGGGGGGGGAATCAATAGAGGACTTCAGTTTACTGGGTATGATTTTATGACTTTTTATAATGAAATAATTTCTAGAATTAGAATCCAGAAAGTGAAAACAAGTCACTGAGAGAACACAGATTTTGCAATATCTTTGGCAATATCTTGTTTTCACCACCTCCACCTTTGACGCATCTGCCTGTGGTTTTTAATGCTGGGTCTTTCTCAATGTTATGTCAAAACATGCCTGTGCGCACGTACACACACACACACACACACACACACACACACACACACACACGTTTTCTGGCTCTCAGCTCACACTCTTCCCATTATTTCCTGAATCCTCTTTACACATCCCTTTACTGAGTAACAAATTCTTGGCCTCAGTTTCCCCCCCTGAACGTTCAAGAAACTGAGTAAGATTATTGCTCTCACCCCATCTTACTCAGATCCCAGAGCACGGTTCTCTGAATCTCACTGCCTCTCTTAGAAGCAAAAATGCAGACACAGAAGAAGCACAGGCAATGCTGAAAGCCCTTTTATCCTGTTAAGGACTCAGTAAGTTAAACTTGAGTTTGAGAAAAATCAGCTGAGGCCCCAGGGTGGCCTCACAGTTTCAGCCTCTTCCTCTACCCATTGTCAGGAGTCTTTCTTCTCTGCACAGGAGGTTGGGAATGCACCAGTTAGGCTTTTGAAATATCCTCTCCCCACTTCTTCACCACAACAGCCACCTCCACCTTTGACGCATCTGCCTGTGGTTTTTAATGCTGGGTCTTTCTTAATGTTTCTCTTGCCTCTAATTGCAACTCTTCTGCTTCATCCATCCATCCATCCATCCATCCATCCATCCATCCATCCATCCATGCCCTCATCATTTATAATTCATGAATTCCACACTTCAATGACAAGTTTTAGAGCTGGAAAAGCCCCCAAAATCATCAGATACAAATCTCCACCGTAGTAGGTCAATGTCTAATCATTAGCTGTGAACATTTATAATTATGTTGGCAATGTCACTGGCCGGGACTGCAGAGCCCTCCTGAGGAGTAACCCCAAAGGTTGTGGGTCAGGAAGCATCCAATACTTTTGGATGTCTAGCTCGAACAGCCACCATTGCTGCTGACCATGGCTTCTTATGACTCCTCCTCCCAGGAGCTGAGAAGCCAGAGTTTAAAGAGTACACCTTTTGGGGGCCAGCCCTTGGACCCATGTCCAGCTCCCCTGGGGCAGGAGATACTGTTGCAGCCCCAGGGATTGGTCTAGGTGACAGCTGCCAGGGTTCATGTGACTTTCATGAGCAGCTGCACTGATACTGCTCTTGGGCTCAGCTAATCACATCACCTGGCCTGCTTTCAGCACAGAGGCTTCTCAGCCAAGGGTGTAATTTCCTGGCTCTACTGCATGACAAGGTTTCACTTAAAGGATAAAATAAAATCACCCCGGGAGGGAGACTCTGGGACGTCATAGATATGACCCACAGGGACATTCTGGGCTGGGTCGATTGGAGAAAGCACCTGTGAGTCCCTGGTGCTGATGATGAGGACAGCTGCCCTTGGACTTGCAGGTCCTAGTTCCAGCTCCTGGGTCGGTGCTCAGTGGGGCCAGCATTGGAGTATAGTCTGGCTGAAGTCAGGACCCTATTTGTGGTCATAGCATGTGGGTGTCCTCAATTGAATTGGCCCTTTCGTGACTGCAACCTATAACCTTGGAAACAGCTGTCCCATGCTCTTCTAACCATTGACTCCTCTAGCCACTTCTTCTCCAGTAAGGATCCCTCATGAAGGTCAGAAGCTTCACCAGCCACACACGTGGCCTCACTGAAGCCTCCCACAGCCCATCAGGTTATATGGAACCAAGTGGAACTGGGGCTGAGAGCAGGGTGGGGACTTACCCAGGGCTATTGAGGGAGTCACTGACCTAGAAGGAAGTTCCCGAAGTGAGGAGACAAAGCCACCCAAGAATGGTGAAGAAGCAACCCCACCTTTCATTCTAACTACCATTGGGTGCCATCCTGATGGGTGCAGGAAGAAGAAGGACAGGATGGAAGTAGCAGGCGGGATACATGAAGGAGGCTCCTGCCTGGGAGGTGGTCCCACACTGGACACCCTCCTCCTGGGAGGCATTTTCCAGAACAGAGCATCCTGGCCACTCTACTCCCGCCCTCCTCCTGCAGAGTGACTAAAGATCTATTGGATTGGGTTTGTGACAGTCTGACCCGCTAAAGCCAAGTTCATGCCTAGAGGCCCCAAGGGATGCTGGGAAGAAATGTATATCCCCTGGCCCTGGCTTCAGGAGCAGCTCAGCAGGCCCTGCCTCGGCCACTTGCACAAGGACACACTCATGAGGGACAGATGAGCTGCACTAGACACTGGGATTCATCTTGGGGCCGGCTCTTCACGAACCCACCTGTGCTCCAGGTCACAGGCAAAAGGGTTCATTATTCCCAGAGGACACGGAAGGGCTAGGTTCTGGGCACCAGCCCTGGGATCCCAGGGCTATAGGCCTGCTTCCATTTCTGTCAGGACTGGGAGGAGCCCAGACTTCTGGGACCTCCTCTGGGATGGGAGTAAGAGGGATCTAGGTGACTCCAGAGCTGGCCCTCACTGAAGGACCACAGTCAGGGAGTCAGTGGTAACCTGAGGTGCCTTTCGTGTTCTCCCTCAGCCTCCCGGCCTTGCTTTTAGGTAAGGACAGAAGCACCAATGTGCAGGAGATGAGCTGTGATTAGGAGCATGTCTGGGTTCAAGTCTTCCACAGATACTACCCCATGGGCGAGTAAATTGGGAGGAGTTGGGCTCTATAGCAGAGGAACAACCCGAGAGGCTGCTTGGAGAGGGCAGGCGGACAGGAGGTCCCAGCCTGGCCAGAAACGCTCTGGGTGACTGCGGACGGAGCTATTCTTCACTCCAAACCTCCACTTCCTCCATTTTGACGTCTCTAGTTGTGAACTAGAGATGGCCTCTGAGGGACTTCCGCCTCTGAGACTCTGGGTAAGAGCCAGATAAACATGAGGCATAAAATGAGATCCGTGAAAATTCAGGCAGAAAAGGCGTCCTCCACTCATTGGCCGGTTCACCGAAGCTTCAGGGTCATCAGGCCTTAACGAAAGTGTCTTCTCAGAGCTGGCTGGCTGCACTTGAACTGCCCTGTCTTCCAGGATGCAACGCCAATCACTTGGAATATTCCTGGAGTGAGCCGCATTCAGGCGGAGCTTTGGGGCTAAGCATTACAGCTGGACGTGCGGGTTGCAAGGAGACCTATTGTACAGCTTTTTTGACATTTTCCCAGGGTTTAGCCATTGGTGCCTGACGAGAGCAGCCCCGATGCGGGGACCATTGCTTTTAGAGTGTGTCCGTGCAGTCCCTCCAGAAGCACAGAGACATTCCCGGCTAGAAAGGGGCGGGAGCCACTTTGGAAAACTGGCCGTTGGACCTGATATTTCACTCAGAGGTATTTGTGCAGGAGAAATAAAGACACATGTCCACAGAAAGCCTTTTACAAGACAGAATCATAGCTTTTTTCATGATCGTCAGTCAGCCCATCAAGAGAACGGACAAATGGTGGTATAGCCATGCAATGAAATGTTACTCAGCAATAACTTTTTAAAATCTACTGAGATGCATTGCGATATGGATAAATATAAAAAAATAACATGCCAAATGAAATAAGCCAAACACAGAAGAGTACAGTGGGGTTCCATCTATTCGGAACTCTGGACGAGGCCGATGCCTCAGGGGTTGCTTTGGGGTGGGATTGACTGGCAATGGACACAAAGGAACTCCTGGAATGATGAAAATGGCCTGTCTCGGGTTCATCCCATGCCTTCCCCTCCATGCCTTTTGAGTGGATTTCCTGTCCCCAGACTCCTAGTCTTCTGTTTTGGCTCATGCCTTTCCCTCTCCCTGGAAAACTCCTTAGCCAGTCCCTGCAACCCAGAGCCTTTCTACCCCCAAGGAGCTACCGTGTTTCCCCGAAAATAAGACATCCTCCGAAAATAAGACCTACTTCATGGAAACATAATACATCCCCTGAAAATAAGACCCCTGAAAATAAGCGCATCTTTGGGAGCAAAAATTAATATGAGACACTGTCTTATTTTCGGGGAAACAGGGTAGTTACAATCCCACCTCCTCCAAGAAGCCCTCTGTGCTCTACCCCTACCCAGTGCCACGGACCTTTTCAGCCTGGAGCCTGCGCTTTGGGTTTTACCCCCTAGCTTTCTTTTGGTCCCAGATACTCTGTATTTTTGTTAGCAGCCGGTTCCATCCCTGCTAGATTGTGACTTTGCTGGCCAGGGCTGTGTAGATTCCACCACCCCCACTCCCAGTAAGGCCCACCGTAGATGCCTGACCCAAATACATATGGGGGATGGAGGAATGAATTGAATGAGTCTTTTCTGCTTTTGTCAGACACTGCCCTGGATTGGGCTCTGACTCTTGCATTTTTCAGCCGCGTAGGATGCGAGCCACACTGATCTTTGCAGGATCATCCTCTGGGCCCCGGAGAAGGCCGGGCTGCCAACTTCTCATGGAGTAATTAAATGACAAATTACCTGCAGGCTCTCAGCTGGAAAACCTGTAGGAGCACAGCCTTTCCATATTCATGGGATTTAATCAAATCTTCAAGCTGGGGAGACCTTCACAACCTGCATTCTAAAGGCCTGCACTTACAGATGGGGGCGTTGAGGCTCCAAGCAGGACAGTGACTCGTTCAGAGGTATACAGGGCTTTTGTGTAAGGTGACCAGACGTCCTGCTTTCGGCGGGACAATCCCGATTTTTAACAATTTGTCCCACATCCCATGGCGTTTTATAACAGCCGGGATGGGACTGGATGGGAGGAAAACTTCTCTCCCACCCCTTCCTGCAAGAAAGAGGGAGACCATGTCACAGCGGAGAGATGAGGGTAGAGGCCTAGTGTGTCCTGGTTTTGCTCACAAATAAGATTCTCCTCCAGCCTCTCCCTCCGTGCAGTAGGTTCAGGGGCAGGACTCAGTTCCCACACCAAACAGACACACGCCCAGGGTAGGCCAGGTTCCCCAGACACCCCTGGTGGGTAAATAAAATTCAGGAGGAAAGGACTTGTGTGTCATATGGTGGGCTCAGTCCAAGGTGAGCTCCTCAATTCACCTTTATTTGTAACACAGTTGATACTGTTTTTTGATCCTTACGTGGGTTCTTGTGTCTATTCTCAGATTTGTGGTTAATTTTCACCTCACTCTTAACATGGGGGCCAGCGGCAGTGCCCATGGACAGCCAGCCTCCCACCCAAACAATTTCCCTAGAAGTGAGGTAGGAATCAGAGGCCACACGGTGCACTTCCAAACTCACTCCTGTGGCTGTTGGAAGGAGACTTCCGTTCCTCCTCATGGGGGGGCCTTTCCGTAGGAGGCTATGACATGGCAGCTGGCTTCCCCCAGAATGTGTGATCCGAGGAGGGAGGTGTCTCAATCTGAAGCCACAATGTCCTTTATGATCTCTGTATAACCTAATTTTGGAAGTGATATAGCATCATCAGCTCTGAAACATTCCTTAGTCATACAGACTAACCTTTGAGAGAGGATTGTACAAGAGCATGATACCAAGAGGGAGGGGTCATGGGCACCATCTTAGTGGTTAGCTACCATGTCACTGAATAACCCATATTTTTCTCAACCAGGCGTGACTTCTGAGATCAGCTCTGGCACATTTGGGAGGCCACAGGCACTCCAAAGACACCCTAGTGTATGTGCATGCTTACACACACACACACACACACACACACACACACACACACTCCTTAAAGAGCAGGACAATCTTGCTTTCCCAGCCATCCTTGAATGATGCTTCTGAGCATCATTTAGCTGTCTGGGCGAGGGCACCTAGAAGATGGGTGCTGGGTCAATAGCTGTCAGGTTTCTTAGACAAGAGGCCAAGGAAGCAAGGCAGGGAGGAAATGGTTGCTATGACTGCACTTAAGTGAAGTCAGGAAGGGAGTGGGGATACATGGTTAGCAGAAGGGGCTGTCACTGGTTGGAACTCTCCTTGGGGCTCCAGGCCTGGGACACTTGCGGCAGTGTCAGCCTTGGAATGACCATGGTGGACCATGAATGTGATTGAAGTGGAGGTGGGCGTAGGAAATGTTGCAGGAGAGTTGGTCAAGGAGATTAGTTATTTTGATTATCTCTCTCCACTGTTTATTTTTTTTAATCCTTACCCAAGGATACTTTTTATTTTTTTCCATTTATCTTTAGAGAGACAGTGGAAGGAAGGGAAGGGAAGGGAGGTAGAGAAACATTGATGTGAGAGAGACAGATCAACTGGTTGCCTCCCAAACAAGCCCCAAGCAGGGGAGGAGATGGAACCTACAACCCAGGTACATGCCCTTCACCAGGAATTGAACCAGAGACCCTTTAGTAGTCAGACTGTGCTCTAACTACTGAGCAAAACCAGCCAGGGCTCCCCTGTTATTTTTAATAGCCTCATTTTATATTTGGAGATTTCTTCTACTCTTCTGTCTAATTTAACATATTTGTGATTTTTCTTTTCTTAATTAGGTTAGCTAGTGGCTTACTTACTTTATTCTTTGTTCCCCTGAAGCACCAGCCCTTACATTTATTTATTAGTTCTACTGTTTTTAATTCATTACTTTCTGTCCTTATCTTTGGCAGTCCCTTCTGTTACTTTACTTAAGCTAATTTTGTTCTTGCTTTTCCTAACTTAGGGACCTGAGCCCTTCGTTCATTAATTTTCATTTCTCAAATGAGTAATGGGAGTATTTAAGATCAGGACTTTTATTCTGAGCTTTGTTCTAATTGTAGTCCATGAGATTAGATACATGGTATTGTAATGTTCTGATTTTTAAAATAGTCTTCAATTTTGCTTTGAATTTCCTGACAGTGCAGTGAGAGTTTTTGAGGTCTTGATTTGTTTGTTTTTAGGTGACAGATTGTGTTGTGGTTATATTTTATTGTTGTAATTCTCTGATGTTATTAAATAGCAGACAAAATGTATCTTCTGGATAATTTCTGCTCTTTGGAATCCTGAGGGTTATCTGTGATCTAATCCCACATGACCATTTGATAAATGTTGCAACAGGCATTTCAGGCAGGAGGCTAACCATTGTCGGGATGTAGTCATATAGTTTAATTCTTTATAGTTGATTGGTTTTACTTGATTAGCCACTACATTATTTTTAGGACCACTTATTTTCATCTATTTGAGCCATCACAGACTTAGAAATGAGTTGCATTTCTGTTTTCCTTTTACTTTCTGCATTTTTTAAAATAACTTTTATTGCCATGTTTTGATTTTAAAATATTTAAAGTGTGCCACCGAGGACTGTAAACTTTATAGTATAAAAGGCTTATTACAAACTTTATAGTATAAAAGGCTCTTTTGTTTAACATTTTTTTTGCCCTAAATTCA
Organism: Vespertilio murinus; assembly: GCA_963924515.1. Taxonomy (NCBI): domain Eukaryota; kingdom Metazoa; phylum Chordata; class Mammalia; order Chiroptera; family Vespertilionidae; genus Vespertilio; species Vespertilio murinus. The sequence continues at coordinate 36,404,237 of OZ004718.1, forward strand.
ATCTTCTCTGATACCAAGACTTTGACTTCTGATTTCCCTCTGCTGCATTTGCCAATTATGGGCTCAACTATCCTTTTATTTTTCATCTGCCTTTGGTTTTTGGTTTTAGATGCTCTTGTCTGTTGCATATCACTTGCTGTTGCTTTTGAAGCAATCTGAAATGCAGCCGTTTTCTTTAATCGGAGTGTTTATCTCATTTGCAATTACAAATAAGACATTCATGTTTGTTCTTTATCTTGTCATTTTTTTATGTTCTTTTCACTTCAAATGCTTCTTTTTGTTTGTTTGTTTTTAGAATGTTGGGTTATAGAGCCTGTTTATGTATTTTCTTTCAGATGTTTTCCTTCTGATAATTTCAAGGGTTTAGAACTTGTTTTCATTTTCTTTAACTATTGCATTCTTAACTTTACAGTTGACACTTGTATCAGCCATCTTTGATGCATCACTTCAGGTCCTCTAGGCCTCACCTGTCTCTTCTTCCATTGGTAGGTACAACCTGACAATGTCTTGTACCTCTTGTCTTCCTGGGTCTTTCCTACCCAGGCTGATACATGGGACACCAGGAGACCCTGTGTGGCATCTACACAAATGCAGCACACAAATGCAGGGGTTCATAAATCCCATGGAGGGAGCCATCCACCAATGAGAGATGAGAGTTTGTGGATAAAGTCTTTCCACTTTCTCTTCCTGGACAGACTGTCCTGGGACACAGTGGACTAGCCTGCCTGGGCTGCCATAACACATACCTCAGACTGAGTGGCTTAAACAGACATTTATTTTCACATAGCTTTGGAGGCTAGAAGTCCATGATCAAAGTGTCTGCAGGTTTTGCTCCTGCTGAAATATGTCTCCTTGGCTTGCAAATGGTTGCATTCTTGCTGTGTCTTCACACAGTCATTCCTGGGTCTGTCTGTGCCCTAACCCCTTCTCCTCCTCCTCCTTCTTCTTCTTCTTCTTCTTCTTCTTCTTCTTCTTCTTCTTCTTCTTCTTCTTCTTCTTCTTCTTCTTCTTCTTCTTTTAAAATATATTTTATTGATTTTCTACAGAGAGGAAGAAAGAGGGATAGAGTTTGAAACATCGATGAGGGAGAATCATCGATCATCTGCCTCTTGCACACCCCCTACTGGGGATGTGCCCACAACCAAGGTACATGCCCTTGACTGGAATCGAACTTGGAACCTTTCAGTCCGCAGGCCGATGCTCTATCCACTGAGCCAAACCGGTTTCAGCTCCCCTCTTCTTCTAAAGTCATGTTGGATTAGGACCCACTAATATGATTTCATTGTAAAGGCCTTGTCTCTAAATACAGTCACATCCTAATGCGCTGGGGGTAGGACTTTAACATAGGAATTTTGGGGGTAGGTAGACAAGTCAGCCCACACCACGCAGTTTGCACGGCTCCCCTGAGTGCTGTAGCAGGAGGTGAAACAGTCACTGGCACTATAAAGAGTCAGCCTGACTACAAACCCTGTTGGCTTTCCTTCTTCCCTGTGCCAATCTCCTACTCCCTGGGATTGAAGTCCCTGATAAATTATACTCCAATTATACTTTTGTCAAAACTTGGGCTTTGTAGAAAGCCAGGCCAAGACAGACAATGTTTAAACCCAACATTGTTGTCATCTTTCGAGGGTATCTGTTGATTCTCTAAGATGAGCCATGAGAAAATGAATATAGTTCATGTCCCCACCTCTTCCCATTGCATCATATTTTCCAATTTTAATGACCACATTGTTATTGAATAGTTTTAATAGTCATCTTTATACCTTCCAGTTACATATTTATATATCCACTCTTTGCTTTATCTCTCCAAGCCATTTCACTTGGCCCTAGGTATGAAAGATGGGGAACTCTCCATACGTACCCACTTACAAAGTGGGTACTCGTCTCCCACTTTGCTTCCCATTATGTGTCTAAAATATTAAATTTAGATTATTATTTTTTTATTGCATTGTCATGGTTTATAACATTTATTTTGTGTGCTGTCCACTATATTTCCCAGTGTTTCTAGTCTCAGCTCCGCAATTTAAATGGAAACATTGCTTAACATTTGTCTTTTTTTTTTCTTCAAGAACTTGTGGTAATTACATTCTAGGAATTACTACATACTTAAAGATAATCTTCTCTTCTTTTTTTCTGAGATGACAGCTTAGCAGGAAATAAATTGTTCATAGGCGATACTGGGAAGAGTATATTAGTATTAGCTGCCAAATAGTGGTTGCCCTCCCTGTATAAGGATCACACATCCTTGCCTCATTCATGTGTCCCATAGGAGGTGGAATATATGTCCCTCTCCCATTGGTCATGTGACTCAGTTTAGCCAACCAAATGTTACTTTAAGAGCCATATGCCCCTTCTGAGCAGAAGATTGAAGTGCCATCATGTTCTGCTCTTTTATCTCTTCTATGAGAATGGACTCTCCCAAGTAAGGGCTGCCTCTGCAGCCTGGATACTGGATGAAGAAAAGATTAGAATGAAGACAAAGCCCGGAGAACAGGCAGCTGACCCAGAGATGCCACACCCAAGATGCGAGCAGGAAACAAACATCCTGGTTCTAAGCTCTTGAGATTTGATGGTTCTTATAGGCACAGCATCTCCCGGTGGAAACTGCACTGAATATGCTGAGCAAAATTGGAGGCTTCCAATTTTGGAAGCCTGGCTTCCTCTTTTATTAGTGACTGGGATTTTTGGCCTGAGTACTCACTGAATTTTTTTCTTTACTTTTGAAATCCAGAAACATTACAAGATGCATCTTCATTTTAGTAATTTTATTTTTTCTAGAGCAGAGTAAATCCTTTCAATCTGCCTATTTGATTCTTCATTTTAGGCAAGTTTTCTTCTATAGAGATGGATGCTATTTTCATTATTAATGTCCATAAAGAAGAAAAAGAAAGTAGAACAGAAAAATAAATTTAGCTATAATAAAAGGTAAATATTATTGAGTCCTTTAATATATTTGCAAAGGTTTTTATTCAGTGTTTTCCATTTGTTTTGCCTTTCACAGATAATATATTTCTTTCATTTCATTATATTTGATTTTCTACCCAAAAAGCAAAAACATGTTTATGATTTTGGCGATTTTCTCTTCCTGATTGCTGGTTCTCATTTGACCTTTTTTTTTAAAAAAAAAAATAATGGAGATTATGACAATAACAATTACATAGGTCTCACTAGTTGTAAGAGTGTGAGCTCCACAACGCAGCAGTGCTGCTCACATATGTTTTTCAGGAGACGAACACAAAAAGCATCCAGAGTTGCTTTTTTCTTACTAGCCTCACACTGTACATAGCCCAAATGGATGCCATAATTAGAGTGGATAAATAGTGATTTATTCAAATAGTGAACCATTGTAGATAATGATAGGATGTGACTATAGTTACATACAACAGCATGGATGAAGTTTTCAAGCAATTTTAAATGAAGGGAACAAGACATAAGAGACCACATAGAAGCTGAAGCTCTGTGTAAGTCCACTTACAGATAGATATAACCAATTCGTCCATAACTGGACGGTGGACACATAACACCATGCCTTTGCCAAAACCCATAATGCTTTGCATCACAAGCAATGAGCATCAATGTGCACAAATTTTTTTTTTAATCAACTGGAATGTCACAGTGGACCCCAGAATCAAATGCAGACTGGAACAAATGAATCTAACTGTACTACAATGTCTGGCATAACTGAAATAAAAGGGGCCAAAGGAAGAGCCGACCTAATACATTTTGGAAAATGGTTTTGACTGAAAACTGTAAGGCTAAAGATGGAGAGAACTATGAATAAGCATTGTACACTGACTGGTAAATGTTTTCCTTCCAGGAGTAAAATTGAACAATTCTGAAACTGCATTATATGTATCCCAAGGTTGAATAAATATGTTAATAAAAGCAGATTGTGGGAGCCAGCTTTTTCCCTGTCAGAAAAAGCTACAAATAAGCAAGGCAGTGAGGCTAGAAGGAACACTTAATCCTGGACTAGAGTAAGACAGTCTGAATTCGTGTTCAGTTTACTTTATATGCAGGCGGACAGATGCAGAAATAATCGTAGGTATGTTTGAGCACATGGTTTAGTATACATTCATGTTCCTAGTTCTGTCCGCTGGGAGGGCCTAGACACAGTGATCTCCACCCCACCTTCCCTCCTTCTCCCCCTTCCCCCCCCCCCCCCCCCCAGTTTCAATGAGAACACCCAGGGTTCAGATCTTGCTTTCCAGGTAAGTATCCTCCAATTAAAGGAACCATGGCTCCTTGAAAAAATGGCTACTCTAGACTTGGAGCATGTGTGTAAGGAGAGCCTGGGGCACTTTATAGTGCTCAGAAAGTCAGGAAGTGCTCAGAAAGCAAATGAAGGGACATATCCAAGGGTGGGGGAGCCAACCTAGAGAAGCATTTAAGGGCCAGGGCTGGGACAGATAAATCATAGTATCAATTGAAAATCCCAGTATAAAATAAGTATGCAGAGGTCCATATTGATATAAGCAAGTGCTTGAACAACTAAATAAAGCAGTAAAGGGAAAATTTGTTTGCAGAAGAATTCCAAGTAATATAGGTAGATATCGGCCTTTCTCTAGGATTCCTTACCCCAATCCTCATTGAATGAGGACTGGATTTAGGGACTCGCTCCCTAAAAATAGGGTAGGAAAGGGGGAAAGAGCAAGTTGATGGGAAAACCAAGGCGAGCACTACTTCTCGGGACTCTATGAGGTCAATCAAAAACAAAGAGATAAAGTCTAAGACACAGAGAGACAAGCGGTGACCTAGGAGACATGATGGCCAAATGCAATATCAGGCCCTGGATGGGTATCCTGAAATAGAAAAAGGACACAAGAGGAAAAATTGGTGAAATTCAAACAGAAACTGGGGTTTAGTTAATAATAATAATGTACCAATGGTAATTTCTTAGTCTTGACAAAAGTGTCATGATTTTGAAAGATGTGAATGGTAGAGAAAACCAGGCAGAGGGTGCAGTGAGAACTCTCTATACTTCCTTTGAAATTTTTGGTAAATATAAAATTATTCCAAAATAAAGCATTTATTCAACATAGCCAATCACCCTCCTAAGCATTTACCCAACTGGTTTAAGAAAATGTGTGTCCATATAGAAATCTCTTGTCTTTTCCAATGTCTTAGACTTCCCTTGCTGTTTGATGACCTTGATAGTTTGAAGAGTCCTGGTTGAGTCTTTTGTAGAATGTTTTTTGATTTTTTGTTTGTCAGGTTTTGTTTCCATGCTAAGACTGGGGTTGTGAGTTTTGAGAAGGATCTCATAGAAAGGAGAGGTCCTCTCCACACCTAGGAGGGGTGCATGACACCCACATGACTTTTTTCTGTTATTAAGATGCTACAAACATGAGTTCTTGTAGCAGCTTCATTCATGACCTCGCCAAGATGCTCCTTAATAGGTGAGAGACTGGATCAACAAAGGAATGAGTTCCCACACCATGAAAGGACATGGATGAATCCTAAATGCATATTGTTGAGTTGAAGAAGCCAGTCTAAAAAGGCTACATACTATGTGACTCTAATTATATAACATTCTAGAAAAGACAAAATTACAGATAGTGAAATGATCAGTGGTTGCCAGGGTGTTGGGAGGGGGTTGAGTTGAATAAATGAAAAGGATTTCTTTTCAAGGCAGTGAGACTACTCTGTATGATACTTTAATGATGAACATATGACACTATGTGCTTGTCAATATGCATAGGACTTTATAGCACAAAGAGTGAACCTTAATGTATGCAAAGTGTAACAAAAGATTTAGGAGGTCAGAAGATCCCAGGATGAAATGTAGAAGATGACAAAAGAATCCTATATAATAAAATGCTAATATGCAAATCAACCAAACGGCAGGATGACCAGTTGCTATGATGTGCACTGACCACCAAGAGGCAGATGTTCAATGCAGGAATTTCCCCCTGGTAGTTAGTGCACTTCCACATGGTGAGCGCTGCTCAGCCAGAAGCCCTGAGCTGGGTTCATGGCTGGTAAGTGCAGTGGTGGCGGTGGCAGAAGCCTCTCCCATTTCTGTGGCAGCGCTAAGGATATCTGACTGATGGCTTCCAAACTGCAAGAGGGCACAGACAGGGCTGAGGGACCACCCCTTCCCTCCCCGTAAGTGCATGAATTTCATGCACTGGGCCTCTAGTCAAATCATATTACAAAAGAAAATGGGAAAAAGATGCTGACCTAAATAACCTTGGGAATGAGTGGATTCTGTCAGACTAAAGGCAAAAGAAACTATATAAGGACTCTGTTTGGTAAAGTTGTTTCCCATGGAGGTGGATGGTGGGAGCAATATTGCTCAGCGAGTGAGAGGTTACAAATAAGCTAGGGAGGAGGCTAGAATATCCATGTGGTAATGGATGAGAGTTGCAGGCATCAGTACAAACTCATGTTTAGATTGATACAGAGAAGTTTACAAATAGAAATATTTCTAGACATGGATATATATGTAGGTTACCATACATAAACATATTCTATTGTCTTGTCAGTTGAGAAGATCTAGAAACAAGTACATCCCAATAGCAATTAACACACCTAGCATGAAAATCTTGGTTTCTACTACCATCCTCATAGAATCCAGGACTCTGGAGAAATGGTTGATTCTAGAACTTGGTGGGAAATATATAGGATAAGCCTGGAGCATCTTGTAGTTCCAGAGAATAAGTGCTCAACACACTTGCACATGTACATGCATGCATGCATGCGCATGCACACACATACATACAAAGACGGGGACATGTGAAAGAATACAAGAATCACCTAAAAACAACTCCCAAAGGCCAAAGCTAGAATATTCTGGGTCACAAAATAAATAAAGATGTATTGAGTTAAGCACAAAGCATAAACTAAATATTCATGAGTCCATACTGATCTAAGAAATTATTGAATAAATAACTAAATAAATGGCTTGGAAGAGACAAATGTCTTATGCAGAAGAATTATGCAGAGATTCTGCCCTCAAATCCTTAACTCTGGACTTTGCATAGGGACTTCCTTACAAAAAAGTACAATAATGAAGGCAGGGGGAAAAAATAGTTACAGCAAAGAAACCTGACAAGCACTACCTGAAGCCAGGTGGTCAAGGTCAACACCGGCAGTGACTGGCCATGTTGATAGTATGTGCCCTGGGTAGGATGTGATGAGAACTGCACTTTACCTCTGTGGTCTCCCTCCTCCCAACCCATAATTCCAGTCTAATTATGAGAAAAAACATCAGACAAATTGAAACTGAGGGATATTCTGCAACATTTCTGATTAATACTCTTCAAAACTAGGAAGGTCAATCACAAACAAGGAAAATCTGGAAACTGTCATAGTCTAGAGGAGCCGAATGAAATGTGAAGATCAAACGTAAGGCGATATCTTGAAATAGGATCTCAGAAGAGATAAAGAACATTTGGAGAGAAAAAAAACAACACAAAAAACTGATATAATCTGAATTAAGTGTGAACTTCAGTGATAATGATGTATCAATATCAGTTTGTGCATTGAAACAAATGTACCATACTAATGAAAGATGCTAATAAATAGCGGAAACTGAGTGTAAGGTATAAGAGAATTCTCTGTACTATCTGTCACATCATTCTGTAAATCTAAAACTATTCTAAAACTAGAAGTTCACTTAAGAAAATGGAATACCACTCAAAAAAGTATTAGCATATTAACAGTTGGGTGGGTGGAGGAGAAGTTAACTGGGGGAAAAATATTAATGGGCTTGGTTTATTGATCATACAGAATCACAAGTTGTTAGAATAAATGATGTTTAGGAAAATGAAAATGAAGACAATACAGAACAGAAAAAATTGAACCTTGGCATTTAGCAATGCATCTTTGGGTGAAAAAGCTGTAAGAAGAATCCAGGAAGTCATTACTTTAAGAGTCACTATAGCGATTAATTTTGAGGGAGAGGAGACAGGTGGGTGGTTTCTGGGGCTGCCAGCAATGCTCTACTTCCTCACCTGGGTGGGGGTGCATGAGTGATTAATGTGCCGTACATTTGTGATAAATTATGAGCTCTGTTTTCTTGTTTTGTACTTCTCAATGTGTGCTCTAAGTCACAGCAAAGGTTAGGGAGAAAACGTACATACAACAAAGAGGGAGTGGGTGAAAGTACTCTGTAACGGATGAAATACATGGATCTTCAGATGGAAGAATCCTGAAACTGATCAAAATTCTTTTTTTTTAAAGTAAATGCACACCTAGACACACGACATTAATGATTAGAGAAAGAGCAAAATGTTACTATTTTATTAAACCTGGCGATTGAATTCAGAGGTATAATATTATGTTTGTTTCTGAATGAGTAAAATATCTTATAATTATGTCCTTAAATAAGAAAAGCACCAGAAAGATAATGTAGAAATATTTACAAAATGCCTATAAAGTCAGAATACTGATTAGTTCATTGAAGAGGCTCAGGAATAGCCTGTGATTGGCTAGCAAGTGGTACAAATGTACGTGGGGGCTGGGAATGCTTATGTCTTGATGGGGTCGGTGGTTGCATGGGTTACACCTACATAAACACCCACCCAGCTGTGTGCTGAAGGTTAGTGAACTTTACATACATCAATGCTCGTGTCAACCATCGATGAACACGTTTAAAAGAAACTTGAAAGCAAATGCCTATGGCATGCTCTGGCATATAATGGGTAGTGATATCTGTGGTCTGGCCCAATAGGAATCCATAGGACTTTCCTTGCAATAAATGAAGATTCCCCAGGAGTCTGAGTAAAAACAGTCCATCGGAAGGGAACTCTCAAAACCTACAGGTAGGGGGGCCCCTGGGTCTCCAAACCCAGAGGGAGCTGGACCACTAGCTGCCTGGACTCTGCCTCCGTCTTCCCTCTGTGCTCCTCTCTGTCCACTGGTCTCATTTCTCTCTCTCCCAGACGCCTGGTTTCTCTTCTCCCCCAGACCACAAGACAGCACACAGGTCTCTTGTAACTCCTGAGATGAATTCTGTGTTTGTTTGTTTTTTTAAAGTATATTCAGAATGAGGATGGAGTACTTTACAAACTTCTTAAGAAGAGGCCTGATTGGCCAGCGTCGGTCCCCCACCCTGAGCTAACTGTGCAGCCCAGGCTAGTGGACACCGTGGAGAGGACTGTAGCTGGTACAGGCTGACTCAGGGGCTCATTGACAATGGCCAAGGCAGCAGCAACAATGTGCTGTCATACAAAGCAGCTGCTGCGAGCAAGGAGAGCTAAGAGCGGGCTGACAACCCAGGAGGTGCCCGCTACACCATGGTGACGGGACCGCCTGTGCACTCAATCAATCCCTTAGGGCTGCAATGTATTCTGTCTTTCAAGCTACTTTTCCATTCATGATTACATTTTCTCCTTTGTGCATTTTAGGAATTTGATGAAAAACCCAATTTACAAATGAGAAGACGGGTTCGTGGGAGAAAGTGACAGGTGATCACTCACTGTGTGAATACATAGATCAGCCAGGCCTTGGCCCCAGGTGCGCATCTCAATGCAGCAATTGGACCAGGGCATCCCAGCATGCTCCTCCCTGGTTCCACTCCTGAGGCTAAAGCTCGCCTGTGGCGAAGCCAGAGGTCCAGCTTGTGTATAGTCGCATATGGCCCCCTCATTCCTCTGGCCAGGACTTCTGCAAGCCACGCTGCAAATCTCTTTGGCCACGAGAGCCATTGCCACTGTGAGGATGTCCCTACCAGTTCACTAGCTCCAGCAGCTGTCACAGGCACCTCCCCAGCTCACCCCACTGCAGGCCTTTGGCTGACACAGGGCCTGGCATTCAGCCCCATGCACACTGCCAAGTGCCTGTGGGACTGCAGGGAGCACAGAGCAGCATGGAGGCAGTATCTGCTAGCATTGGGCTCTTGGTTGCTGCCTGCTCCTCCCTATCCCATGAAAGATCAGCTCTCTGGGATACCTTCTGAATAGCACTTGCAAATTCAAAAGAGCACATTGGTGTCCACTTGTCAACACAATGGATCCTCATCATCACTCTTGGAGTTCTGGTATGAGAACAGGAAACTGGGTCTCCTAAGGGTTTCCTGGCAGGTGTGGGATTCTGACCATATCTCCTGACCTCAAGTCCCAGGCTCTGCCCACTGCTCTATACTACTCCTTGCACAAACAGGACAATGACAGAGAATGGGACAGAGCTATACACAAAGTGCTGGCCCGAGATTGCAAGAGCTCTGAGAGAATGAAGCGACTGTGTTCATGCTTTATAAACAGGGAATCACAAATACTCCTCTCTCCACTGAACCCCAACCTAACCGGTGAGGCCACACAACCTTTTCTGTTCCTTGAAGAATCTCACAGCAAAAAAGGAAAAAGGGCAGAGTCCAACATTTGAAGGCTGCAAGTTATAAAGTTTCTATTAAAGCAGATCCTGCTTTTATCATTAGCATGTAATGAATTATTCTCAGCTTTCTATGCCTTGGTAATTGTCTCTCCAAAGAATCTCATTAAACATTGCTGGATACTTTTGATCATTATTAATAGAAGTGATAACGGGATAATCTTGCGTTTCTCAGTTGAGGCTCCAAACCTAAAGCATGATGATAGATAATTAATGACAGGTGGGACTCTTCAGGGACAGCCTCCAGGGGTAGCTTGTCTTCCTTCTTCCCAGCAAGCCATCCGAGATTAGGGGGAGGGTTGCCAACCCAGTCACACTGTCTATCTGACAGGTATCTTCGTGTTCCTGCTCCACCCTTTCCTGGCCATGGATCTGTGGGCACATTTTTTTTTCCTCTGAACATCCATTTTCTCACCACATTCTCTTAATTACCAGTGAGAGGATAAACTTCAAGGCTGAAGCATAGAAAATGCCCACAAAATGCCAAGTCAGAGTATTAGTCAAGAGATATGTACTCAGATGAGTTTATTCAATACTTAAAATTGTGGCACCTTATTTGGAAGCTCATACCACTAGCCAACAGAGTTAATGGCAGCCCAATTGAGGCAGGATTCCTCTGTGTTAGACTATGTTATTATACATAAATGACATAAGTTATTCTCTTTCTACATTTCAAGCTCTAGGCGAAGACTTTTAATTGTAAAATTTATTTTATCTTTAAACTAAGACAATATCGATTATCTCCTTTGATGCTATAGTAGTTCTGAGATGTAGGAACTACTATCCCCATTTTACAGAGGAAGAGAATAAGGTTAGAGGGATTATTTAATTATTCAAACTCACTCCAGAAATAAACAATGGAGGCCAAAACTGGTTTGGCTCAGTGGATAGAGCGTCGGCCTGTGGACTGAAAGGTCCCAGGTTCGATTCTGGTTAAAGACATGTACCTTGGTTGCGGGCACATCCCCAATAGGGGGTGTGCAGGAGGCAGCTGATCGATGTCTCTCTCTCATTGATGTTTCTATCTCTCTCCCTTCCTCTCTGTAAAAAATCAATTAATATATATATATATATATATATATATATATATATATATATATATAAACAATGGGGCTTTGAACCCTCGAAACAAGTTGCTCCTCTATCTTCTACATTTATTTCAATCTTTTGGGGTTTAATGTGACCTTTATGAAAGCAGAGAACAGATGGATTCAGAATCCACTCATTCTATCCCCAACTTTCTATTCCAAAATTTTCCAATTAACAATATCCAGTCTTCACCAGCCTGCTTCTAAATCTTTGTCATCAGGTCGATCATTTTTTCCAAAAATAGTCTGCCATCATCTTCCATCCTACATGCCCTCCTTAGAATTTGATTTTGAAATGCTTCCCATTACGAAGTGGGTCCATGTTCCCTCTTCTTAAATCTGGGAGGTTTTGTTGCCATGTGACTTCCAAGAGTAGGTCATAAAAGCTTCCATGGGGTCCTGTTGAGATACTTGCTCTTGGAACTCATATCCATGCTGTGAGCAAGCACAACATTCTGTGAAAAGACCTAAGAGGAGAAGCTCCAATGGAAAGGGTCTGAGACCTCCACCCTCAGACCTTGCTCAAGTCCAGACGACAGCCAGTGTGCCCTTGCCAGCTACGTGAGTGAGTGAGCCACATCGAATGCAATTCTTCCAGCCTTCAGGTAAGCAAATCTAGCTGATACTACATAGAACAGGGGCACATTTTCCTTACCAAACTCTGTCTAAATTACAGATTCACAAATTCCAACATCTTTATTTGCTTCCCAGACCCATGTACACGGAGTGGGCAGATTATTATGATCTCTGAATGCATAATAATCTGCCACACAGTGTAGACTGACCACAGAGTTGGGGTTTTAAAATAAGGTATTTCCATGTATAAGAACTGCATTGTGGGTAGTTAGAAAGAAGCAGAGAACTTACTAGCCAGAGGCTGGGGGTCACTATTTCCTGGTCCCTTGACATATCAAGATTTGCAAGCTTTCCCTTATACATAAGTACACTGAGTGGCCAGATTATTATGTGTTCAGAGATCATCATAATCTGGCCACTCAGTATAGTCAGCTGCCTCCTGCACATGTTCACTTGAATATCTCCAAACCACTCCAGACTTAATGTGTTTAGGGAGCTTTACTTCCAATTTGAACCTAGAAATTCCCCCAGAAATGTCACTCCCATTCCCATTAGGAGGAAAAGCCAGATCATGAATAAAACCATAACTTTTTTGGAACCCATCAGAAATCTGGGCTCATAAGCAGCCAAGTGAAGGGAATTGCGAAGAGTGATGGGTCACGTACATTGTTTCATCTTTTAAGATGCATGGAGAAAAGATGTGGCTGCCTTAGAAGTAAATAGAAAAAAATCAGCCAAAATTATAATGCATCCTTAAAGACTGAAGGTTGGCTTGCATGGCAGGATAGCAAATTGAGAGCCCTTGACACAAGGGAAGTTTGTTTTCACTTGCAAGCTTTTTTCTAACAGGCCTCTGTAGCGTTCTCATGGAAAGACAAGAAGGAGGGGAGGAAACTGGAGAGGGCTCAAGTCAGTGTTGCAGGCATGCAGGCGATGTTCAACGGCAGCTGGACCATAGGCATGAGTGACTTTTCTCTCCTGAAGCGAAAGTCTTAAGCCCATGGGAGAAGTGATATAGAACACGCCTGCTCCCAAATCCTAAGCAGAGACACTCTATTTAAGGCAGTGGTTCTCAACCTTTCTAATGCCGCGACCCTTTAATACAGTTCCTCATGTGGTGGTGACCCCCAATCATGAAATTATTTTTGTTGCTACTTCATAACTATAATTTTGCTACTGTTATGAATCTTAATGTAAATATCCATGTTTTCAAAAATCGTAATGTAAATATTTGTCTTATGCGATGTTGCTAGTGAGAACCACTGCTATAGTGCCTAAGACCATCGGAAAACACAGATATTTACATTATGATTCATAACAATAGCAAAGTTACAGTTATGAAGTAGCAATGAAAATAATTTTATGGTTGGGGGTCACCACACACGAGGAACTGTATTAAAGGGTTGCGGCATCAGAAAGGTTGAGAACCACTGATTTGGGGTTTTACAAGTGAAATCCTGATTATAGGGGAGCAGCAGAAGCAAAAGCCAACACTCCCAGGCCCAGGCTCTTGGTCTGATACAAGGCATAGGTCTGCTACTGCCAACCATGAACACAAGGCAGTATTTGGTTGCCACAGAGAGGGCAAGCAGAACTGTTGGTAAAGCCTCATCCCTGAGGCCCAGATACAGGACTGTCTAAGGTTGAAGCTGGACAGGAGGCATCTTATGCCTCACAGAGAGTAGAACAGCCGTTTACTATTGGAGTAGGTACAAGACCATGTAGAAAGACTCTGTGGTGCAGATGTACAGAAGCTGCAGGAAGCTATGGGTATAAAATAGGAAGACCAAAAACTGCCTGGTGCTCCAGGCCTGATGCTTAGCACAAGATAATAGCAGACCTCCTCTGGATGATTTGGAAGCCTGTGGTGCTCTGAAAGGAAGGCTAGCAATGAAAATCCTCAACCCCTCATTAGATTGAACTCCCACATTAAGATTTCCACAGAAGAAGCTTGCCTATTTCCAGGGGTAAAATATCATTGACTTCAGCCTCTACTGTTCTACGCACATTGCCTGACATGAAATAAAATTGGGAGACATACAAAAAAGGGAAGGAATAAATAATCCATTCTCAAGATATAAAGTAATCAACAGAATCAGACTCAGAAATGGTAATGATGATGAAAATATCAGCCTGGGACTTGCAAATAACTATGATTAATGTGATAAAGCATCTAGGGAAAGGTGGAGAAGATATGTGAACCAGTGGAGAATTTCAGTCAAGAAATGGATATTGTTCTAAAAGTAGAAAAATGAAAATGCTATAAAAATATGGTACCAGAGATGAAGAATTCTTTAATAGACTTATTAGTGCAGTAGAAGCAGCTGAGGAAGAATTGGTGAACTTGAATGCAAGTCAATGGAAATTGTCCGAACTGAACATAAAGGGAAAGATAAAAGAGAGCACCTAAAAGCTGTGAAAAAATATAAAAATGTCTAATATATATGTAATTAGAGCCCATGGTGGGGAGAGAAAGAGAGAGAGACGTAAAAGAGAGAGAGAGAGAGAGAGAGAGAGAGAGAGAGAGAGAGAAAGAGAGAGAGAGAGAGAGAGAGAAGGAGAGGTAGAAGGTATATTTGAAGGGATATGGCTAATAATTTTCCAAAATTAATGAAGCACACAAAACCATAGAAGTTCAGAGAACATCAAGGAGGATAAATTACTACACACACAGACACACTCAGACACACACACACACACACACACACACACTCACACATTTAGACATATCATAGTCAAACTTTTGAAAACCTAAACATGAAAGATAAAAAGAAAATCTTGAAGGTAGCCAGAGAAAAAAAAAGAAACATTACGCACAGAAAAACAAACATGAGAATTCAGCAGACTCATTGGAAGAAATAATGAAAGCCAGAATAAAAGGAATGGAGTGACACCTTTAAAGTATCAAGAGAAATAAAACTGTTAACCTAGAATTCCATATAAAGCAAAAATATCTTTGAGAAACGAAGGTAAAATAGAAAACGTTCATACAAACAAAATCTGAAAGCATACATTGCTAGCAGACCTGCACTACAAGAAATATTAAACAAAATTCTTTCAGCAGAATGATGGTAATACAAATAGAAATTTAGATCTATACAAAGAAATAAAGTACATAAAAAAATGTAAAAATGCAAGCCCAGCCGGCGTGGCTCAGTCGTTGAGCATCGACCTATGAACCAGGAGGTCACAGTTCCATTCCTGGTCAGGGTGCCTAGGTTAATGGTTAGAGCCCCACTCGGGGGCATGTGGGAGGCAACCAATCAAGGATTCTCTCTCATCACTGATGTTTCTCACTCTCTTTCCCTCTCTCTCCCTTCCTCTCTGAAATCAATAAAAGTCTATTTTTAAAACAGTGTAAAACTGTGGATAAAATGTAAAACTGATTTTTTAAATTGCTTTAAAATATAATTGACCATCTAAAAAAGAAAGCCATAATGTATAGTAGCATACATAGAAGTAATACATGTAACCTATAGCATCAAAAATGAGAGTGAGTAGATGAAAATATATTGTTCTAAGTTTCTTACACTATATACAAAATAATATGTTATATAGAAACTGTAGTAAGCCAAAAGTGTATAATATAAACCCCGGAGTAATCACTAAAGTGAAAAAGAGATATAATAAATGAAGCAATCGTGGAGATAAAAGAAAATTACGAAAAATATCCAACTGATCCAAAAGAAGGCAGAAAAAGAGAACAAGGTGAACAAAACCCAGAGATAGCAAATAGCAAACATCCGGCAAGATTAATAAGAACGCTCTTCCCCTCCAGATTTATCTCCTCCTAAGCCTAGGGTAACATTTAAGTGAGAGCGCAGCACTTGTAGTGCGACTCGGCGCCTGGCATCAGCACCCAGCCTTCCGTGGGTTATTTCTGCAGGTGTCAAGGCCGTTGGTGGAGGAAAATAGATTCTTCTCCTTCATTCACTAGGTCACAGCCACAGAAAATTACAAGCGCTGAAGATTCTTTACAAAAAGGTTATTGATTCTATCACGGGTGGATCAGGGTCAAGCTTGTTATAGGAAGATAGGCCTGTTCGAGCTGCTTAGCCGGTGAAAGATGACCTGGGAGACAAAGACCTCCATAAACTCCTTCTTCCTTCACACCCGCCTCCTGCTACTCATCCCGGAGCTCCACATGTTTGTTTTAAGCTGAACTGGAATTTTAAAGCAAGATGATTTTAGGATAAAATCGGGTGTTGCAAACAAAAGTGAAAGAAGAACAAAGGAGAACAACTAGCAAAGTTGTATATTTAAATATGGACATTAAAGTACGATGAGGTCAGTAATTGAATTACATTCAATGAATGGTCTAAGAAACTCAACTGAAAAAGAAATGTCATATTTGATTAATTAAAAGCAAGATCAATCTCTATGTTATCTACAGGAAAGCACAGTTTAAAGGTAAAATCGAAGAGTAAAAGGAAAAGAATAAAAAAATATGAATCACATGAAAACTAATCAAAAGAAAGCTGCGGTGGCTATATTAATATAGAACTAAGTAGATTACAGAACAAGGAACAGTTCCAGGGATAAAGAGAGACACTACATAATTTTAAAAAAATTTGTAATGTGGATGTGCATACCAACAGAACTTCAAAATAAATAAAGCAAAAATTGATAGAAATGTACAGAGAAATAGGCAAATCCACAATTATAATTGGAAACCTCACCACTCTCTCAGTAATCAATAGAACATGTAGACAGAAAATCAGTAGGATATAAATGACCTGAACATGAGAATCAGAGAATATTATGAACCTAAACTCTCTTCCAGAAAATAAAAGGGAAGGGAAGACTTTCCAACTCATTTTATAACAGCATTACTCTAATGCTTAAGCCAGATAAAGGAATTATAAGAAAAAAATACCTATAGACCAATGTCCCTCCTGCACATAGATGCAAAAATCTTTTTAAAATAGTAGAAAACTGAATTTTTAAAATCTAGTAAAAGGATAATATGACATAATCAAATGAGGATCAGCCCAGGAATTCAAAATTCAGTCAAAACCCAACCAATGTCAGACATGATAACAACAGGCTGAAAAATAAAAATCATACAGTTATCTCAGTAAATGTTGAAAAGCACTCAGCAATATTCACTATCTATGTGATGTTTTAAAACGCCCTCCTCAATTTAAGAATAGAAAATGGTTCACAACCTAATAAAAGACAACTATGAAAAAAACTGACAGCTAACATCATGCCCAATAATAAAGGCCAAATGCTTTCCCTCAAAGATTAGGAATAAGAGAAGATGTCCTATTCAATATTGTATTAGAAGTTCTATCAATGCACAAAATAAGATAAAGAAATGAAAAACTTATGATCAGAAAGAAAGAACTACAATTCCATATTAGCAGATGACATTATTTGTCTATATAAAAATAATCTCACAAATCTTCAAAATGTTAATAAGCAACTTCAACAAGCTTGGTGATAGAATACACTAACATCTACAAAATATTGCTGAGAGACAGTAAATAAACCAAAATGAATGGAGTATTCATGAATTCAAGTTTCAATATTCTTAAGATGTCAATATTGCACAAATTGATCAGTTTTAAATCAAAATATTTAAAAATATGGAGTTTCCTCAAAAAATAAGAAATAGGATTTCATTTGACCCAGTGATCCCACTTCTGGGAATATATCCCAAGAATCCCAAAACACCAATCAGAAAGAATATATGCAACCTTATGTTCAGAGCAGTGTTATTTAAAATAGCTAAGATCTGGAAACAGCCCAAGTGCCCATCAGTAGATAAGTGGATAAAAAATCTGTGGTACAGCCCTGGCCAGTGTGGTTCAATTGGTTAGAGCGTCCTCCTGTACACCAAAGGGTCAAGGGTTCAATTCCCAGTCACAGGCACATACTCAAGGTCATGGGTTCATTCTCTAATTGGGGCACATGTAGGAGGCAGCCAGTAGAGATGCCTCTCTCTCTCTTTCTCTATCCCCCCCCCTCTCCTTCTGCTCTCTCTCTAGAATCCATGAAAAACATATTCTCAGGTGAGGATTTAAAACAAAAAAGCTGTGGTATATTTACACAATGGGATACTATGTGGCTGTAAAAAAGAAGGATCTCTTACCTCTTGCAACAGTATGAATGCACCTGGAGATTATTATGTTAAGCAAAATAATCCAGTCAGAAAAATATAAATATCACATGATCTCATGCTTATGTGTAATCTAATGAACAAAATAAACTGATGAACAAAATAGGTCCAGAGGCATGGATACATGGAACAGACTGACAGATGGCAGAGGGGAAAGAGGTGGGGGAAGGAAAGAGATGAACCAAAGAACATAGATGCACATATGCATAACCCATGGACACAGACAATAATGTAGTGAAGGCCTGGTGTGTGGCAGGGGCTGGGTAGAGGTGGGGAAAGCTGGGGAATAGGGGACATCTGTAATACTGTGAATAATAATTTAAAAAAACCTTTCTTTAATAAAGTAAAAAATAGGAGGCATTTTGGTAAAAAATTAACAAGTAGATTATAGAATTTACCAGTGGCCCAGTGCACAAAATTCATGCATAGGGGCGTGTCTCTTAGCCTGGCTTGCACCGCTCCACTCAGGTACCCCTCTGGGGATGTCCAACTGCCGGTTTAGGCCTGATTCTAAACCAGCAGTCAGACATCCCTCTCACAATCCGGGACCTCTGGCTCCTAGCTGTTCATCTGCCTGCCTGCCTGCCTGATCACCCCTAACCACTCTGCCTGCTGGCCTGATAGCCCCTAACTACACTTCCCTCCTGGCCCGATTGCCCCTAACCACCTCTGCCTCAGCCCCGCCACCATGGCTTTGTCTGGAAGAACATCCGGAAGGTCTCCCAGAAAGTCTCCTGGTCTAATTAACATATTACCCTTTTATTAGTATAGATATGTATAATTTTATATGAAAAAGGACTAAAATATCCAAAATAAATATGAAAACAAACAATAATGAAGAATGCACATTAACTGATTTCAAGACTATTAAACTACAGTAAACAAGGAGAAACATATGTATATCAATGAAACAGAATAGAAAATCCAGAAATAAACATACACATTGATTTCCAGTGAAAGTGTTCAGAAAATTCAATGGTAAAAGAATACCTCCTTCAATAAATAAGGTTAAGACTTCACAAAGTGACTACACTGTTTTTTTCTAAGACTTCCTGATCATCTTGTCCCTGGGGTCATTCCCTGGGGTAGTCACATTTTCATGAAGAGAGAAAAGAATCATACATAGGAAGCTAACAGTAAGTGTGGTCTAGTTGGCTCTATTTGGGAAAACGATCCAGAGAGTAATTGCAGCAGGGAGAGTGGAGTTGTCCTCCAGGTAAGTAATGAGGTTATGAAGGGGGAAAAAAGGTGAGTTACATATCACGGTTAATGGATCCTGAATAGCTAAGGATGAGCTTCTGGATGTACCCATCAAATCCAATGTAGGTTGTACAACATGTGGTTGCATGGCTATAATGTTTTGCTGTCTACTCCTCAGTCTCACTGCCTGATGAAAATTTGAGGCTGTGAGGGGACAGGGCAGAAGCTAATGTTCATGATGCTCAGCATAAGCTGGCCCGGCATCCAAACATTTATCTGAGTAAGCTGCCTAGATTGTGTTTTGTTGTCCTGCCTATGGCTCAAGGGGCTTAGAGAGGATCAAACTGTGGGCCAACAATTGGAAGGGGGTTTGATTGCTTTAAATACTGGCTAGCAGACCATCTGTGCACAGGGACAATGAGCTCCCCCCCTGCTCCCCCGCCAAAGATAGGAAGCTAATGGTCTGCCTCCTGTGTATGTCATTTTAGACAGGGCAGTGCCATCTGGGGCTTAACTGTAGGGGTTCAGCACCTAGAACCAGAGAAGCCCCCTGAGATTGCGCTGGTAATTGGAAATCTGCATGGAAAAGGATGAGCCATCAGAAGCATCCAGAGGAATGTGGCAGAACATGGTTACTGGAGAGCATGGGTAATAGAAATCAGAGGCTCACAGGAGCAGTGGTGGGCATCTTGGCCCTGTTTTAGTGTCGTAGGTGGCTGAAACAGCAGACATTTATTCTTGCACAGCTCTGGAGGTTAGAGCAGTGGTCGGCAAACTCATTCGTCAACAGAGCCGCAATTTGCCAACCACTGGGTTAGAGGAACAAAGTCAAGGCGTCGGCAAGGCTGGTTTCTTTTGGAGAGCTCGGAGGGGAATCTGTTCCATGCCTCTCTCCCAGTTTCTGGGGCAGCTGGAAATCCTTGCAATGCTTAGCTTGTAGAGGCATCACCCCAATCTCTGCCCTTTGTCATTACAGGGCATTCTCCCTGGGTATTTCTCTTTCTGTGTCTCTTCTTATAAGGCACTGGCCATGTTGGATTAGAGCCCTCCCTAATGACCATATTGTAATCTGAGTACATCTTCAAAGACCTTATTTCCAAACTAGAGGCCAGATGCATGAAATTCGTGCAAGAGTAGGTCTTTCTTTCCCTGGCTACCGGCAGGCACCCTGGACCCGGGCTTCCCTGGCAACCCCAGCTTCATTCAGAAGGACATCCAGACAGCTGGTCTAATTAGCATATTATTCTTTTATTGTTATAGATAATGTCTTATCCATAGGTACTGTGAATTAGGGCTTGAACACTTTTTTGGGGAGGAGGAGGGTAGAGAGAGCATCATCCAACCCATAACAGGCCTCAACTACAGAGTTGTGACTCCAACAAGGAGATAGAGCCTATCCATGAGGCAGCGGGGGGAAAGTGATACTCAAAAATCCAAAAAGGCATCAACCTCACCAATGATCATCAAGCTGAACCCTGTGGGTTGTAGGTCATGAGTGTTGGTGAGCAAGGCTGGCAAGACCAAAGCAGGGAAATCCCAGGCCTTAGCATTGCATCCTGTGGGGTGGATCATCACGATTGGACATTCACATACCACACAGGGTGTCCAAGTCAGGATATGACCAGGCCATTCCTGGGCTGAGTCCTTTCCTCGGAGCTACTTACAGCCCCACCAATCTGGATCTGTGTGATCTTGTAGGTGGCAGCAAGAAGTCCCTGCTATGAGGAGAGAAGAGCTGGAGAGGGACAAGAGGGGACCGGATCCAGTGAGGCTCACCGTGACCCCAGGTGATGAACTCTTGTCAGGACACCGTCCCTTCATAATGTCCCTTCCCCAGCCCAGGATCTGCCTGTGGAACTAAGACAGGTTCCTTCCATGCTGAATCACACAAACTCCCTCCCCCACCCCCGACATGCTTCTCCCTACGTGATGACTCACTGGTCTGAGCACGCTTCTCCCCACATCGGGAGTGGGAAACGCGGAGAACGGTCCTGCACCCTCTAAAGTCATTGGCAGCCACAATGGAAGTCACTGGGGGTCAACAGTAAGTTAGGGGCTAAAATGAATCAAGCTCTTAAAATGGGATAATAAGGTAACTTTCCTAAGCCTGGTATGAGCTCATTTAATTGTAAAGATCTTAATAAATTCAGCCTGATTAACTCCAACCTTGTGGGGGAAGGTTATCCAGTGTTGCGGAATTAATTTTAAACAGAAGGAAAAAAAATAGAGCAAGAAGGAAGAAAACTCCAGGGCAGGAGAGGAGGGAGGGAGATGTGTGCACAGGAAGTGAGAGCCAGGGGGGCTGGGCCTGCTCCTGCAAGTCACACATCCTGCCCTTTGATTAAGGATTTACTTTCTCAAACTTGGTGGTGCCACAAGCAACCACCTCAATCCCTGGACCAGCTTGATGGTTCACAGCTCAGCGCTGAAGGTGAGGAGTGGCCCCTGGTGCGCCCTTGCCCTTGACTGCCTTCCGTGTCCTCTGCCCGGTGTGCCCAGGACCCTGGCAGCCATGGTTTCATCTACTTGCTCCTGGCTCCTCTACTTGCCCGCTGCCTAACCTTTGTCAGCTGCCTCAACGTTATCTTCTTCTCCCTGAATGAAACTGACCCTGGTCCAGGCATAGTTGCTGAACAGAGACAGGGCTCTCTGTTGGGGTGGGGAGGTGCTCAGATGAGCTCACTACACAGGAGGAAAAAGGCAGAGGGCAGAAAGCGCCGGGCTTCTGGTTAAGCCAGACAGAGCGAAGCACAGAGCTGCGGCCACTTGGGTTTGTTATTAGGCCCCACCTGGGTGGGGAGCAAACATGAGACAGGTGTGCTCTCCAGCCACTGGCCAGCTGTGCTGCCTGACTCTCCCTCTCCCCGCAACAGAGCACATGACTTGCTGGTGCTTTTTGTATCTGAAAGTTTGTCTCTGCTGGTTTAAAACATGAATTTCATAACTGATTGCGAGCTCTCCCTTCCCTCCCTAGTCTGTCAAGGTTAGCACTCTCAGGACCTGAAGCAAGTGCCCCTCCATCCCTCTGCCTCCCTTCTTTGGAGCAAGGGGAGGCAGGCTCTACCTTGAAGACCTGTCTTCCTCTCTCTAACTCAGACTCTCAGCCTGCCCCCCACCCCACCTCTCCATCTCTCACCCTGCCCCCACCCCACCTCTCCATCTCTCACCCTGCCCCCCACCCCACCTCTCACACTGTCCCCCACCCCACCTCTCCATCTCTCAGCCTGCCCCCACCCCACCTCTCCATCTCTCACCCTGCCTCCACCCACCTCTTCTTCTCTCAGCCTACCTCCCACCCCACCTCTCCATCTCTCAGCCTGCCCCCCACCCCACCTCTCCATCTCTCAGCCTGCCTCCCACCCCACCTCTCCATCTCTCACCCTGCTCCCCACCCCCACTCTCCATCTCTCAGCCTGCCCCCCCTCACCACCTCTCCATGTTAGCTCATCCTTGGACAAGCACAGACAAGGTTGAAGTAAGAGGCCAGGACAGACAGTGAACAGGGCTCGGTCAGAAGCCCAGAGTTTTGTAGACAAAGAAACCCTCAAGGCCACCCAGCCCCATGGCAATTTTTCTTGAATGTGCCATTCTCTCCGTTGGCATCATCGCTGCCTCCTTCCTAAGCCTCTGCTGTTTCCCAAGGCCTACAGGGCTGCCACCACAGTGGCTGGGGTCCTGCCAGCTGGGGGAAGGTTCCCTCTCCTCCTCTGCCCTCCCACAGGAGGCACCTGCTTGTCATTCACATCACATTCTCTGAGGACCCTGATGACGAGGCTCCCTGCAGCCAGCCTTGCATCTCACTCCCCCACCCGGTCTGCTGTACCCACATCCACTCTCCACATAGCAAAAGGCCTTAATCCTTTGCTTAACAGCCCTTAAGACTTTTCATTGCCCTCATCTATGTTCCTTATAAGACTCCCCTCCTGACTCTTGGCCCCTCCCTCACCCTCTTCCCCAGCATCTGTGCTCCAGATGAACTGAACTTATAGCCTCTCAGGTGCCAGATGTTGCTCCCTCCCACTCTCCCCTCCTGGCATTTGCCTGTGTTGTTTTATCAGCCCCAAATGCTGTTTCTTCCACACCTTCTACCTAAGAACCCTCGTCCTGTAAGTCTCAATTTATATGGCCCCCTCTGCAAGGTGGCCTTGCCCAGCAAGGTTAAGGTGGACCTTCAGCAAGTACCATTGGCCAGTGATGCTGTTGTTGTTTAACCCACGATTATGACCCATTAGCAATCATGGGAATCAATTATTCAGAATACAACTAGCAATTTCTAAAATGTAAAATTGAATAGAATAGAAAACATCAGTGTTGTTTGGTAAAGCTTTGTTGAAATTGTATGTGCATGCATGCATGCCCTTGTGAGTGTGGGTGGGTGTTGAGGGGGGGGGGTGTGCACAGTGAACACCTGTGCATGCTCACATGGGCACCTACCTGGGTTGTGATGCAAAATGTGTGTATTACTTTGGATGATAGTCCAAACCTTGGAAAGCCACAGTGATAGGTGACTGTTGCCCAGCCAGGCTGAGAATCGTGGCTTTAGTTTTTGAGGTCTCTCAGAGCAATGGAATTGTTGACTGAAACAAGTGGTCAGAAGGACAGGAATAAAGGCAGTTGTTAGATTGGTACAGGTTCTCATGGGAGTTACTGCTGAAGTACACTAGCTATGTTCAGATCATGTTTTTGAGTCTTCTTCCTCCCCAGACAGCCATCAGCCCTGTTCTAGACTGCATGTTCCCCAAAGGCCATATGCTAAAATCCTAGCCCTAGATTTGGTTCAGATGAGGCATGAGGGTGGAGCCCTTGGGAGGAGGAGTGAGAGACTAGAGCTCCCACTCTCTTTGCTAGGCGAGGACACAAGGCCGTCTGCAAACCAGTAAGTGGCTCCTCACCAGACACCAGACCTGCCAGCACCCCAAACCTGGACTGCCTGGCCTCCAGGCTGTGAGAAACAAATGTCTGTTGTTTAAGCAATCCAGTCAATGGTATTTTGGTTACAGCAGCTCAAGCTGACTAAGATAGCCCTTGCGTTTTTAACCCTCACCTTACAGTTTATAGGAGTAGCTTATAGATATTAGTGGCCCAGATGTGTCTGTTGGCTCATGAGTGTCCCACCGATATAACACAGGGCAGCCACCTTGAAAGACTAAGCTGACTCTCCAATGGTGGTGACAGAAGCTGCCACCAGCTGCCAAATCTTATTATACTCCAGCCGTGCAGGTCCTGGGATCTACCCTTGGCAAGTGGCATGTACTTGGCTTTGGTAGCCCGAGGCTGAGAGGGAGTGTTAGGTAGCCAACCGATGCACACCTTGCTTCAGATCCAAGCCCATTGGCTCCCTGAGAACAGCACTTAGCTGGCTTCCATAAACAAGGGCATTCGTCTCTGTCAGCCCTAATGAACCGCATTTGTCAGGCAGGAACCAGAGAGCAGCTGTGTTGGAGGGAGACAAATCATTTAATCCAAAGCTCCTGGTGTGGCAGCCCCTGGCACAGTGGAGATCGTGGCACTTAACTACGGAGGGGGCTGGAGGACCCACATGGGGGAAAGCTGGCTGCCCTTGACTTCCTGTTGAGAGGCAGTATGGGAGCTGCCAAGCCAGTGTGTGTGTTGGCTGGTGCCTCTCTCCTTGATGCTGCACCTGGTTCGGGGATGTGCACTCAGCAGGAAGAGAGATGCGGGGGTGGAAGGCCTGGGTGAGGGCAGCTTCTGTTCCCTGGGTGATGCAGACCCAGGAACAATGACTGTGTTCACAGCGATCCCTTCCAGTCCCACCAACTTGCATTTCTTTTAAGATTGTGTAGGAAAGACCCTTCATTGCAAAGGACAGAAATCCACCTCAAATGAGCATAGACAAAGGGGGTGCATTGACTCTTGGACCATGAGATTGAACAGCTGGCTGCAGGCAAAGTGGGGGTCTAGTTGGGCTTCATGAGCAAGTGCACCAGGGAAATCAAACAAAGCACCTCTGCTTTCTCCCCATGCTGCCCTCTGTGTGCCAGCTTGGTCCCTCTTCCTGTAGACAGGCTTCCTCCATCAGGGAAATTTGAACACTCACAGCTCTCCAGTTTTACCTCTTTACCATCATATGAGGGGGGTTGGGGTTGATATGAGTTTTTTCTGGCCCCAAACTGAAAACAAAAACAAAACCCCAGCTTTGATTGGCCACTGCAGTTCAACCAACATGGTTTCTGTGTCATTGGGCCTGGAGTCATCTGGCAGCTCCCATGGGAACTCCATGGCTGAAATCTGGATGGAATAGTTCTCTGAGCAAAGGCAGAGCCCTTCCCTGACAGGGTAGCACATGTCCACTTGGATGGTCTTTGGTCCCCCCTTTCCCCCAAATCCATATCCAACTCAGCTCCTCCTCCTCCTCATGGCCATCCCCTTATTTTCATATCCAGAGAGAGAGAAGGCCACTCATTACCCTGTAGACACTTGGGAATGAGAGCAGAGAGGATGGATGAGAGGGGTTTCAAGCTGCTGCTTCCTGCCCATCAATCTCAGCACTACATGTGACATTCAGAGCTGGCATCGGACACATGCTGGACCCAACAGGCACTTTTCCTCTGTTGGTTTTGACAGTCAAATCTTCCTGAGGCCAGGATCCCGGTTGACTGCACAGTTACTGCGCTGCTCCTCATCACACCAGCCCTGGGTTTCTGGCTGCACACGACATAGGGAGGATTGTACTTTTGAGTGACAGGGAACTGCAGGTGGCAAACACTTCACATTCATTTATCAGTGGCTCTCAAAGGTGTTTGACCATGCACCTCAGTAAAAAAAAAAAATTTTAAGGAAACAATACATTTCATACCATGAAATAGTACATGCAGATAAATATATAACACTGAAATGAGTTTTGAAAAACTATATTAGCCTCTATTACACAGGATGCAACTTGGTGTTTTTATTCTATATTGTCCTTTTCATATGTATATTTGATTTTTTACAGAGATGAAGGGAGAGAAATAGAGAGTTAGAAACATTGATGAGAGAGAAACATCGATCAGTTGCCTCCTGCACACCCCCTCTACTGGGAATGTGCCTGAAACCAAGGTACATGCCCCTGTCTGGAATCGAACCTGGGACCCTTGAGTCTGCAGGCCTATGCTCTACTCACTGAGCCAGACTGATTAGGGCTGTTTTGTCCTTTTCTATTTTCATAATGACACTGACTTTTTTTTCATGACCCACAGATGAGACCGAGCCCACACAACCTCATCACACATTATTGTTCTTATTGCACAGTCATCTTTATGGCAAGAGATCCATAGATGGTGGACCTTCTGGATGGCCCATTCTGGCCTGAGTGTGTGACCTTACTGATCCTCCAATAATCCTAAAAGGTAGGAGCTATGTGTGTGTGTGTGTGTGTGTAGAGAGAGAGAGAGAGAAGGAAAATGAGGATCAATGATTGAGACTAGACATTAACCAAAGTCTGAGTCTGAGTCAAATAGCAATCTGAACCCCAGGCCTTCAGGCTATGAAACTCTGTCACCGTTAGCAGCCTCTATTAGTCCTGAGCCAAATCGTGTGCTGGGGAAGATTAAAAATGGTTACCGGGTCTTTGCTGCTCCTCCCATGAAGGGTAGAGTTTAATTCTCTTCCTCTTTTTTTTTTTTTTTAATGTTTTGATTGATTTCAGAGAGAAAGAGAGAGGGAGAGAGAGAGAGAGAAACATCAATGATGAAAGAGAATTACTAATCAGCTGCTTCCTGCCTGTCCCCCACTGGAGATCAAGCCTGCAACCTGGGCATGTGCCTTGACCAGGAATCAAACCATGACATCCTGGTTCATAGACCAACACAACTACTGAGCCACACTGGCCAGGCTAATTTTCTTCCTCTTAAATCCTGCCCAGACTTAGTGATCTTCTGACCAACAGAATGAGATAGAAGTGATATCTGAGGACTATGAGGCTAGATCAGAAGAGTCCTGTAGAACCTTCTCTTCAGGTGCCCTGGGCTACCATTCAAAAGAGGCCACACCAAGGCCCTCTGGCTGACACCGCTGAGTCTAGCCTCCCAGCTGAGAAGGACAAACTGGAACTGAAAGAATGGGAGAGGCTAGATCTATGGGAGGAGTTCTTGTGATCTTCATGATCTTGGGAACTCTGCAGGAAGAAGTCTCTGTTCCATGGTTCTAACTTCCCCTCCCCTTAATTTCCTTTTCCTGCCCATAAATGCCCCTCCATTGGGCCAGCAGGCCAGAGTGTGAACGTGGTTGCCATATCTGCATACACTGGGGTTGCAACCCTTTCTTTTTCTTGAATAAATCTTTTTTTTGTGTGTGTCGAGACACCTAGTTGGTTTTATTTTTTAGTGGATATGGCCATCCCCAACAAGGAGTCACATGAGAGGGAAGCTGTCTAGGACACGCCGGACTGACTCATGTGGAACCGAAGACTCTCCCAGCTGAGCCCTGTCCTAATTCCACACCCACGGGATTGTGGGATGCAATAAACTGGTTGTTGTCTTAGGTCACTACATTTGGGATGTTTTGCTCTGCGACATGTTCAAC
Organism: Vespertilio murinus; assembly: GCA_963924515.1. Classification (NCBI taxonomy): domain Eukaryota; kingdom Metazoa; phylum Chordata; class Mammalia; order Chiroptera; family Vespertilionidae; genus Vespertilio; species Vespertilio murinus. The sequence continues at coordinate 36,432,083 of OZ004718.1, forward strand.
ATGACCTTCAACAGCTCCAGACAGTCAGCCGAAAGGCTCTTGGTGGCCCCTGACTCTTCTCCCTATAACTCAAAATGGGTTGGGTAAGGCTTACCCCCACCATGAGAATTCTGCTGAGAACATACTTAGACATGCACCCATCCTCTTCTCTCTCCTTCTCTGCGGCCTGGCTCCATCTTCAGGCACAGACTCCCTATTATCTAAGCTGATAAGATGCACTCGTTGGGGCCTTGGGAGAATCTCCTGCATGCGAACTGGTCCAAGTAGGTCACTGGCCGCCCATAGGTGCCTTTTATTTGGGACGAACCCGAGAGAAGGAGGCTGCCAAGTGAGAGGGCGAAGTGCTGGGTGTGGAAATAGGCATGAATAATAGAAGAGCATTTCTTGCGTTTCTACATGAGTCCCAGGACACCTTGTCTGATGGATGGCAGAGGGAGGAAAACAGCCTTGAAATCACAAGGCATGTCTTCTGTGGAGGGAGTTTTGTACACTCAGGCCTAACACCATGCTGTGAGGAGTGGAGGGTCCTCCCACCTTCCCCAGGACAATGCCCCCCAGGAGTTGGGGGTGGGGAGTAAGGAAGGCAGGGGTAGTGGGGGAGCTGTAGGAACTGCTGGTTAATATTTACTCACATTAATAAGATGTTGAGCAACAGCCTCTCCATAAAAGCCACAGTTAAAATTAGTAAGTAGTTCATCCTGGTCTAACAATATGGAATAATTAATTTTCACACTCATGTGCTTTTTTCCCCCATAAACAGTAATTAAGGAGAAATATGATATTGCTGCACCTGTTTTTCACTTCCGGCTTCCCACAGTGAGTAAACCCGATCTTTTATTGATGAGAAGAGACGCAGGCTGGAAAACTGCAGGGAGAACATCAAAACCCCTCCAGCCTTCCCTTGAGATGGTAAGAAATCTCAAATGATTCAGCCACTTGGAGGGCGCGTACTGCAAACGGGCCTTTTCCAGTGTGGGGCCGAGGCCTAATTTCCTGACTTCCAGTCCTTTGAAGGTTCGGGGGCCGGTGGGGAGAAGGCTTGTCTCCAGGAGTAAGGAGACCCCTGTGAGTTGGCTGCCCTGAGGACAAGAACAGAGTTGATTTCCTTGTTCAGTTACTGCTTCTTTCTGACTGGACCCGAATTCTCTACCCCCCCGACCCCCAGTGAGGGTGCCAGCATGGTCCCCAGGGAAGACAGAGCAAGCAGTTCAAGTTCAGAGGCTCCTGGGCCCCTCCACGGGCTTCCGCTAACACCAGCCAGCTTCCCCCCGCCTCACACCAAGGGCTTCAGCCACCCTGGAGAGGTGAGGCCAGGGCAGGAGAGCTATTTGCACAGCACTTCCCAGTTTGCTCTTTACGGCTCTCACATCCATCATGCAAAGTTGTTCTGTTCTCCAGCTAAATCCCAGAGGGGCTCCTGCCAGAGCTCTGCCTGGAAATTCTGACTTCTGCCTGGGTCTCTGCGGCCACCCTGCAGATGGCACCTGGGTGAGGACGGCCAGACCTCTGCCCGTAGAGAGCACTTTCCTCTGCTCTGCTTCCTCTCTGTCTACGAAAACCTGCCCTGGGGCTGGATCTGTCCTTCAACTCCTGGAAAGAGGCCATGTGTCAAAGCAAGTGAGCAGCATCGGATTTCTTTCACTCAGCGGGGAACAAAGCCACAGTCAGAGGCATGGGCCCTGGTTGAGGACATGGGCATGAGACCCATTTAACTCCCAGCGATGTACGGAGGGCCCCACAGGCCCTAACAGTGCCCGATTCTGCAGCACCAGTCACACCAACACGTAATTAAATTCTTACTCCTTGTCAAACGCCCCGCTCTGTGGCAAGGAAGAGACGTCCTGTTATGCTTTCATGAAGTCACAACTGGAGATGTAAGTAATCACGTGGGAGAGAGACTGGCACCAGGCAGGAGACAATTGCCCCAGGACTAGCACCAGGGGCACCTTTTGCTAAGCTGGAGTATTGTGGTGTGAAGCCCCCTCGCACAGCCCCCATCACTTCTGCCATTGCCCAGTCTTCTACTTCTGCCCAAGCCTCCCAGGGGCCCCATAAGGATGGGGCAATGGGTTAAGCCCCGGGTGCTGAACTCCTGAATTTTTACTCAGAGCACTAGGAGCATCCCAACCCCTTCCCCTGGCCACCCATTCCCTGCCCCTGGTAAGTGATTCTAGGGGTTCATGTCCAAGCAGCAATGGCAAGAGGATTCCAAAAGACATAAGGTGGGTAAGCCCTGCCTGGTCTGATACTTACAGTGACTTGACTGCCATTGGAGGGAGTTGAACCAGGTCCCTAGAACCCTGGGGTTGTCAGCTGAAGTCACCCCATTTATCTGCATTCTTCTTCCTCACAACATCATCCCCTGTGGCACAGCCCTCCCAACCTTCGTCAAGCCTCTCTCTGGTCTGTTTGACCATGGTTTTCAACTGAGTTTTTCAGCTCAACTCCTTGATGTGTCTCCCCCCAGCCCCTCTTATAGTGACCCCCCCACGTTGGGCAGAATCATGTTCCCCTCCCCCACCAAAGATGCCCGCATCCTCATCTCTGGGACCTGTGAATGTGTTAAGTTACACAACAAAGGAGAGTTAAGGATGATCATCGGCTGAGTATTGTATGATCCGGGTGGACCCAATGTAATCACAAGGGTTCTTAAAGAAAGACAAGGAAAGTGGGAGAGCAAACCCACTGACAATGGCGGAAAGGGACACTGAAGTCTTAGGAGTATGTCATTGCCCTCCACCCCCACCCTCACCCCAAGGTTATGACCCAGGTCATAGAGCCTGCATGCAAGAAGGACAAGGGCTGCTTCGTGATTCCTTTTCTCTCCTGCTGGTGCCCCTTGGTGGCATGGGCCCACTATGCTGGCTGGGCTGCTGCTCAGAGTCTCTTGGGGCGGGGTCCCTTAGACTCATCGTGGGTCTGGGACGTGTCCTGTTGCACTCCAAGAAAGCCGGGCCAGCTGGAAAAGGGCAATCTGGGCTGGAGGGATCCTGGGGCATACATGAGTTGGGATGGGCAGGCAGTTTGGGCAACTAGAAGTAGTCAGGGTCATGAACAAGGTCCTAGAGATTACTGGGGTCTGCCACCAAGGAAACCAGTGCTGTTGGCAATCTAAAGGACTTCGGGGACATAGGGAAGGACCAGGGAGGGGTGGGAGGAGGCAGAATGAGGAGGAGTATTAGGGAATGGCTGTGGAAAAGCTTGATGGGATTGGGCCATGTTAAGCCTCTGTTCTGAGACTGAGCCCCTCTGCCCTGCAGGTATTCGGCCTGTGGCCTGCCGGGGGGGGGGGGGAGACCGCCTGGTGGCCCCCATCACAGCGCCTGCACAGCTGATGCTCCATCCATGACTCAACTCCTGACTCTAATTGATTTTGACTGGTTCGCCCGCCTCTGACCACAGCGCTGATACACTTTGAATCGTTGCCATTATAAGCGCTCATGCATGGCTAGTGGGAGCAATTTGGCAAAAACGTATTAATAACCTCAAAAATATTCAGGTCTCCTGACCTGGCGATTGTCCTTCTGGGACTCTAGCCTACGAGTATCATGGGAGATATGGACAAAGACTCGGCTCAGAGACGTTCATCACAACATAATTGAGAATAGAAAACAACAACAGAGAAATTGTTCCACGTCCAACAAAAGAAAGTCGTGGTTGTGTATAGACAAGTCCCTCTGATGAGATAGTATGCAGCCATGCAAACCGATTACAAAGACATTGTTGGGGGCAGCAACATGCTTATGACATAAAACGCATACCCCAATTATTGGAAGGATGTCGATTAGAAAAAAAAATAATAGTAACACCAGAGTAGGGGAATTTGGATGTTTGCTACTTTTTTTGTGTGTATACTTTTCTAATTAAAAAAAACAAATTCCCAGAGTACGCACACACTGCTTTTACACTCAGAGGAAGAGAAAGAATGGCTGCCCTCTCCAGGCCCGTAGAGAGTTGGTTTCCGGAAACCTGTGTCCCTCATTAAGGCGGCGCAGGTTTATGGAGCCAGCTGCACGCACTCCGTCAGCCCGGGCCTGGCGCCGCCCAGCAGGGAAGTTGTGTGCTTGGCTCTAATTCTAACTCCCAACAACAACACTGCAGCTGCTGTTCTTCTGAATTCTCATCACTGCCAGAAGAGAAACCTTCCCTCTTGCTTTCGATTCGCTTTTGATTCTCTGCACTGCCAATCTCTCTTTTCACGCAAACAGTAAATATACTTTAATGGGTCCAGGTTGTTCCTGGTGTGACTGACATCGGGATACTATGGGCACCATCAGGGGAGTCCTCAGATGCTGAGGTCAGGTACTCGAGTCTCTACAGAAGGTGGACATCAGCCCAGTTCAGTCTAGAGAATTGTGTCAGTTGCAAATGGAAAAGCTAATTCCACCCGGCTTAAACAATAAAGGGCATTTATTCTCTCATCGAAATGAGAAGTCTGAGGTATGTGGGCTTCAGGCACAGCTTGACCCAGTGGTTCACGGCAGCACCATTTTCTCTGTTTCCTTGTCTCAGTGTCATCTCGGGCTGGCTTCCCTGGGGGCTGCAGCAGTCTGGGGAGAGCAGGTGATGGTGGAGGGGGGAGGAGGGGTTGTCCGCAGTGTCCTATGCAGAAGAAGAGAGAATGCTATTGTCCCAACCTGCCCAGCAGGAATACTGACATTAGCTCTGATTGGGCCAGTTCCTCTCAGGTGCTCACACCTGAACTGTGACCAGAGGGACGAGGTGCATTCGTTATCGTCAGCCTGCTAAGTGCAGAACTAGAACTGGGGGCTGAATCCATTTCTCCAGAACCACATGGACCCCCAAACAGCAAGCAAGACAGCTAGATAGAGGGAGACGAATGCCAGGAGGTTACCACAGGCAAGCTGGTCTTTGACATTCCTTTTGGGATAGGTCTCAAGAGTTGTTTTGCAAGTATTAGCTGCAGGAACATTTATGAATGTTCAATTCCAAGGTTTTATTTTGCAAACATTTACCATTAATTTACAAATCTAGTTAAATAAAATATTTTCCTTTTTTAATTGTTTCTAGCACTTCCAGGAAATTGATGTTTAAAAACCATTGATTCCAGATACTGCCAGGGCCCAAGGAAACAAAGATTAGGAACCTAAATACAGCGTTTCTTTCTGGGCAGCAAAGAAAATGCGAGTTTAATCCATAGGCCGATGAAATCCAGCCTTGAGGACAGACTCCTTCCTTGGATCTTAGCAGCCTCACTCAAGTTGCCCCTCTGCCCAAATGCCCACGCCTCCCTTCTCTGCTAAAAAGACCTCCTCACACATCCACAGCCCACTCCTTCTCACCCTCTCTCCACTCAGTAGATAGGACCAGCGGTTGTCTCTGTGGGGTCCCATCGCAGTGGGTTCACCCACAGTTCTGACATTTATTTTGGGGTGCTATGTTCCTGCCTGCTGTGCTATAAAACAAAACTTGGGGTGGGGAGGGGCTGGGTGAGAAGAGGGTGTGTAAAGGACAAGTGATCAAGAAAAAGTCCTAGAGGCGAAGATGGCCAAAGGATATTTAAGCCCAAATTTTCAGCCAGCCCTGCCATGTGGAGCTTCCGGGTAAAGGGCAAATGGGGTAAGTGGAGCTGTGCTTCCCGTGTGAGCTGGGGAGGGATAGGAGGCAGGTGTGCGCTAGGAGAGTCCAGGCATAAAGGAGGGGACACAAGAGCCCTTCCGGAGCCCCTGGGGATTTGGAGAGGGCCCCCCGGATTTCCACCACACGTGGCAGGACTCCTAAGAGTTGGTCCATGATGACTTAGGATCACATAAGGATAGGGATTTGGGGGGGGGTGTATTTAGATGCCTGACATCTGGCTTATCTTAGACTGAAAAGGAACCATGTGCTCCTTTTGTTCTTACTTAAAGGCCCACCTCCAGCATCTGAGGTTTCCTACCACCCAGGAGACCCAGAAAATGTTTTCTTGTTTTGTTTTGTTTTTTGAGCAGAAAAACATGTCTCATTTCAGAAAATACAGGGTGTCCCCAAAAATGGGTACACACTTTGAATAATTATAAAGGCAGCGTTTATTAAAATACATTTCCTCTTTCAAAATGTAATAGAATCAGCTGTTAAAGTGTGTCTACATTTTGGGGGACATTCTGTAGGTCTACACCACAAACACCTCTCTCTTTTACTTTCTCTCTCTCTCTCTCTCTCTCTCTCTCTCTCTCTCTCTCTTTCTCTCACTGATGGCCCTGGCCCAGGCCTGGGCCCGAAGCTGCCCGCCACTGCCACCCTGTGCCCCCTCCTGCTGCGCCCTGTGGAGGCAGAGCTGGCCATGGTCTGTTGGCACCATCCAGCCCGGGGCCCTTCATTGTTTAGATCTGGGGTCTGAAAGCTACTACAGTGGGTCACGTCCAGCACACCACCTGCTTTTGACCATGAAAATCGTTCCCACATTGTTAAAGTGTTGGCAGAAAAAAATGGAAAGAAGAATAAAATTTCAGGACATGAACATTTTATAAAATTAAACATTGGCATCCGTAAAGGGCCCAGTGAAGTTTTATTGGAACGCAGCCCCGCTCATTCATTTCCATATCATTTGCATCTACTTTCCTGCCACAGCGGCAGATGCCCTCTGACCCCCAAAGCTGGGGCCCCCTGGGCCTTTACAGGAACGGTTTGCTAACCCCTCACACGTGGCTCTGCTCTGAGAGGTCAGACACACCCGTGACCTTCCTCTCCGATTCCGCCAGGGACAACCTCACTGTGGCCGAATAAACCTAAGACACCTGCTCCCACTCTGTAGTGCTGACAGCTTTCCAGCCTCAGCTTAGATGCCCACGCTGCCAACCCCAGAGCCAGGTTTGAGAGCCTCTCAGCGTGTCAAGATCACCCATGAAGGCAGAAGGTCCAGAAACTGATTCTTGCATATGTGCCCAGAGGCCCTACCCATCCTGGCCCAAAGCTGCCCATTATGCTCACCACTCAGGAAGCAGAAAACTGTCCTTACCCCCCCCATGCCCCCCCCCCCCAAAAAAAAACAAGGGCCCATCCCCTAACAGGGAGTCTGCCATAACCCAGACAGCTCCTGGACACCACATGGACTCTAACCACCAACAGAAGCCATCAGTTTTCAAAACTCATTTGAAATTGAAAAGTGCTGATGAAATCATCCATTTCTGACTGGATGCTTTGCTTTCTTACAGAATAAAGCAGAGGGTTGAAGTTGCTATTCAAACGTGAAAGTCCCCTGTGCAGATGAGGCAGAGAGTGCGCTCTTGGAGGCTGATGAAGCCTGTGGTTTCCTTCAGTCCTACCAGTGGAGCCGGTAAAGTCTCAGGAAGCAGGCCCTTGTTTGAAAGGCTCCCGGAGAGCGGAGAGCGTGTGGCTCAGTGTGGCTCTGCAGCAGTCTTTAAAGCTGGTGGAGTCCTGCTCAGGGCCCTGTGAGACATCCTCAGACTTGGGCCAGCGTTGTGGCCTCCCAGGCAGTGCTGGGGTCACTTCTGAAAGGAGCCTGGGATGGCTTGGACGTGGGCAGATCCCAGTGTGACCTTGCTTTTGCCATGCAGACTAGGAAAATGAACTCTCCTCTCTGAGGCTGAGGCTTTTCCTCCGTGAGAGGAATGAGAAGATTCACAGCATCCCTCCAAGGGCCTTGGGGGATTAAATAAATAATAAAACATCTTGCGAGCACACAGACCTGGCGTACTCAGTGCCTCATTAATGGGCAGGTAAACAACAGTGATGGAAGCATTTGGTTTCTGGGGAACTTGAGCCCCCTGAGAATACAAGAGTAAACTTCTTGTTTCCTTAGCACCTTTGCTTCAAACTGATGAAGACCATCTGCTATGCTTCCCCCAACACACGCCAGCAACAGCCAAGGACAACCAACAACAAGACTGACATGTGCGGGGCAAGTACATTGCATATTTGGCCACTGGAGTCTCCTAGGGACCCTGCAAGGCAGGTAGGAGTGCTGTGTTTTTCCACTTCACAAGTGAAGACCTGAGGCACGGACCTGAGGTGAAGATGACTGGGTAGTAGGTAGTGAAGGCTCCTGTCATTTCCCAGGCAAGGGAATCCACAGCTCATAACTACACTCCGCTGCTATCCTGTCCTCAATGGATACATGGGGAAGAAAATAGGTGGGTGGACACTTGGATGGATAAGTGTGACAGGCAGTGAATAGGTGAGTACATCAATGCCTTGCATCCAGACTGCCCGGGCTACAGGCAGATGCAGGGTTCAGAGAGGCAGCCTGCTAAGGGCTGGCTTGCAGTTGTCACAAATGAAGTGGCAGGAGACACATGTCTGCCTCCCATGCCCATCTGGTGCCTCTACTCAGCACGCTGTCCCAACCAAGCCCTTGAAAGCAAAAAGTCAAAGCACCAAAGAGAGGTCCAGAGGGTCTGGGCTCAGAGACAGGATGCTCTGAGCAACCCCAGTGGATCACACCTGCTCATAAGCTCGACGATCCCACCCCAAGCTGTTCTCATCTGCTGTTGATAAATGTCTTCTTAGCTCAGTAAACCCTGTAGGAGAAGGTGGAGGAAAATTATTTGTTGGGAATTCCTTTGTAGACTACAGAGCCATTTGAGGGTCCTGTGTGTATGGGGGGAGGGGTACATATCACTGCTCCAAACCTACTAGCAAGGTTTGGAATTAATGTTCCTGCAACTGCAGCCATGGAGGCCTGGGTAGCCCTTCAGGGGGCACCAACTGAAATGTTTTCCGCATTCAATAATGTTGAGATAAAGAAACAGCATTGTTTAACTTGGGATTATTTGCTTCTCACAGTCAAAAAAAAATGCAGGTGGATTTTGCAGGGGGGAAGCATCTTAGATAGAATGTGGCCATCCTGGCCACACTGACTGGGTCACAGAACGGTGCCCTCCTATGAGCCTTTAGGGGAGAAGAGAAAGCGGGGAGGAAATATTTTACTGATCATTTACAGTGACCCAGGCACTGAGGTGAGCATTTCACAGTTGGGCGTTGTGATAAGGGCACAAGGTTAATGGCCAGAGAAACAGGGCTCTGAGTCCCAGCTCTTAAACTGACTAGCTCTGTGACCCTGGGCAAATTCTCTAACCTATTTGCATCAGTTATCTACTAATGGTTTCCAAACTACCTCAGAAGTTAAGAGCTTAAAACAGTAACAGTTTAGCTTATGAATCTACAGTCAGGGCAGGGCTCAGTGGGGCGACTCATCTCCGCTTCATGTGGAGGAAGGGTGGAGAATCAGCTTTCAGAATAGCTCACTCTCATGGCTGGCAGGCGGTTGCAGGCTAATGAGCAGGATTGTAGCTGAGGCTATAGGCTGGGGGCCTTTATGTGAGTTGCTTGGATTTCCTGCTGGCAAAGGGTGAGCAATCCTAAGAAAACAAGAAGGGAGTGTATGGCATTTTTATGATGTAGTCTTTAAAAGTCACAAACATCACCTCTGCCATCCTCTGTTGGTTGAGGCGGTCACAAAGGGACATTATCAGGGGTGGCCCTGACATAATTTGGGAAGCCCTTCAAAAGGTGATCAAAACATCATGAGTGGTCCAATTTCAGCACCTCCCCAAGCTGTGCCACCGAAGCTCCCATCCCTGGCCCTGCTCCAACCCCATAGCCTCCATCCCGTCACTCTCTTATTCTTACTATATGAAATTATCCCCAGCCAGAAATGTGACCAAAGGAACACACATGTTGATGACCAGCAGTGGGACCGGAAGGACCTGTGGAGCTGCCCCTCAGTGGTTTTGAGGACCAGCCCCTCAGCAGACCTTCTCAGAGTATCTGTCAACCCCTCCTCCCTTTTCTTTCTCCAGCCCGAGGAGAGGTGACTGCTTTCTGCGGTTACTAATCTCTGGGCCAACTCAGTCACCTCCTGTTTGCTCTTTCATTCTTCCCATATCCGGGCAACCACTTCCCTACATCAAATCCCCTCTGTTTACAATACCGGTGAGCCCTCTGTGTCCCTGCCCTACTCACTCCTCTTCCTCACTCAGCCCGAGTCTGACTCTAACAGTGAGGTTGTGTGACTTACCCACAGATACTAATAGATGCAGCAGAGATTTGAATCGGGGCCCTCTCATTGCAAGATCAGCATTCCACTGTAGTTTGGGAATAATACAGACACCCCCAAACCCCCAAAAAAGTTTGTGACATGGATGAATGCAGATGCTAACAACCACAAGCACTGTGTACTCTAACCCTCTTCCCTTGGGGGAAAAAAATGGATTAACGCTTTGCTGCCTGAAAGCCTTTAAATTACCTTTCCTTCAGCAAAACACCCAGAGGCTAGGCTCTTGTCCAAACTCCTCTCACATCCCAGTCTGCAATTTCCTCTGAACAAAGTGATTGCACTATCCTTTTACGGGGAAGATTAGTCTTCTCAGCCGGGTGACAGGTGCCAAATGGGAGGTGAAGCGTTCTGCCTTCTCTCCACCATCTGTTAACATAACCCCCAGCTACCCTCAGTTCCGGGCTGTCCCTGCTTGGCTTGCACTGAACGGAGCTGCCAATGCCTTGATTGCTTTCCTCCTGGTGTGTGCACTCTGAGTGCACCCCGTATCCCCGCTTCCTTCTCCTGCCTCTGCAGAAGCATCTGATGGGATGTGCATCTGCTGGTGAGCACAGAACACAGATCCAGGAAGGATGGGATGATGGCAGATGAGCAGAGTCAGCAGCAGGGAAGGGTTTTGCTCATTCAGGCCACTTGGTTGTTTTTTTTTTTTATTGCTGGGTGGACTTCTGTTCACATGTTTATTCTCAGAGTCATTTATACAGAGCCATTTGGGGCTGAGTTGAATTCAACAAGATATTAAGACCTGACAAATTCAACGTTTGACTCTTTGGAAACTCATGATTGGATTAGGGCCCAATATGCAAGCCAAATGCTTTCCTCTGGGTCTGCTTAGGAGAAAATGAGGGACAGGACAGAGACCCACACCTGCCCATGGCACCTGCACCATTTTATTTATGCATTTCCTGATAAAGGTGAAGCAGACATCACTGTCCAGGGCAATTACATCTTCTCAAATCATCTAATACCACCGACATGACAAGAGCCAATAGAGGCAGGAAATTCAATCCCTTCTGATGTCTGCACAGAATATTAACCACCTCAAAGAAATTAGGAAAGTGTCTTCATAACAGTGACTTAAAGACGTTGCTATTCAGTGTGTTAATGAAAAATCCATTGATGTTTGGCATTTGTCAGTTGTCAAAAATTACATTTAGCTGTCCTGTGTCTTTAATTAGCGTTAACCTAGTTAAGCCAGCAGGTAGCTGCTTGATTCAGGAAGACACCTTCATCTGCGTATCTTTTCATTGGCTGACATGCAGGGAAGGGGAGGTTGTCCTGGAAAAGCTTTAAGAGAAGGTGGCCTTTGAACCAGACTTTGAAGGAGTTTGACAACTCAGAGAAGAGAAGCTGGTGCTGGGAAGAATGAAAAGTATGTGCAAAGGGTAGAGGCTTAAAAGAACAAGACCCATTCTCAGAATAGCAAATAGTCCATTTTGCTAAGATAGTGATGAGGAGAGGATAGGAGAGAGGGAGAGGCAGATAGGAGCCTGGTTTTGAATGGTCTCAAAGCTAGAAATCATCTTGTAGAAATGGGAGTGACAAAAGGCTTTGGGGGGAAATGTGACTTGATAATATTTGAGCTTTAGAAAGAGCACTCTGGGATCTGTGTAGTGGGCTGACTGGAGGGTAGAAGACTGGGTGGGAGGATTCGGGAAATATTCCAGGGGCTTCCTACAGGTCCTGCACTTTTATTCAGAACATCACAAGGTTGGGGAGATGAGAAAGCCCTTTTGTGCCATCTCTGCAATAGGTGTATAAAGAATGGTCAGATCACTAGCTCATAATGGTACTAAAGGTAAGGGTTTGACAGCGGTTTGTAAGTACAAGCAGAAGTAGGTGTCACGGCTTCTGTGATCTTGGGGACATAGCGTCAGAGACCAGAGCAGGAAAGGGTGGTTCTAAAGGGCTACTAGTAAGTGTGCAGTCTTCACAGAGCCTCCACAGCCTGAGGGAGGGAAACAGAACCGCCTGAGGAGCAGGATGTGTGAGGGAGGAAGGGACTAGGTGGGGGGAGATGGTAAACAGTTTGCATGTTCTCCTGAGAACAACATAGCATCTTCGAAAAAAGTAAAGGCTCTAGAGTAGGGGTGGGCAAACTTTTTGACTCGAGGGCCAAGATGGGTTCTTAAACTGGACCTGAGGGCTGGAACAAAAGCAACCTGACCATGCTGGCACTCTCACCTTGGGCTGCTGGTGAAGGAGTGGAGGGGATAGCAAGAGAACCCTCCGCTCTTTCGGCTCCGCGGGCCAGATAGAAAAGCCAAACGGGCCGGATCCGACCCATGGGCCGTAGTTTGCCCACTGCTGCTCTAGAGTCAATCTACATGCAGGGTTGTTTTAAAATATGGTCGTGAGTCCTGGCCGGGTGGCTGAGTTGGTTGAAGCATCATTCCATACAACAAAAGGTGGTGGGTTCAATTCCACATCAGGAGACATACCTAGGCTGTGAGTTTGGACTCTGGTTGGGTTTCATAACAGGAGGCAACTGATTGATGTTTCTCTCTCTCTCTCTCTCTCTCTCTCTCTCTCTCTCTCTCTCTCTCTCTCTCTCCCTCTCCCTCCCTTTTTCTCTCTTTAAAATCAATGAAAACATCTCTTTCAGTGAGGATTTAAATAAATAAATAAATAAATAAATAAATAAATAAATAAAGTTTAAAATCTATCTAGTCATAAATTCTTCAATACTTCTCCCTTCAAAGGTTAGGCTAAATTCATTCGCCTTAAGTGTGGCTTGGACATGATGGAAGACTTACATGGACATGAATAGAATATACTAGTATTACTTTCAAAAGTAGGTTACAAGAGGCATCTTCCTTGCTCTGTCTCTCAAATTGCTCAAGCTAGAGGAAGCCAGCAGCCATTTCACAGGGACATGCACAAAGTCCTATGACAAGGAACTGAGCCCTCCGACTAACAGCTATGCGTGAAGCTGAGGCCTCCACGGTCCAGCCAACAGCCATGTGAGTGTATCATCCAGCCAACAGCCATGTGAGTGCATCATGTGAGTGCAAAGGCTCCTCCAGCCCCCGTCAAGTCTTCAGACCATGCAGCCCAGCTGACATCTTGAGTACAACCTCACAACTGACGCTGAGCCACAACCCAACCAAGCCACTCCTGAATTCCTGGCCATAGAAACTAGGATAGGGAACATTTGTTGTGTTAAGCTGACAAGTTTGGGGGCAATGGATGAATAATAATACATCCTTAGGTTTAAATGTAAGCTTCATTATACCATACACAAATTAAATGATTTTAAGCCTCAGTTTCCTAAACTGTAAGATAAGGATAATGTGACACACATCTCATGGTCGATAATGAAGATCGTATGAGCTGAAATCTCTATAAAGTTGAAGTATCCCTCTGCCACCTGCCAGGTAATGCCGATGGTCAAAAACACTGGCCAGGTAGGAACACAGTAAGTGATTACCAAGTGCAGGTGACATTAACACTTACTTCACCCAAAAACCCTGAGCGCTGCTTTGGAAGTGTGGACTGGGTATGAGAGGTGCAGCAGTTACCAGGGTCCCTATCTGGCCTCCAGGCGGACTGTGGCTTCTCCGGAGGCCTGGGAACATGTCACAGAAACAAAGGTCTCAGCGCCTGTTGTTGACTTCAGAGTGGTCCTCACCATCATGGAAGGAGGCAACATGATGTCCCAAGACCAGCTCAAAGCTCAACAGTCCTCTCACAGTTTCCTCCTGCTTTAATCTCTGTTAACCACCCTAACAACATATCGCATAAGCAGATGGGAGGAGTGTCGATATTAAATGTTACCTAGTGGTTCTATCTTCTTCTTATGGCTTCTTGGGGCCTCTCCCCTTTGAGTATTGGGATGAGGATGTGAACACACCTAGCATCTTGGCTCCAACCTTCTCGCAGGACTTAGAAGCACTAACATGACTTAAATCCTACAAATACAATCTAATTCGAAAAAGAAATTTAAAAAAAAGGATGGAAGATGTCAGCAGGCAGAGAATTAATCATCACGAAGTCATAATTTAAATGGTACCTTGAGGGCTGCGCACTGTCAACTGTACCTACAAAGCTGGGAAACATAACATGATCCATCCCCATTCCCTTTGAATACCCCCCTTTAACAGCATGCCCCCACTGAGCACATGGCAGATGCCAAGTTGAGCCATGTCAGGATTTTATCCATAGGATAGGGAGGTAAGCAGAGGCAGATCCCAGGTGCTGAGGGAGGGATGTGGTCTGGGGACAGCCTGAAATCTTCAAAGTGAGCGCCAGCCTGCCCAGGTGGCTGAGGTGGGAGGCTAAGTTTGCCCTCGAGCATCACTGAGGATAAGAAAGCCGGGCAGGTAGCCCACAGGACACCCAGCTAGGCCATCACCGGATATGGGCAGGGCAATGCCTGGTACTTCCACACTTGGGCACAGAACAGAATGACTGCTTAGAAATTGGCTGATGTGCCAGAGAATCAGAAAGCCATTTGAAAGATAAACACCAGGAACCTCATATTTCTAGAGTCCAGAATCTAGGCCTTTGTTATAGACTGAATGCGTCTCTCTGCTGTTCCCCACCCCCACCCTTCACACCCCTTGCCCCCTACACACACACACACACACACACACACACACACACACACACATCAAATGTTTAAACCTAATCTCCAACCTAATTGTGTTAGGAGGTGGGCCTTTGGGAGGTTACTAGGTCATGAGGGGAGCCCTTATGAATGAGATTAGTGCCCTTATAAAAAAAGACCCCAGAGAGCACCCTTGCCCTTTTTGCCATGTGAGTACACAACAAAAAAAGGCGGCTGTAAACCAGGATGTGGGTTCTCACCAGACACGTAATATGCCAGCACCTTGAGCTCGGACTTCCCCACCTCCAGAACTGTGAGAAATAACTATTTGTTGTTTACAAGCCACCCATCTATGGTGTTTTTATTATAGCAGCCCAAATAGACTAAGACACGTCCCTCCACCAGCCTCCTTATGAGTACAACCTAGCCATTGCCCTTCGCCAAGTGGGTTTCTTTAATGACTTCAGTCAATAAAGTACCAGACATGGGCTGCTGCATCTGTCTCTTTGATATCCCTGTTGTCATATTAGTTCTGCCGCTACCAAAGTGAGAGGCAACAAAAGTTCCCAATTTCCAACCCTGTCTGAGGTCAATGCGCAGCCGATTTTATTGCTTCCTCCTTGCTTGCTAAACCATGAGGAAGTCACTTTGATACACGCCTGGGCAAGTGGGAGTGGGGGTGGGAATGGGGTGAAGCAACCATTTGCTGTGATAACAGCCATTTTTATAAGAACTTCGACCCGAGAGTAAACTAAATAAAATAAAAAGAAGCAAATAAATGACTTTGTAGGCATATCCAGGAGAAAGGCTTGCATCTCTGCACAAAGAAGCACAGAGGAGGTTTACTGTGTATTATTTATAAAAGCGATAAAGGGAAGCGACATAAATGTCTACCAGTAAGAAAACAGTTAAATAGGCTATTTGATGTTCGTAGTCTAGAATACTGTCCAAGATTTTTTTTTTAAGAGGTGAATATATATGTACCGACATAATCCTAAGAAAAAACAGGTTAAGTTATAAAACTATACATTAGTATGATCCTATTTATAAAAATGTCAAAGGCTATAGAATATATAATTTTTCAAAACATATATGTTTTTATAGGTAACTACATGGAAAATGGATGGGGCAAAAGGACCCTTACTTACCTGTATAATTGGAATCTTTATCATGAAAATAAATGAATGTATCACCTGAGCAATTAAAATAAATTTCAAATAATTTCATACAATTTTAAACCAAGGTATTAGGACCACAGATTTACCCAGCTCTGCACAAATGTGCTAAGGAAACAGAGCTTATATTACTTTCTTTACAAGCGATCTAATCTTCCTCACCATCCCTCTGGCTAACAAAAGTGTGGGAGCAGGGGAAATGGACAAACATTTAACTTTCCACTCAATAGGATCCTGGTCTCTGACAGTTTGATGGTCTTTGCTGAATAACTATTTCTTTCCGATACAATCTCCATCTCTCAGCCTTTTTCCCTCTGCCTCTGCTTCTCTCTGAGAGGGTGTCTGCGTGTTTGGGGACTTTCCATGGCTGAGAGGAAAAGGGGGCTTCAAGCCTAACAGGGTCCATTGGGTCATCCTGGCCAACATTCCATCTAGTCTTTGGGAGAGTCCTGCTGGCATCTCCCTGGAATCCAGGGTCCCAGCCATATGCACTTTATGGACCTGCATCCTCAGGGCTTCTCCATCTCCAGAACTTTGGGCTCCCTGCACAACACGCACGGGTCATGGAGACCACCTGGGCTCACCTGCTGGGCTTCACCTCAGCCAAGGTGGTGTGTCCCTCCTGTTTCATGGTGTATTGTCTCCTGTAGAACTAGAGCCCCACTCTGACTGGTCCATGCCCTTCACTGGCTCAAGCTCCCTAACGCCTCTATGGATTTTTCCTCAGCGTTGCTGGATTGGGTGCCTGTGATTGAAGGCATGAGAGGTACAAGGACCCAATCCAATATGAGTGGTGTCATTAGAAGAAGATGAGGTTAGGACATAGACACACACAGAGGGAAGACCATGGGAAGACACGGGGAGAAGGTGGCCATCTGCAAGCTTAGGAGAGAGGCCTCAGAAGAAACCAACCCTATGGGTAACTTGGACCTTTGGCCTGAAAAATAGTGAGAATGTAGATTTCTGTTGAGTAAGCCACTCAGTCATGGTCTTTTGTTATGCAGCTCTAGCAAACTAATACCCCCTCTATACGACCGAAGAAACTCTATGTGCTAAGCCACCAGGCCTGGGTCTCTTCATAGGTGAACTCTGAGGCAACCCAAATTAGGAATTACTGGGATTAGAAATTACAAAATTAGGAATTATAAAAACACAATGGTTAATGATGAAAACTATTATCTTCATTACACAGATTCGGTAATGACTCATCCATTTGGGAGCCTAAGGTCTGCATTTTCTATAAACAGCAGATACCTACCTGGTTGTGTTATGAACCAATGGAGACTCACAGCAAATTGGATAATAGTAAGGAGAAATGGTTTAGAAGCAAAATAGCCATCTAAAATTATCTGATTAGAGCTATCATCTTTTCTGCTGTAACTAGGTCCTCCCGTGTGTGTGTGTGTGTGTGTGTGTGTGTGTGTGTGTGTGTGTGTTTCCATGTGTCTTGGCGACAACTTTACATTTGTTTTTAGCAGCCACAAAAGAAGGAAACAAACCCACATGCTCTGATGTAAGGAAGTGGGTTTTGCACAGTGATTTCTAATTAGGCTGAATAGCATCCCCCAAAGGCTTTCCCAGTGTACCCCGCAAACATCCATATGTCCCTTCCACCCCCCAGCCTGGCCCCAGCCTCTGACCAGCCCACAGAACACTTCCATTCTTTCTGCAACCTCACTGCTTCTCAGCCCAAGCAGCTTAAAGGGCAGACTCTCAAAAAAGAGGAGGAGGTTGTGTTCCTCCAGGGACCCCCAATATCTCTGTTATTTCAGCCCTCCAGTATTGCTCTCACTTCTATTCCATTGTGACCCTAGTCAGAGGGGCAATGGTGGCCCCCACCAATCTCAATCTTCCTTGTACATCCCTAGTCCAGCAGGTGGCTGGGGGCACTGCCCCTCTGAACTTTGGAAAAGCAATGAAGTCACTTCTTTGGCCTGAACAACAGCTGAATGATAAGAGCCCAGTTTGAATATCAGCTTCCTGCACTGAGAACTGCTCAGGGTCAACAGCTCGGACCGCGGCCCTGGTACCTCCCATCCTCTGAGCCTCTTCCTGGCTGCACTGTGAATATCCAGTTAGGCGATAACAGGGACTTTGTTTGTTCAGCCGTGTGCTCAGGGGGTGACCTGGGATAGCAACTGAGCAGGTGGGACCCTGCCTATGGCCTATTGAATCATTTCCCTGTTGTAACGGAGGCTCGCTTAGTCAAAACTAATTAATCTCTCCTTGAAGGGACAGGTGGTTGGCACTGTTTTTCACGTTCGGCAAACCCACACAAGGCACAAGCAGCCCCATGCACAGAAGGAAGGAATTAGCCAAATGCAACAGTTGGGACCTACTTCCTTCACAGCCAGACGGAAATTAGGACAAAACACTCAGGCTTTCTGAAGAATCACTTTTATGAGTCTTTCAGAAAACATGCTTCAAATCAAGTCTATGGCTTTCACTTACTAGTACAAGTGACAGAAAACCCCAAATAAACTCATTAAGATGAAAAGAAAAGAAAAGGATAGAAGAGAAGAGAAGAGAAGAGAAGAGAAGAGAAGAGAAGAGAAGAGAAGAGAAAAGAAAAGAAAAGAAAAGAAAAGAAAAGAAAAGAAAAGAAAAGAAAAGAAAAGAAAAGAAAAGAAAAGGGATGGCCATAGAACTGAAGAGTCTGAGCAAGCATCACACATGGGCTGATCCCGGGTTCAAATGATGACACCCTACTCCCTACCCCCATTGCCAAGGTTTAATAAAAATCGTCCATCCAGATCCTTTGGGCATCTGGCTCTCTGACGTCACCCACTATCAGCTCTTGAGTGTCTGCGTCTGCTTTAATAAATCTACTGTGCTTTGCTCAATCTTTCCTCCTCTCTCTGGAATGCTTTCTGGTGCGGTGACCAAAACCTGGGCCGCGGTGTTAGTATTGAGACAAGGCCTCCCCAGGTGCCACCAGCATCACAGGCAGTGTGGTTATACCGCCATACATCTGTGTTTGCTGGTTTAATGAGTTCAGTCTGGGTTTCCTGTCACTCGAAATGGGAAGGATCATAATGGATGTACCTATTACTACCGTGGTTTCCCTAAAAATAAGACATCCTCCGAAAATAAGACCTACTTCATGGAAACAGAATATATCCCCTGAAAATAAGATCTAGCACATCTTTGGGAGCAAAAATTAATATAAGACACTGTCTTATTTTGGGGAAAACGGGATATTAGCATGCTGGTCTGCTTTCAGGTGAACTTCCACAGACTCCCAGAGAACTGAGCTCCCGCAGAGAGCGCGCAGCCCGCCTTCTCCCGGTATCGGCACATCACCAGGTCTGGACGCATCAGCAAGTTCAAACCCATCTTGAGAAATCATCATTTATTTCCAAAGTGAATGGCCTCCACCCTGCTGTCGCCAGCTTCTTCCCCTTAATCACAGCAAAGACTGCTGTGGCTTCCCTTTGGGCGCTGAATCAGGAAACCTCTTATCTTATCAGAACCAGACGCAGCCCCTCCGGGCAGCCACGGGGCATCGCCTGGCAAACATCTGCAGAGAACACCCAGCGCTGACGCCCGGCATCCATCTTCATGATGAGCTGACAGGGGTTGCTGCAGGAAGCCAGAGAAATCAATATGGGAGCGGAGATAAGCTTCCAGGTGAGTGGTGGGGACAAATGACCGCTAGCATGGCTGTTTCGAATGTCCAAAATCTCGCAAAGTGGAGAAGCGGGAGCAGTGGATTCAGCAGTTCTGATGGCAGCTAAGACAGGAGCTCTGTCTCCTCGATGCCAGAGCTTCTGATTGCTCCTCGCGCTCAGCATCCGGCACAGCTGTCATTGTGTTCAGGAGAGTAGGAAGCCTTTTACTTGCACTGCGCTGGAATATATTCACTCCTTTCAGCTGATCACCTGCTTCCCCCGCTCCCTCCAAGATACTCTTCTTTTGGTGAATGCCCTTAGGCAGGCTGCAAATACCATATACCAACATTTTGGTGTCCGCTCTCCTCTGATCAGTCTCTAAACCAGGGGTGGGGAACATCTGGCCCACGGGCCATATAAAGCCTGCGAAATCATGTGGTCTGGCCCTGCCAAGGCATTAGGAATGAGTGAATAAAATATTTGACCAAATATAACAAGAGAATTTTTAAGGTGATAGTTTTGTAGGGCCCTCGAATGATGTTATAAATATCCAAAAGGCCCTGGGCGGATAAAAGGTTCCCCATCCCTGCAGCCACTTAGCTGCACAAACTGGAAGAGGAAGAGATACAGAGAGAACGACGTAATGAAGATCTCAAACAAGGGTTTCCTGATCGACATGAGCTCTCAGCAGATCACGACCAGCACTTCACAACAAAGAACAGTGCAGAAAACATCAGGATAGCTCCTGTACTGTGTGGCTGTGTGTTGCCTCAGACATTTAGGTATTTAGATATCCGGGGGAAAGTTTACACGATCCTGCCAGCGATGATGGGGCCCATTAAAAACAAAGCAGAGCTCACAGGGAATCCAATGTGCAGCTAAGTGGCTGGACTATTGCTCGGCCCTAGAAAGAAGAGAAGGTTCTGGAGATGGATGGTGGTGATGAGTGCCCAACAATGTGAGTGTCCTTAACGCCTTGGAACTGGAACCTAACCATGGTAAATTTTGGTTTGTATCTTTGACCACAGTAACAATAGGGATGGTGCACTGACAAGTGTTAAGGCATGAGGGAAGCTTGCAAACCTGATTCCTGCTCTTTTCCCCCCCCCTCCCGCGCCCCTGCTTCTATCCCACGTGTTGTTGTTATAGATTAAGCCTTTAAAACAGCTTCTGGAAACATTTGTAGGGAAATTTGATTTATTTACCTAACTAATGACTCAATACACAAAAGTCATGCACATTAAAGGGGGATTAATTAGAGGAAATAATTATTATTGCTATTTGCCCTTTCTGTCAGAGATGAAAGAAAGTTGGTAAAATGTATATGAAAACCTTCATCCTGTCAGAGTCTGGGACTCACCATGGGACCCAGAGTCAAGTCCCCACCCACCCACATGAGTCTCAGAATCATCTGAGACCCAGACCTGCCCCCCCCCCCAATTGGGCTAGATCCAGACCCAACCATTCCTTCCCTTGTCAAGCCCTGCCAGGCATAGGGCATAGCCTCAGGTCCCCTGGCCTGGCACCAGGATGGGGTGTGTAGCCTGAGGTCCCTCAGGCCAGACCAGGGCGGGGGGCTGGGGGGGGTGGGGGAGGCACTTGCCTTGAGGTCCTCCATCAAGCCCGCCAGGTGGAGGACGGGGCCTGAGATCCCCTGTCAAGCCCTGTGGGTGGGGGGCATGGCCTGATGTCCCCCGTTAAGCCCCACTGGGAGGGGGCACAGCCTCAGGTCCCCCATCAAGCCCTGCTGGGTGGGGGGCACAGGGGGGTGTACCTAACCCAGCACTGGGGGGTGTACCTTGAGGTCCCCCATCAAGCCCCACTGGGTGGAGGCACAGCCTGAGGTCCCGTCAAGCCCAGCCAAGCAGGGGGCATGCAGCCTGAGGTCCCCTGGCCTGGTGCTGGGGTGGGGAGAGCAGACTGAGGTCCCCTAGCCCAGCACCAGGATTCGAAGTGTGCCTTGAGGTTCCCCTCCAAGCCCCGCCAGGCAGGGGGCATGGCCTCAGGTCCCCTGGCCTGGCACTGGGGCAAGGGGCATGGCATGAGGTCCCCTGTCAAGCCCTGCTAGGTGAGGAATGCAGCCTGAGGTCCCCTGTCAAACCCCATGGGGGCGGAGGAAGGCGCAGCCTCATGTCCCTGCTGATTACTTGTTAGCTTGTTAAGGCTCATTATGGGAAGTTGGCCTCAGCTGTGGGTGCAGCCATCTTTGTGATGGAGTGGTGGTTAATTAGCATATCCCCTCTTTATTAGACAGGATAAGCTGCATCCAAAGCAATATTGAAACTTGAGTTTTTCAGATTCAAGTTAACAAACATTGAAAGAGCTTCTGCTCTGAACAGGTTCTGGCCTTGAACTCCACGTCAGCTGCCCTATTTATTCTCACAAACACGTGAGGCAGGCGTCACTATTCTCACTTTCGTTTGCAGAACCTGGATGAATAGAATTTCCAGAACTGCAGTTTTGCAAGATGAAGAAAGTTCTGGAGAGGAATGGTGATGATGGTTGCACACGGATATCAGAGTATTTAATGCCCCTGAACTGTACACTTACACATGGGGAAGACGGTGACGTTTATGTCTTGTGTATTTATTTTGCTGCAACTGGAACAAAGGAGGGTGGGAGGAATTTCATCAGTTTCGCCAGGTTCCCCAGCTACCGGGTGGCAGGAATGGGCACTGAATCCCTCAGGATGGGAGACAGTCCCGGTGGCCAGTGCCAAGGCCGAGCGATGGGAAAACATGGCATGGGCCCAGGTACTGGGCTTGAGGGTAGGGGTGTGTGCTCTGCCAGTTGGCCCTCAGCATTATTCTGGGCAAGTCCTTTTCCCTGCTGGTTCTTGCGGGCTGATTCTGAGCGTGTGTCTGTGCCCACAGAACACCATCCCAGGTGCTCAGAGCAGCCACACGGAGGCCAGAGGCAGCTCCCCCGGCCCTGGCTCAGCATCAGACCTGGAGCCCCGGCTACTCATTCAGGAGGAAGCGCCAGGTGCCAAGAGGTGCCCCGGGCGCTCCCCGCCTGCAGAGACAATAATGGTTTATGACTCTGAACTGGCTAGAAGGTGAGCTAGGTCAGGGCGGGAACGTTTGTTTAAATCTCTGTCCAAGAATCTCTCCCTTGCGGCTGGAAGACAATGCGTTGTGAGCCACACCAGAGTCAGGCGCTCTGTGAGTGGGACACAATCTGCTCTTTGGGGAGAAATGTGTGCATATTGATCACTAGAAAGAAAAAAAAAAGAATAGCAAACCACCATCGTTCACTGGGCAAATGTTTACCAAGCGCTGCTATGCACGAGACACAGTTCTGGGCCCGGGGGATAAACCAGAGGCAAATAAGAGATGAGTCCCTGGCCACCAGGAGTTTGCTGCTTTAGAAAGGGCAATTGTAGGGGGCGCGGGGGTGGGGGGTGTCTCTTGCAGGAGGTGACATTTGAGCCAAAGCCTGTATGACATGTGGGACACCATGCAAATAGCTGCAGAAAGAGCATTGGGAACAGAGGACAGAGGAGGACACACACCTGGGGATGAGGATGGAGTTGGGGCTGGGGATGCGCCTGCATCAGCGGCTTCCCTTGCCAGCAGAGCAGGCGTCTCCAGAGCATACCAGAGGCCCTGTGCTGATCCTGGGGGACTCGACAAGCATAGCAGAGAACCCTTGGCCATCACCAGGGCACCCGAGGAATCCGTGGATGGGGCCCTCCCTGAGCACAGAGGACCCCTGCAGAGGCCAGAGGAAGGCGGTGAGTGGCCCAGGCCCAGAGCAGCCTCATCAGAGAGACCAGGACCCTGCTGGACTGTAAGCGCCTGGGCCACAGGGAGGTGTCCTGTTCACTCCGTATCCCTGCACTGCCCAGAGTGAGTGACTCCAGGACCTGCCTTGAGCCGCCTGAGGGACCCTGTGGGACACAGTTCAGAGACCAGAGCCTCAGTGAGGCTGTGCAACCAGCCCAAAGATTCCTCAGTGGGCCTTGGGCTTGTCGCACGTGTTCTGTTTTATCCAACACTGGCCCCTGATAAGTAAGGATTAGGAATGAGCTGACCTTCACCTTCCAAAGCCTCCTCGCTCACTTCCTCCAGCCTCACCAGCCCGTGCTTTAAAGTGCACCGAGCTCGTTCCTACCTGGACCTCTGAGCACTGTTCCCGCTGCCTGGAGCGCTCTTTCCTCTGTTTTCCTTGTGTGGCTTGATCCCTCCTGTCATCCTGGTCTCAGCTCAAATACCTCCTCTTTAGGAGAGACCTCCCAACCATCCAACCAATGGCCCCCATCCCACGCAAAAGTCATTCTTTGGGCCAAAAACTCAACTCTGCTCTCCCCAAAGTCTCTTTCCTCCCACCACTCCCCTGCTTTGTGTGGATCTCAGTTACATTCTGCTTCTCTGGGAAGTGTGAGCTCCATGGCCTGAGGGCTTGTCTGGGACATCGCCTCTGTGCATACATACAAATCCTAGAACAGAATCTGCCACAGCAGTAAGCACTCAGGAAAGATCTGGTGGGTGGGAGGTTAAGATGAGGGGCATGGAGAGGAAGAGGAAAAGGAGAGGGAAAGGGAGAGAGAGAAGGAGAAAGAGAGGGGGGGGGGAGAGAGACAGCCCCTGTTCTCAAGGGCCTTACAGACTCTGAAGGGAACAGATGTGCAAACAGTTAATCACAGTGAGGCACAGTATGTGCTAAAATGCACAGTAGGGAGGGCAGAAGGCTGCTGTCTGAGGCAAGTCGACAAGGACTTCAGAGAGCTGGTTTTGAAGGATGAATGAATAGGAGTTCTCCAGGGAGACAAATTGAGGTGCCATTTCTAGAGGTGGCTGAATTAAGAAGAGTTTCCCTGGCCAGTGTTGCTCAGTGGTTGTGCATCTACCCATGAACCAGGAGTTCCCAGTTTGAGTCCGGGTCAGGGCACATGCCCGGTTGTGGGCTCAATCCCCAATTGGGGGGTAGAGGGAACTGTGAGAGGCAGCTGATCAATGATTCTCTCTCATCATTGATGTTTCTTTCTTTCCCTTTCCTTCTTCTCTGAAATCAATAAAAATTCATTTTTTAGAAATGTAAAAATAAATTAATAAATAAAGATCTTGCCTGAAAACCCATAGGACATACTGGTATGACAATTAGTCCCTCTGTCCCTGTCCAGCACGACTAGGGCCACGGCGTACCTGCTCTGTCCCCCTCTTCTCTGGTCAAAGGCTTCATAGCCCTTTATCTGGAGGGTCTTCAGAGGAAAGGTCCTGCCTCTGCCTCCGGAAAGAGTCCTGCTGTGGCCCTGATCCTCCTATTGTTCGTTTAGACCCACGTCCTCTTCCCTTTGAAGATGGAGGGTTCTTCCTGATGCAATGCTCAGGGGTCCTGGAGAGAGTCGGGGCCCTCTGTTCCTCTCCTCCCCTCTAGCAGGCACCGGAGCCTCGGTGCTGATGAGGGATGTGTCTCATGGTCCAGGCTCACCACAGTGGGCCAAGTTTCCAGGTTCCTCCCCATCTTCCAGTTCTGCATCTTAGGGGTGTGTGAGCTTCTGACCAGCCCTGCCCAAGACCTCAATTCCATGAGAAACACGAGCTGCCAGAACACCGGCTCTCCTTCCCCTCTCCACTCAATTCCCATAGCCCACTGTGCCTGCCACTCACCTCCAGCCCTCCTCCCCTGGTCTCTTAAATACTGTCCACTTTCAGGACTCTTCTCCAGAGTCACTGCCTCCAGGAAGCTTTCTGAGATGCTCCAATGTTGGCATCTCTAATCACAGTCTGACCTTGTGATTCCGTAGGGGATTTAGAGGATTATCTCATCGACCCGCTCCCAGATCCCTGGGACTGTGGCTGGGTCATCAGGTGAGCTCTGGATCACCACAGACCCAGGCCCGGGGCAGGTGCAGAGCAGCCTTTATAAAGGATCAGCTACCAACTGACCAGACCAGAGAGGACAGAGGGATCCATGAGCCCTGCCAGCTCCCTCCCAAGTTTAACAGGTCTTATAAATCATAGCAATTTTATAAATCATATAAATTATGTTTTTATGGAGCATGAAAATCACCGGTAAGACAGCACCTGTGGAGGTAGGCAACTCCCAGAGAGACTCCGTTATTCTAAAACAGATGAGCAGCCGTGTGGGCTCAGTGCCCCTCTTCCTGCCCAGGGAGCAGCACGCTCCTCTCCAAAGGGAGAAAAACCAGCGACATTCATGGACTAAAGGACCGGGCTTCAGAGGGGCAAATTGGGTTGAAAATGCAGGTCTGTCCCTCACTGGCTGCGATTTGGGACAAGACATAAAAAATCCCTGAACCTTAGTTTCGTCCTTCAGGATATAGAGACAGTGTCACCTACTCCACAGGTCTGATGGAAACATTAAAAGAAAGCATTATTTCCTCCATTCCCAAGGGGCTCTCCAGGGAAGCCCCTTGGGAATTTGGGCTTGTCTCAGCAGGGTTGCAGAATCACTGAGTGACTTATGAAAGCTCTTACCTGGTGATGTAGGGAAGGAAAGTACCTGGACTTTGTGGCAGACTGTCCTGGCTGCATGACCTGAGGCAGCTTTCCGGATCTTCCCAAGGCACCGTGCCATCCTCTATGGAAGGTAGAGAATCAGTAAAGGGTTAATGTGACCTGCACAGTGTATGGAAGTGTCCAACACAAATGTGCTCACAGAAAAAAAAAAAAAAAACAGAAATGATTAGCTCTTCTCTTCTTCCCATCATCAGCCTCCATTTCTATCAGTAAACTGAAAAGATTGTATGAGTTAGTCATGAAAATGCAGTTATCACCAACCTCTCAGCCATGTGAGCTGGAATGAGGTAACAGATGTAAGAGTGGCTACTACTACTACTATTATTATTATTATTATTATTATTATTACTTTTACTTTTTAGGGGAGGATGGGATCAGATCCACGAATGGTTTTTAGTTGGAAAGTGCCTTATGCTCATACTAGAGGCCCAGTGCACAAATTCATGCATGGGTGGGGTCCCTTGGCCTGACCTGTGATTGGACCAATTGGGGCCCATCTCATCCAATCCAGATCAAGCTGATTGGGGCTGGGAGGTTGGCCGGCTGGTCACAGGAGGTTGGCTATGGGAGCGCACTGACCACCATGGGGCAGCTCCTGCATTAAGCATCTGCCCCCTTGGTGGTTAGTGTGTGTCATAGCAACCGGTCGATTGGTCAGTTGGTCATAATGATCACTTAGGCTTTTATATATATAGATGAGGATGCTACAGACTGTTTGTGTCCTCCTAAAACATATTTTAAAGTATTTTTTAATATTATTTTTATTGATTTCAGAGAGGAAGGGAGAGGAAGAGAAAGACAGAAACATCAATGATGAGAGAGAATCATTTGTTGGCTGCCTCCTGCACACCTCCCACTAGGCATCAAGCTCAAAACCATGCCCTGACTGGGAATCGAACCAGTGACCTCTTGGTTCCTGGGTTGATGGTTAACCTCTGAGCTACACATGGCTGGGCTATTTAAAACTAATTTTAGAGAGAGAGATTCAAATGAAGGGAAGCAGGTGGCCACTCTTGCCTTCCACTGTCAGTAGTCAGCATGTCCAGGTCTCTCCCCCTACACAAGGAAATTCAGGGCCATGCGTGGACTGGCCTCTCCTTTCCTGGAGGCAAGGGCACCACTCATATAGACTTGAATTTGATCTGGGTTCTATCCACGATGCTGTGCAGCTGTGAGCAGGTGACCAGCCTCCGAGCCCCGGATGCCACATCTGTAAAATAGCTCCGGTTGTTCTGAAGGTGGCAGAGCACAGCGGGGGAGCCCGAATGCCCAGATCTGAGTCCAGCTCCCCACTTAGGACTATGTGACCTGAGCAAGTCACCTGAGCTCCTGGCCGTCCATGTCCCCTCACAGAACAGGGAGGACGAAAATAACTGCTTCAGCGAACTGCTGTGTGGACGAATGAGCAATGCTGCAAGCCCTAGTACTGCCCGACACCTGGGCCAGGCTCCATAATTGCTGGCGACTCTGTTATTTTTCTGGTCCTTTATCTAAAAAATCCTCAGTGTGTAGGAAGGGCTGGGAGCCCACACCTTCCTGTCTCTCTCTGATTTAGGCCAGGGCTCAGCAAACCTTTCCCGTAAAGGGTCAGAAGGGGTACCAGTAAGTATTTTGAGGTTTGAGGGCCATAACGCTCCTGTCACAACTACAGGACACCTTGTTTTATTGAGCTTTGCTTTATCATGATTCACAGACGTGCGTTTTTTACAAATTGAAGGCGAGACCCTCCACCGGCAAAAAGATTAGGAATCAATGTAAGGAGTCGTCATCTTTTTGGAACTGAACCTGAACCGGCG
This sequence comes from Vespertilio murinus, assembly GCA_963924515.1. Taxonomy (NCBI): domain Eukaryota; kingdom Metazoa; phylum Chordata; class Mammalia; order Chiroptera; family Vespertilionidae; genus Vespertilio; species Vespertilio murinus. The sequence continues at coordinate 36,459,717 of OZ004718.1, forward strand.
CAGCTCAGAGGTATGCAGGCACATTCAGTTCCATAGCACAAAAGCAGCCCGTGCAATATTTAAATGTGCAGCGTGGCTGTGTCACAGGACAACTTCATTCACAAAGACAGGCGGAAGCCAGGTGTGACCCAGGCCGAGTGTGCCAGTCCCTGGTCTAGGCCCGTGCACCCTGTCTCCAGGGGACCTCCTCTTCTAGCCCTGGGTCCTTCTTTGCAGAATTAGCAATCAATTCTTTATACCATTGTGTTGTAAACACGTTTGCATGTTAATCTCTCCTGATGGCTACTGAACATTCTATCCAGTGGATGTGTGTAGGTGTGTAATAGTTAAATATATACATATGTAGTACTAAATATGGCAACTAAATAAATAACATAGATAATAGTTAAATTTAAGTTGTGTATTATTCAGCCACTTTATTTTTTTTACCTGACCACATTAGCCTACTGTGTACCAGGTGCCCTGCTGGGAACTGGGGGTCCAGCAGTGAGAGATGGACCAAGGTCCCTGCCCTCAGGGAGTGCACATTCCCCCCCAAAATTGCTGTTCCCAGTGCAGCCAAGGCCAGCCCTTGTCCCTGATTTCTGACTCTGTGCTTCCCACCGGCCCTCAGGGGGAACGGGTCAGAGTGTGTGCCCCAACTTCTAGTTCTGAAATGAGGGCTTTAAGCATACGGAAGACTGTACATCCACAGTCAGCAAACCTCGTTCTTCTTTCTGGCAATTTCCTTTAGAATCTGATTTGGAATCCCAGGAGTGGGATTGCTGCACCCAAGGGTGTGAGCCTTTTCATGACTCTTGGTGCATATTATCAATTTGCTTTCCAAAGGGGCTGCCCTCAGTTAACACTCCACCACCGGCGATGCGTGGGCGCCATGCTTATGCCCGTGTCAGTCCTGGGTGTGACAATTCTATTTCTTAATTTGTGCTAATTTAATAGGTGTAAAATTGAATCTCATTTTAATTTGCATTTCTTTGATCATTATGAAGGTTGAATGCTTTCTCTAATAAATATGCACTTGGATTGCTTCACTCATGTATTCATTCATTTAAAGCATTAATCCTGCACTACACGCCAGACGCCAGATGCTAGATGAGTGCCGAGGAGTCAGAGATACGGGAGAAACATTCCTTGTGTTCAGGGATTATGTACCCGGTGAGGAAAGCAAAGCATCTGACAGTCCCAACACAGCGGAATGGATCATGAGCTAGAGAGAGGCCCGGAGAACTTGTGTGTGTGTGTGTGTGTGTGTGTGTGTGTGTGTGTGTGTGTAGAGGGGAGTGGGGGGAAGTGAGGAGGGAGGGTGAAAAGGTGCTTTGGCTGCTCTGGATCGGCCTGTGACTACAGCTGGACAAACAGAAGGGACTTCTCCTGTGTGGGTCTATCCAGTTGCTTCTTGCGCTGCCATGTCTCAGTGTGGAATTGTTCTGCTTGTGTGCATCGGTCATTACGTGCACTTGACTTGTGGTGGTCCTGCCTATATCACATGTGCTGTGCCCCCCAGTGTGGTCTTGAGGGTGTGCCAGTGTGTGTCTCTATGTGCCGTGTACCAGGGTGTGGTAATGTGGGTTCTGTAGAGCCAGGGCAGATGAGGCCAGGGCAGCCCAGGTTCCCGTGGGTGGAGAGATGGGTAATTTGCATGGGCTTCTGCTTGCTCAGGGGGCCCAGCTACACTGACCCCTGTGGCCACTGCCCCGGTCAACTTCAGCTCCAGCTTCAGCTTCTATCTGCAGGACATGGGGGACATCCTGGCCTCTCCGGGTTTGCTCAGTCACCGCAGTCAGACGTTGCATCTTCTCCAACTTTTCAGTCAACTGAACCCCTGCTGAGCCCGGCCCCCTTCCTCTTACTATCCCCCCTGGGACAAGGGAGCCCCAGAAAGGGGTAGGCTATACGGAGTTCACCTCCACCTGGAGCCACTAGGGAGTCTGAGCATCCACCACATCAGGGCAGGCCCCCTCCCAGAGTAGTGCCCAGGCCTGGCCGTCAGGGGCCAACATGAGAAGTGTTGTGTCCTGCCACATCTGGACCTGGGATTGCCATGGAGAACTGACATCGGTCCCAGAGGCGGAGAAGGGGCAGGATTGATGTCGCTGCTTGTCAGAGGGCTGGATGTCCAGCGGCCCTCTGCTTAAACGCCTCCATGGAAGCCTATTGGTCGTCATGTTTGCTACTTGACATAAATCACTAGGACAGGCAAGTGCGTCAGTCCCCCTCCTAACCCAGCATCCTAGCCGCTTCCTACGTTTATTGAGCTGTAACTCACAGGCCATACAGTACACCTGTTTAAAAAGCACGCCTCCGTGTTTTTAGTGTATTCCTGGAGTTATGCGACCTTCACCACAATCTAATTGTAGAACACTTTTATCACCCTAACATGAAACCCTGTGCCCATGAGCTGGCATTCTTCATCCCTCCCTCTCCTCCTACCCCCGCCCTCGGCAACCCTAATCTAATTTCTGCCTCTATCGATTTTCTTATTCTGGACTTTTTGTATAAATGGAATCATGCAATATGTGCTCCTTTGTGACTGGCTTCCTTGACTCAGCATAATGTTTTCAAAGCTCATCCGCATTGTAGCATGAATCGGTACTTCAATTCTATTTATTGCAAAGAGTATTATATTGCATAAATGCCACATTTTATTCATAGGCTCATCAGCTGATGGACATTTGGATTGTTTTCACTTGTTGGCTGTTGTCAGTGATGCTGCAATGAACATTCATATACAAGTTTCTCTGTGGTTGCGTTTTCATTTTGCTTGGGTGTATGCTGGTCAAGAGAAAACCACGGGTCTGAAACAGTGTCACTGATTCCAAACCTAGATTTAACACCTGATCTAATTGCAGTTTCAACCTCTCCTGGAAACATAATCCTGGTGAACCAGTCTGGAATTTTCTGGTCACCTGGGCCTCTTTGTCCCCCACAAAAGGAAGAAGAGGCAATCTGCATGACAAAAATCCTTCCCATTCTCTTTCCCCCCAAAAAAAAAGGTCTTTCAGCCCCCCAAATAGTCCCTTTTTGCCCCACTCTTCTTCTTATAGAAACCTTCCATCTGTACAACCCCTTGGAGCACCCTTCCAGTTGCTAGATGGGGTGCTGTCCAGTATTTGAGTCACTTAATAGAGCCATTTAGATCTTCAAATGTACTCAGTTGAATTTTGATTTTTAACAACACCTGCGAGTGGAATTGCTGTGTAGCTTTCTGAGGAACCACCAAAATGTGTCCCAAAATGGGGGCACCATTTTCCATTCCCACCAGAAGTGAATGAGGGTTCCCGATTTCTCTATAAGGCTTGTTACTTTCCATTTTTTTAAATAAGCATTGTAATGGGTATGAAGTGGTATCTAATTGTGGTTTTGATTTGCATTTCTCCAATGATGAATTGTTAGCAATTTTATGTGTATCATTTTTCCATATACTTTCATATATTTAATTCATATTCATATAGTTGAAGTGCTGTTGTTTTTCAAATATATACATATATATGAGTTCATTGATATCTTATGTGATCATAAAAACAAAACAAAACAAAAACAACAACATTCAAACCTCTAAAGAAGTTTTGTGAGTTTATTTGACCCAAACTGTAGAGAATTTCCAGGAAGCAATACTCAAAGGATTGGGATAGTGCTCTGGAAAATGGTGGGTTTCATCTATTTTTAAGGAGGGATAAAGGGGGGTTATATGAAATCCATTGATGATAGACTACAGAGGCCAGAAAAAGCAAAGAGGGGCAGGGGAGAGGGGGAACCCTGGAATTGGATAAAAAGTAAAATGATAGACACATACTTATGTGGGTGCAGGAACAATTAACCTGATGATGACAATGAAGGAATTTGTGGTGTCTGTCCTGGCACCCCGGCACATTAGGTTGTGCCCCAAGGGGCTCAGAAAAAGGGAAGTTACAAGTTACCCAGACATTTCAAGGGTACGTTATCATAGATGCAAAAAGACAGATAGGCTCAGGTAAGGTGAAAGTTTACCTTTGTTAGTGAAGATACTGCCTAGGAGGTAACTGCCCTCCATAACTGCGTTTAGTTAAAGTTTAATTTCAGACCATCTTTTGTGGTGACTTTAGGTCTCTGAGTTTGCAAGACCGCCAGGCAGGCCTCCCCTGAGCTTGTCAGGTCAGCATGTGGCCCCTTTGGTCCACACTTATCTGCAACTTACTTCTTTCTTTAACATGTCCTAAAATTCTTCTACATCAGTACACACATCTGTGTTATTACACAGTATTGATCATAGGTAATCTTCTGTGGGCAAGCATTTAACCTGCCTCAGATTTTCACTGCCACAAGCAATGCTTCAATGCAAACATCCTTCTCTATTTCTGCATATGAATCCTGCAGACATCCTAGATGTTCTAATCCTTTGAATTGCTCATTCAAAGGATTAGAACATTTAAACTGTGCTAAGACCCTCCAGAGTGCTGTCCAATGAGGCTGCAACAATTTACACCACAATAATAATAATGTCTGAGAATGTGGACAGGCATTCTAACCGCTAGATCTATACAAAGTTGAATTAAGTCTCCCCCCCCCCCAAGGTAGTGCCTTCCTTAGCCTGGGAATTGTATCAGCAGAGAGTGGTAATGCTCTGAAAATCAAGTTCAAATGGGGGAGGGGCTCACTAGACCATTTGTAAGATCTCTTCCCACTCCAAGGGCTCATGGGTCTCTGAATGCCTGAACTGCATGCCGAAGGGTTTCCCAGCTCACGCCTGCTGCCATTTCCACACAACCCTGGCTTAGCCGAGATCCCAGATGGGCCAGTCTCTTCACAGAATCAATTCAAGGAATCTGTAGTCTGACAGAAAAATATAACTGAAAGCAACTGCCATTTACACTCACCCTCTTGAGAGGCATCTAAGGGGAGGGTGTGCGTGTTTTGGGGAGGTCGGGTAAATTCTCCACCTATCTCGAAATATCTTCGAAATTCTTTCTCTTCCATCTGTTGCTTTCAATATTTGCATATGTTGCAGCTGTTCCTCAAATACATTTTCCTTTCCTCCACTCTCATTTCCCAACCCAAATTCTCTCCATCGCTGTTCCTTCCCACCCTCCATCTAGGTTCCTTTCATTCTTTTCTTTGGGGAACAACTCTCCTCTTTCCAATGCAAATCCCCACCTTCCCCTGGAAGTCCCAGCTTCTCAGAGCTGGCCCAATTCTGCATGACAAAGCCTAGGAACTAGCAGGCAAAGGCTGGGCTCTGCTTGCAAGGCAGGGTTGCTGAGAAACCGAATGGGCAAAGGAGGGACCTCCAGCTCTAGAGGGAAGAGGGTGAGACAGGCTCCCAATGAGTCATCTTTGCCCCATTCAGAGGCCTCGTTCTGCTGGGAGGTGAGGGAAGAAGGGCCTGGTTGAATTCAATCAAACAATGAGTGATTTTGGAAATAGCTCGTCATTATGTGTCATTACTGTGTCTGACTGAAGGCAGCCCAATTATTTCTTAGGTGGCTTTGTCTGAATATATGTGTCACAAAATTTGAGAATCACTGAAGAAGTCCTTGAATACAGAGGAAAATGGGGATCCTGAGACAAACAAACATGTGCCCAGCGTTGTACAAAAGTTGGCTGCACAGAGCTGGCTCCAGAGCCCAGGTTCCCTGAGCAGGGCACAGTAAAAAATGCAACAAGAGTCTGTTTGTTTGCAAATGATTAAAATTTCAATTTGGCCCAGCTGGTGTGGCTCCAGGGTTGAGTGTTGACCTATGAACCAGGAGGTCACGGTTCAATTCCCAGTCAGGGCACATGCCCAGGTTGCAGGCTCAATCCCCAGTATGGGGAGTACAGGAGTATAGGGGGAATCAGTGATTCTTTCTCATCATTGATGTTCTATCTCTCTCTCCCTCTCCCTTCCTCTCTAAAATCAGTAAAAATAAAAATAAAAAAGAATTAAATTTGACTGCAACCAGAGTATTAAGCCACGCACTGCCCAGAGCCCATGTTCATGAAGTCGGCCATGCCTCAACTCTCAGCCCTGGGCTCTCTCCTTCCACCAGCAGAGCTCAGCTTTGCATAAACCAGGGAAGGAAAGAGGATGAACATTAGTGGTAGCTTGCCCCAGCCTAGTCTGGGTCTAAATCAGTGATTTTCAAATGTTATGGCATGATGGACTACCTAGGGAGCTTGTCCAAGTCCCAATGCTGAGACTGGCCCCGGACAAATCAAACCTCGGAGTGCAACACGAGCATCAGTATTTTCTCAAATGCCTCACATGATTCCAGTGTGCAGCCAGGCTCAAGAACCAGTGATCCCCAGAGGAGCAAACTAGAAGGACGGGCATCATGAGTGTGGGGACCACAGAGCTCTGGCAGCTGGTCCCCAATCGTCACCCCGGGGCAGAGGCTCAGCCCCAGCACCCCTACTTACTGTCTCTTCTCCTTAATGGCTGCATTGCCTGCACCCTGAGGTGACCGAATACTAGAATAAATAGGTGTAGGCCCTTCTTAGCTTATGCAGGGTTTCCCTGGTAAGTATGTATTCAGGGACATGTCTAAGAAACCTAAGACTGTGTCTCTTCAGATTGTTGAGTCTAACGGGAAAATAAATATTGAAGAGGCGCGTCAGATGTGTCCTACTAGCTTGGCTGTCAAGAAAGGTTTCGTTTCAACGTTGAGGAAGAGGCGTCAGAGGGAGGGGGAGCCCTCCCACCCCTGCACCCACCTGACACCCACATTGACCCGGATCGGTGGCCTCAGCCCCTGCCTGGGCACCTGTGTCCACTTCTAGCTGGTAGTCCCAGCTGCCCGGCTGGGCAACCTTGGGAAGATGCCTCTACTCTGGATCTTGGTGTCCGCTTCTCGTAGGGATTCTAAGGCAGCCTGCTCTCTCTCCGGACAACTCAGACTTTTAAATATTTCTGCTTGTCCCAACCAGTTTTGCTCAGTGGGTAGAGTGCTTTCCTGGGGACTAAAAGGTCATGGATTCAATTCAGAGCAAGGACACGGACCTTGGTTGCAGACTTGATCCCAGGACTCAGTCAGGGCATGTGTGGAGGCAATCAATGAACATGTCTCTCACATTGATATTTCTCTCTCTCCGTCTCTTCCCATCCCTTCCACTCTCTCTAAAAAATCAATGGGAAAAATACCCCCTGGCGAGAGACTGAGCCTAGGGCTTGGCCGATTAACCATGTCCTTGAGCTGCCACTGACGTCTATTGTGCCCAGCTCATCAGGAGTAGGGTGAGGGTGAATAATCAGATTCCAAGGGGAGTCAGGTGAAGTTTACCTGGTCAAGGACTTTGCCAGAGGTGGCCAGAGAGGAAGCAGGCCATCTCAAGAAGTTGTTGCTGGAGGCATGTAAGGAGTATTGGAAAGGCCACACAGCAGAGTTCTGTAAGTATATGGGGAAGGGAAGAGCATGGGGACCTAGATCCCTGCACAGATCCTGACAGGGCTGAGCAACCCATAGCTTTAATAAAATAATAAAAATAAGTAAAAATGTCTGCTTGACTGTGCTGGCTTTTTAAAAAATATATTTTATTCATATTTTACAGAGAGGAAGGGAGAGAGATAGAGAGCTAGAAACGTCAATGAGAGAGAAACACCGACCAGCTGCCTCCTGCACACCCCCTACTGGGGATATGCCCACAACCAAGATACATGCCCCTGACCGGAATCGAACCCGGGACCTTTCAGTCTGCAGACCTATGCTCTACCACTGAGCCAAACCAGTTTCAGCCCTGTGCTGTCTTTTGTCTGCTGGTTCTTCACCTCATCATGGCCATCTGCCCGGCCCAGTGACATCTGCTTCCTCAATCCAGAGAGAGCCCTGGTGAGCTTCAAAAGAGGCGTCTGGGTCCTCCACTCGTTCTCCTCTGGTTGGGTCCCTCTCCCCACAGAGAGGACTCCCCACGGCCCCCCCACTCGCTGCCTTCGAAGTTGGCGGGGCACAGTCTCTAAAAGCATCTTCTGTCGGTGACTAAGGGAAAGTTTCAAAGCTCATATTTAGAGACACTGGCTGGAACGCTTCAGCCACAGACTCTTCCAAACATGGTTACAGAAACATAATTTGTATAAACATCATCTTTTTTTGTTTTGTTTTGCCAATGTCATAATAAAGCAGGGAGAGGGCAGTTAAGTGATCAAGGGAGAATGCTTCAGACATCACGGCCCGTTCCTGTCTCGCCTCTTAAGTGAATCATTTGTTGCCAAGCCTAATGAGGAACAACAAAGCGGGGGCCAAAAGAGGGAGCAGTTTTGTGCAGTTTGTGGTTTGACAGCTAGCGAACTGCCCACGCTGGTGGACAGCCCGTTCCAGGCGCCACGTTGACCTTGGGACTGGATGTAGCCTCGCCTACCCGGAAGCGCACAGTCCCAGGCAGGCAGGGACGACGGGCTGCATGTTGGTCCCCGGGCGGTGAGGCCATGGTGTGAGACACCCACCTAAGCTGACACAGCCTAAAGAAGGGGCCCCTCCGGGAATGGAGGCGTCACTGCCTCATCAGAGTCCCTCAGCCTCATCAAAGAAAAGCTAGGAGAGATGAAATCACTGCGTTTAGTCTCTTCACTTTATAAATGGTGAGACGGAGGCCCTGCGACCTGCCTGGGGCAGGGCAGGGATCCATGCTGAAGGCCTCTTTTAAGCGCAGGCTCTGGCTACAGATGGCACGTAACCGTGGCCTGGGTGTGGACAGGAAGTACTTCCCCAGGACCCCAGTATCCCTTACCCATTGCTGCATACAGACCACCCCTACACTTGGTGGCTTAAAGCAACACCCATATGTCATTTCTCCTGATCTTGAGGGCAAGTGGGCTCAGCTGGGCACTTCTGCTCTGTGTGGTCTGGCTGAGGCCACTTGTGTGGCTACTTTCAGGAGAATTCAGGTGCAGCTGGGCTGTCCCAGGTGCGTTCTCCCCCTCCTCCATGTGGCCTCTCTGTGTTCACAGAGGCTGGCTTCCAAGAGGGCAAGAGCAGAAGTTGCCAGGCTTCATGAAAGCAAGTCTCAAACTAGGAAGCATCACCCCCAACACATTCCATTGGTGGAAGGCACATGGCTACACCGAGCCAGAGTGGGAGGGGTCTCTACCAGAACCTGCAAACCTGGAGGCAGGGTGCCCAGGAGGGTACCAGTGCAGCAGCAGTCTACCTCAGCCCCTCCTGGGAAAGGTCCCACCCTGAACTCAGCTGCATCCCAGGCACTGACCTGGTCACGCACTGACCACTGGCCACAGACTGAGCCTAGGGCCATGTCCTTGAGCTGCCACTGATGTCTATTGTGCCCAGCTCATCAGGAGTAGGGTGAGGGTGAATAATCAGATTCCAAGGGGAGACAGGTGAAGTTTACCTGGTCAAGGACTTTGCCAGAGGTGGCCAGAGAGGAAGCAGGCCATCTCAAGAAGTAGTGCTGTCCTGTTGCTGGCAGTATGTAAGGAGCATTGGAAAGGCCACACAGCTAAGTATATGGGGGAGGGGAGAGCATGGGGACCTAGATCCCTGCACAGATCCTGACAGGGCTGAGCAACCCACAGCTCTAAAATTCCTTCCCTTGCCCTGAGCTCCAGGCCAGGAAAACAATGGCCAAGGAGGCAGGGAAACCAAGCCTGGGCTTCTAGCAGCTGGGACACTAGGAAAAGAGCACTGGATCCATTCTCATTCAGACTCTACTCCTGAATGGCTGTGACTCATTCATTGGTCTTCCAGTCAATTCCCCACAGAGTAGTAATCAATTAACAGCAATGGATTCCCCAAGCCAGAGTAACAATGTAAAAATGCAAATCGCTTGCTTAAAATCCTTCAATGGCTCCCACCTTCCCCACAGCAAGTCTCAACCATGAGCTCTTCCTGGGCTGAGGTGGCACTGGCTCTACGGTCACTGCCCCTCAGCCCCCGGTTCCAACCACAGGAACAAAACTAGCATTCTCCAAACCTCAAAACCTCCCTGTATTGCAAGCCTTAGATTCCAATTCCTAGGATGGTCTTTTTCGCTTTTGATACTGCATAGGGTGTGCTGGAAAATGGGAAAAGCCATAGCAGGGGTCAGACCCCCTTGGGGAATCAAGTAATCTTATAATCACTGTAACTCCTAACCTTCAGCAGGTGCTTCCTATGTGCCAGACATTGTCCTAAGAACTTTACAAGCAGTGTTTTATGCAATCCACCTAAAATCCTATGAGTTAGAGCTAAACAGAGACTCAAAGAGATGAAGTAACTTATCACACACACAGAGAGAGCCACACACATCCCATCTCACCTTTCTGAATCCTTCACTCACATGCTTATGTGACTGATGGATACCTCTTTATATCTTCTCTCTCCTCACACCTACTGTTAGGTTTGAAAGGAAACAGAAAACAGAACAATGGGCAATTTTAAAGTAAAGTTTATTCCCCAGTAATGGGCGGAACCCATCACGGAGGTAAAGAGATCAGAATTGGAGGGGGAGGGAACAGGGGACCAGACCCAGTCGGGCTGAGCAGCAGCCACAGCAACAGCCAACAGCCATCAGCCAACAGCAACACGTGTCTTGCCTGGGGTCCCTCTTAAAGGACGGAAAGGGAGGGGGTTGGGCCCAGGGTGGAACAGGAAGGGATGGGCCCCAAGGGCACTTTGGCCCATGTTAATTGGTGGTTCAATGTCTTGGAGAGGTCTCTGTGACAAGTGCCAGTCATGTGTTAGCTCCACCCACCAGTTTGGGAGGGGGGGAGAACCTTACACTGGTCATGTGTTAAACTCCGGCTACCAGTTTGGGTGGGGGAGATAACCTTTCACCTACTACACACCCCTCTCCACCTTCCCGCTTAACTGAGTCTGCAATTTTCTTACCTCCATTTAGAAGATATTCATTCTTTTTTATTCAGTCACAAACAGTTGTGTATCTTTTGTGTTTTCTTGTGTGCAGGATCACTCCTGACTCATCCCTGACTTACGTCATCAAAGGAGCTTGGTAGAAGTTTATTGGACGCTGGGAAGATCGACAAGTGCATGACAGATGGATGAATAGTTGGATAGTTAAATGGCTGCGTGGGTGGAAGGAAGAATGGGTAGGTGAATGGATGGGTGAGTAGTGGGATAGATAAATGGCTGACTGGGTGGGTGGGAGGATGGATTAAGGGATGGGTAGATAGATGGATAAAAGAATCGATGAATGCATGATGAATGGATGAATAAATGGATGTCTTTAGGAAACTCTAGTTTCTACTTACCCTGATTGGGAAGCCAATCTTTAATGCCCAGGAGCTCCCAAGTAAGCCTTTCCCTACCCTTGGTAGCGCTTCCTCTGTTCCAAGAGTAAATGGAATCTTCCCTACCCATCGCCAAGTTCCACAGCGGCCATTTGTTTTAAGTGTCCAGGGCAGCTCTGTGGCGGTGCAATTAGTCCTCGTTAGCAGCCACTGTAACCGGACTGTAATTTCCAGGCTGTTGGACGGTAATTGCACATGAACAGCTCGGCGAGGCTCTGCACCTGTAATGACGAGGGGAGCCCCTTCGCTTCTCCATGCTGCTCCCAATGCCAGCGAGCAGGTGAGCTCCTGCCGCCGTATTAGCACACAGCGATTTTCATTACTAAATGACTCCAGGGCTGTCCAAACGAGGAGAGCAATTAGGCCGATCAGGGGAAGACAAAGCATCCCTTGATGAGCATAATGATGACACAGGCAGGCGATGGCTCTGGCCTGAGGCAGAGTGTGAAATCACAGCCCAGGGCTTCGCTGTGCTGCAAATGAGCCTGCTCTCTCAGATCAGCCCCTCGCCCACCCCGGGGCATCCATCACTGCCCCCGGGGAGTCTGAGCGCCTGCAGAGAAGAAACAGTCAGTATTTCCATACAATTAGAAGAAACTGCATACCCAATGCCCCCTTACTGAGATTAGCAGTTCCGGGGTAGACTCTTTCCAAGAAAAATGTTAGTCGTTGAAAAGGAGTGAAAGTACAGCACCTCCCTCATCCAAAGGGATACTTCCCAAGACCCCAGTGGATGTCTGAAACTGTGGATAGTACTGAACCCTATATAGCCTGGGGTTTTCCCTACATATCCAGGATGAAGTTCAATTTGTAAATTAGGCAGTTTCACGGGTAGAAGATTTGTTCCCATTGTAGATGCTAGCAACCTCATCATATGATTTTTTTTCTTTCCTTCTTAAGTTGAGAACTTGCACCTTTTCACTGAAAGGAAGCACTTTACGGCTTCTCCTTGGCATATCTGAATTGCCAATGTCGCTACTCCTGTGCTCTGGGGCCATTACTGAGTGAAACAAGGGAAACTTGAACACAAGCTCCGCGATACCTTGACAATCATTCTGATAATGCAGACAGATGCTGACTACAGGTGGGCAGTGTACACAGCACAGACATGCTGGACAAAGGAATGATTCCCATCCCAGCCGGATGGAGACCAGAGCATGAGAATTCATCGCGCTACTCAGAGCTGCACGCAATTTAAAACTTATGAATTGTTTATTTCGGGAATTTTCCATTTAATATCTTTTGGAACGCAGTTGGCTGCCAATAACTGAAACTGTGGAAGTCGACACTGTGATAAGGGGGCTGCTGTAACAGAGAAAGGTTTGCTGGAGAGCCCTGCTCCTTAGTATGCAATTGAGATCTCCCTGGTCTCATATCAACCTCCATCCATCCAGCCCCACAGCTTCTCCTAGACACCAGGCCCTGTCATGCCTGCAGGTGTTTGCACATGCTGTGCCATATGCCTGGGGTGCCCTGCCCTCATCTGCTCAGATGTCACCCACTGACACTCAGCCTAACTAACCATCAGAGTCCCTCAGACCCCCTTTGAAGTACTCCTCCAAACCATTCCTACCTTTCACACCACATTGTAAATTTGGGTTTCCATGCACGTTTTCCCTACTAGAGGATGACGTGCTCTGTCTCTCTAGCATCCAAGAAATCTGAGATGGACCAGGGTAAAAATCCCACCTACCCCTGCTTTTGCAAATAAAGTTTTATTGGGACAGGGACACTCCTTTTGTTTATATCTGGCCACAGCTGCTTTCCCACAACAAAGGCGGACTTGAGCAATTGAAGCAGGGACCATGTGGCAGGCCTGTAAAGCCAAAAATACTTTTATCTGGCCCTTTATAGAAAAAGTTTGCCAACCCCTGGTCCAGGGTAAGAGATGCCAAACCTCTCACTGTACACATGGTCTTGTTCCCAAGGTCACACAGCCACATTGAGGTGAAACTGGGGCCCAGCCCCATGTTCCTCGCCTCTTGGTCGGGGACACCCCTCCTTGGGCCCGGGGTTGAGCAGCACTCTGCCCCTCTGCAGGACCCTCCCCTCTGACCTGGGAATGAGAAACTTGGAATTCCAGATCCCCGCACACAGGGCAGGGGCCAGGCCTTGAACAAAGCTGAAACAGCCAGGACTGGAATCATGAGAATCTGGACTCCGGCTGACTAAAAGACAAGTGACTTTAACCTAAGCCCCGATTTCCCCTTCTGTACACAATGGGGATGAAACACAGCTATCTTATGGGAGAACGTGCAAGATTCTGGGGAGAGGGTTGGAGATGAGACATAAAGAACCCACACAGAGCCCTAGCTGGTTTGGCTCAGTGGATAGAGCGTTGGCCTGGGGACCGAAGGTTCCCAGGTTGGATTCCGGTCAAGGGCATTTATCTTGGTTGCAAGCTCCTCCCTGGCCTGAGGCCCTGGTCAGGGCACTGCAGAAGGCCACCAATCGGTGTGTTTCTCTCCCATCGATGTTTCTCTCTGTTTTCCCCTCTCCCTGAAAATCAATGAGAAAATATATTTGGGTGAGGATTTAAAAAAAAAAAAAAAAAAAAAAAAAAAGGAGCCCACACAGAATGCTCAGGGCTTCTTCCTCTGTGGTGCTGAATTGAGATATCTCACCCTGCCAGCTGCTCTGAGCACTCGGACCTTCTGACCTACCATGTAATGAACTTGTCCCAGGTGAGTCTGCCTGCCCCGCTCAAAGCCAGTGCCCTCCCAGGCTCATTGGCCCCCACCTCTCCTGGGCGCAGGGCAGTCGTTTTTCAGGATTGTGAGAGGAGAACGGTTATGCTCTTTCTATTCTGGCGATGCAAATTTTCAGTTGCCGTTTCTTTTCAGCCTAGAAAACGCCCTTCAGCCTGTCTTGTTGGGCAGGCCTACTGACAATACATGTCCTCAGCCTTTGTTTGCCTAAAAATGTTTCTATTTTACCCTCACTTTTAAAGAGTGTTTTTGCTGAATGTAGACAGTAAACTGCCTGGGCTAACAGGTTTGTTTTTCCTCAATCACTTTAGAGATATCACTCCTTTGTATTTTGGCCCTCGTTGTCTCCCGAAAGTCCATGGTAAATTTTTTTGTTGTTACCCTATATGTCATGTGTCTCTCCCTACCCAGGCCCCTATCCCCGGCTTCTTTCAAGTTTTCCTCCATACAGGGAGTAGCAAAAGTAGGTTTGCAGTCCTTCATAGGAAAAGTAATATAACAATTAATAAAGAATAATACAAGAATAAACCCTGTGTTTCACATACTCATACTCGTAAACCTACTTTGGCCTTACCCTGTGTTTAGTTTTCAGCAGTTTGACTATGATATGGGTAGGTGCAGACTTATTTTTCTTGAGGTTCTCTGAATTTTTTTTTTGGAATGGTAAGTCTATGTTTTTCTCTTTTTGAAAATCAAATTAGGGGGGTTTTCAGCTATGTATTTCTTTGAATATTTCTGATCTGTTTTCCTTATGGTCTCCTTCCCGGGAACGTCAACTCCTGGAATGCTGGGTGATTTGATATTGTTCCACACACTTCTGAGGCTCTGTTTACTTTTCTTCCATCTTTTTCCTGTCTGTTCTCCACAAACGGAATCTTTTCTAGTGATTTCTCTTCAAATTCACATATTTGTTTTTTCTGTCACCCTTAATCTTCTATGAAGCCCATCCAGTGAATTGTTTATTTCAATTATTATCATTTCCAGTTCTAGAATGTCCATGCGGTCTTTTTTTAGCTTCCATTTCTCTGCTGAGATTCTCTCTGTTGACTCATTAAGCTGTATTTTCCTTTAGTCTTCTGAAGATATTTATATAGCCGCTTTAATGATTCTGCTGGCTAAGTCTAATATCTGGGCTATCTTAGGGTACGTTTCCTTTTATAAAATATATTTTTATTGAGTTTTTTAAGAGAGGAAGGGAGGAGAGATAGATGGAAACATCAACAATGAGAGAAAATCATTAATTAACTGCCTCCTGCACACCCCTCACTGGGGACTGAGCTGCAAACCTAGGCATGTGCCCTGGCCGGGAATTGAACTGTGACCTCCTGGTTGGTTTACAGTCTAATGCTCAACCACTGAGCCACTCTGCTGGGCAGGGTAAGTTTCTATTAACTGCATTTTTTTTCTCTAGACTCTAGGTCCCGGGGTACTATTTCTTTATGTGTGAACAAGAGGCTCGGTACACGAATTCATGCACAGGTGGGGTCCCTAGGCCTGGCCAATGGTCGTCGGGCCAGGCCCAGAAAGAATAGACGCCAATGTGGTTCCCTGCCTCCCCCCTTCCTCCTTCCCTTACTACTGTGCCACCACCGTGGCAAGTGGGTGGCAGGCAGATCAGAGCCTGCTAGCTGGGGAGAGGGATAAGGCATAGGAGGTTGGCCACCAGCCCCAAGGAGGGAGCCAGCCTTCGGCCCCCTGGGAAAGGGGCCACATCCACTGCCACCCACCCCGAGTGCCCTGTCCCAGCCCAGGGCCCAAAGGCCCCTGCAGGGTTGGGAGAGGCCCAAAAGGAATGGACACCAGATACTGACGCCACCATCAGTGCCCCACCACTGTATGGTTTCCCACCACTCCCCCTCCTCTTTTCCTTACTACCGCACTACCACCATGGCAGGCAGGCAGTGGGCCAATTGAGGCCTGCTGGCTGGGGTAACGAATGAGAGGGAGGGACCATGAGAGATTGGCCAGCCAGGGGAAGGACCATGGGAGGTTGCCAGGCAGCAGGAAGTTGCCTGTGGGAGTGCACTGACCACCAGAGGGCAGCTCATTGAGCATCTGCCCCCTGGTGGTCACTGTGCATTATAGCGACTTGTTGACTGGTTGTTCTGGTCATTCAGTCATAACAGTCGCTTTAGGCTTTTATAAATATAGATTCTTGGTCCTCAGGTCAGATCCAGTCTCAGTACACAGAGGATCTCAGAGCTCCAGCCCCTGCCCACCAGTATCACCTTTCATTTCTAGTCTACATAAATTATTACTTTGTATTTTAACATGACTGGTCCTACCAAAAACAAGACCCATTCTGTTTATACAGCATGGCCTTATGTTTGTGTTTTCGCTTGTGTCTGAGAAGTGGGGCAGGAAGGCTCCAGCACCTGCTCACGCCAATGCCAGGCTGAGAGCCTTTCTCTGTACTCGCAGCGATGAGAGAACCAGTGTGGGCTCTTGGAGTCGGTGAGTGGCTCTCGCTGCAAGTGTTTAAGGGAAGCTTCACTCATCTATCGGGGATGGTGTACAGGGAATTGCTACCTGTTGAGGGGCTGGAGCAGATGAACCCTACGGATTTGTTCAAACATAGAACCTGGCCAACATAAAAGTGCCCAGCACAGAGATGGTGCAAGACGGATGCTTGCAAGTGGGTAATAACATACACCGTTATCGTCGGCGCCAAGTGCGCTCACCACAGCCGGGCGGCGTGGCTGTCCTCTGGGTGATATTTACCTATCTGCTGCAAAGAGCTCCGGTCCCAGTGCCCAGGCCTGCAAATTGCTCCCTCCGTCTCAAAATAGGAAAGAAAATGTTTCTCAGCTGAAAACCGCATTTGCTGGTTATGAAAATGATTCAGAGCTTCTTTTTTCTTTTTTTTTAACATTTCTGTATTGATTCCCAGCCTTCTTGTTTTATTGTATAATAACAGGCCTCGGGATGGAGAATACATTACCGCGCCATCACAGAGGAATCTCTTTCCAGGGAGTTGCCCACGTACCCAGTGCTGCGCCGGACGCGGGTCTCCAGGTTGGAACCAAGGCAGCAGGTGACCAGGGAAACGTCCAGGTGCTCCCTCTCAGTGGCCAGTGCACAGAAAGCCCACATGGACCACCCCTGGGGTCTGCCTTCATTTCTCATTCCTCCCCCCCGCCGGGGGGCCTGCCCTGGGGAGGAGCCGGTGGGCCTCCAATCTGATGGGAGTCAGTGTGTTGGCATCATCACCACCTCCTAGCAGGGCTGGGCAAACTACGGCCTGTGGGCTGGATCCGGTGAATAAAACTATTGAATTAAAAAAAAAAAGACTGTACCCTTTTATGTAATGATATTTACTTTGAATTTATATTAGTTCACACAAACACTCCATCCATGCTTTTGTTCCGGCCCTCCGGTTCAGTTTAAGAACCCATTGTGGCCCTCGAGTCAAAAAGTTTGCCCACCCCTGATCCTAAGGGCGCTGCTGCGGGCCCCTCAGGCAGGCACCAGGAAGAAGGGGCCCTAATTGTCTCCTCTGAAACCTCCCCCCTCCCCCCAGCACAACTAAATGACTGAGTAATGGCTCCATAAACGGCCATCTGATTAGCCTGATCCCAAGGGGAGGGGTACACAGACAGGCGGCGTGTGCGGGGTCCACGCGCAGGGATCCCATCCATCTCTGTCACCCGAGGTGGCCGTGCTCATTTGTCAGGCCTGACAGGAGCTGCTTGGTGGTGGAGAGGGAGTACCAGTGGATCTTTGTTCTGTACACACGTGGAGGACCCGCTGCCCTCCCTTCACCTCCAGCAAGAGAAGTTAGTTCAGTAAAGCGGGGAGCAGGGGGGCAGTGTTGGGGCGTGCTCTAGTGAGAAGTCCTCCAGACCCTCATACACTCTGACGTAGGCTGCAGAGGTTATGGCTGACGTCCTGGCTGGTGTGGCTCAGTCGATTGAGCATCATTTGGGGTACCGAAAGGTCACAGGTTCCATTTCAGGTCAGGGCACACACTCGGGTTGCAGGTTGGGTCCTGGTCAAGGTGCATATGGAAAGCAACCAATTGAGATCTCTCTCCTCCTCCTCCTCCTCCTCCTCCTCCTCCTCCTCCTCCTCCTCCTCCTCCTCTTTCTATAAGTCAATAACAACATATTTTTAAAAAGGGAATTATTACCTTCTTACATCTACCCAGTCAGCCCATGTCCCCTCCCTCAGCCACTGGAGCAAGGTGGGGGCAGGGAAGCTAAGAGGGAGAGGGAAGGGCAGGCAGATGCCCCCACACCCCTTGCTCATTCTTCAAAGATGAGTACTGTGGACCCAGAGCTTCCCCCTTAACTGCCCCTCCTCCACACTCCTCAATAACCACCCTCCCAGCGCCCACGGCAGCGGCCAGCCCTGTGGGGATGCTGGCCTCACTGCCCCCGGGTGCAGCCATCTGATTTGCTGCTTTAATCAAGGATTGTTCCTGTCCCTCTGGAAATCAGCAAAGCTGGCCTCCAGCCCCTGCCCCAGGCCTCTCTGGCCTGAGCCGCCTGAGGTCTCCCTGCATCGGCAGGAAATTGCTCTGCCCTTGTCCGCCTTGAGGAGAGGACTTCCAGGCTGGCCCAGGCTGAGCAGAGACAAGGTCAGGCCCGATCACCTGCCTCTGCACCCAGCCTCCTGCCAGGGAGCACTAGGGCAAGAGAAGCGGTTTCTCTTGGTCACCCAGGTTTGCTTTGCTGTGTGTGTGTGTGTGTGTGTGTGTGTGTGTGTGTGTGTGTGTGTGTGTGTGTGTTGGGGGCGGGATGGGGAGGGGCGGGGAGGGCTGATGAAACAAGACCCAGGAGCACAGGGATTAAAAACAACCTCCAAATCACAAGGGATAATACACAGACCCTGATGCAGAGAAGAACTGAGCCTCAGTTTTCCTCACTCATAAAATGGGAATAATAATTCTTACACCCCCACAACTCTTCTCAAAATCTGGAGAGCTCACCTACGAATGTGCCAGCAAAGCCACTCGGGTCCGGAAAGGATCGGAGGCAGGTGTGTTTCAGGCTGGAGATGGGCTTTCCTCCAGCAACTGGTCCAGGGTCTGGCAGGCTGGGTCACAAACACAAGCCTCCGTGTGCTTCGTTTGCTCAGAAGCTAGCCCACAGATCAAAGGAGGCAGGGGACTAGCTGAACCCAGGAGCCCCTGAACTGACACAGGAACTGAGTGTCCCCTGGAAGCTGACAAGTCACAGCCCCATCCTGACAGAGCCCTGACCTTGGCCCTTCACAAACAGAGCTCCGACCCTGCTCTCAAGTCCTGGCCTTAGACTGATGCCTGACCTTGGCCGCAGATGAGCTCTGATCCTTACTGCACACAGAAGTCTGTGTTTTCCCGTTGGCCTCCCAAACCCGCTCTGGCCCAGGGGGCCTAGAGGAGCACGTGGACAAGTCTGTGAAGCCCATTTCTTGTGATGGGGACAGAGGGGACGGACATACACATTTTAAGAACCTGGAAGTCCTTGACCCACATCCCCATGCCAGAAGTCAGAGGCATTAGCACTAACCCTTCTCTTTCCCCCTTATGCCTTTCTATCCCCTTTCACAGAAATGCAGATTTTACAGCTGTTTATTTCTTTTTCCAATTACAGTGAAAAAACAAATAAACAAAACAAAACAAAAAAACACCATGCTCTTTAAAAGAGACAGCAGACCTGGCCTGTGGACCAGAAGTAGGAATCCTCGGGCTCTGGTGCAGTCCCATTCCTCCTTCCTTACCTTGCAAATAATATCTCCTGATGCTCCAAGAGACTTCAGGCCACTCCACGGAGGTGCCATCTGCCTATGCTTCTCCACCATGCCTCCCACTTCCACCCCACTCTCACCCCAGGCCATTCTGCACATGCAGGCTGCCTGCATGCCTGTCTCCCTGCCCGGGAAAGCCTCCCGGTCTCTCCCCAGCTCCGCTGACCCAGCTGAGCATCCCAGAGCAAGGCTGACTGAATCCCAGGCCTTCACAGTATCATTCTCCAACCAGACACCTGCCCCTGAGCTGGCTGGGCTGGCTCAAGTCCTCCTGGGGTGCGGGGCTGGAAGGAAGTTCCTTCCCCATTGGACCAAGTACAGTGAGGTCAGGTGGGGCCAAATGTAGGAACTTAAGGGACTGGAACCAAAGTTAGGTCCTGAAGCTAAGACTGGCAGCTGGACAGAAATAGAATTAGGTGAGAGCCGGCTGAGGACAAGAGGGGGGCCCAGGACTTTGACCATGGTCACCAGAAATGTGGGTGCTCGGGCGTCAGCCTGGCCCCCAGTGATGCCTGTGCCCCTCCCAGGCTTGGGAGTGACACGACAACAGAATGTCACACTCAGAAGCAACTGGGCATCGAGACTCCTCTGCCCCAGCCCCCAAGCACCGCTGCACTCAGAGTCAGAGTCAAAGCCAAAGCCCTCGGTAGTCCACGGCCTCTATGGAGCCCGGGCCTCGGTGCCACACAGAATTCGTCTGCTTTCGAAGTCCCCTCCCTCATGCCTCACCAGGCACTCTGGCCTCCTTGCTGTGTGTCCCGAGCATAGCAAGCCCTCTCACAGTCAGACCTGGGTTTCCCTTCAGTCTGGCTCACTCCTCCCCTGGTGTCCACGTGGCTGATTCCTTCGCCTTCTTTAGGACCTCGTTTCATATCACTTCCCCAGGAAGGCTCTGCTGACCATCATACGTCAACTGCAAGCCAAGAGCACCCTCCCTGCCCCCTGGGCACTGCTCTACTCTATCCCCGTTAGACTGCTCTACTCTCTTTTTTTCTGTGGAGCACCTGTCCTTCTAGCACACTGCATGATTGATTGATTGATTGATTGATTGGCTTTATTAGTTGTCTAACTCCTCCAATAGAATTAGCTTAGAGGTAAGCTCATGAGAGCAGGAAGCATTTTCACTGCCATATGTGTTGGGTGGATGAACCAGCTCTGGAGTCTGACAAACTTAGGTTGAAACACTATCTCTGGTTAGTCCACGTCTTGCCTCCATACTGTACTAGTATTTTCCACCCGGTTGTTGTGAGGAACCAGGAGATGATGCACATACTAGACGGTAGCCCTTGTTGCTGTAGTGGTTGGGTGTTAGCACCCGCCGTGAGCATGCCCTGCAGATGCAGCCACGTCCACAGCCTCCAGTCAGCTCTGCTGGGAGGAGGCCCTTGGGATCAGCTGGCTTCCCCACCCGGAGAGGCATCTGTGGGGCCATGATAGGAAGAGGAATGTGGCGACATCACAGGCTGCAATTTCAGCGCAGAGTTAGATTCCCAGGCTGCTGTTCAGGAGCACCGTTTCCACATGAGTGGACTCTTAACAGAGAGGAAATGATTTTAATCAGCTGGGGGAACAGGACGGCCATCCATCTCCCGTTGCTTAAGGAAGAATTAATCTTGGGAGTGGGCCGATGAGGCTGCGGAGAGCGAAAGCCGGGGCAGATTTAAATGATAAAGAGAGAATGCTCCATAAAATAACTGAACAAGAGGGCATGCAGGCCCAGACAGCGCAGGTCTTAATAATTCTGTGTGTGCCCTTCTCGGCAGTTGGAACAGGGGTAATGGTAAAAACCTGACAGTGTTTACAGATTACAAAACACTTCCGTCCCCATTGTCTCATTCAGTTCTCATATAAGCCGCCTGAGGTCGGCATTACTCACCTGTGCGCTGATGGAGAGACCAGAGGACAGGGCCGAAGGGCTTTGGTGGCTGGTACCCCCACAGGCTTTATGTCTCTGTGCCTCTTTTTAACCTTTTTCTGATGAACAAGCTACAAGGGAAAACATGCCTGATGGGGCTCAGGACATGCCACCCCGAAATCTGTCATTTCAGAATATTTTCAGCTAAAGGAGCTCAGGCAAATGGCAGAAGCAGAAAGATCACTCTGACCTCCTCACCCTCATCCTTCCCTGAAACAGGTCCTTAGACCCTCCTAGGAGAATTCCCCTCCTTTCACCCGGAGGAGAGGGGCACCCTCATCCTTGCAAAAGGTCACCAAGAAGAATCAGTTTCCCCATGACATCAACCTCACACCCAGAACCTACCGCATTCTTCCACCGCTGTCCACTCTTCACCTCACCAGCACAGACCACTCCGGTCTGTGTCTTTGGGTCTTCCTTTCCGCATGAAGGGTCCCGTGTCTCGTAAAACTGATATTAAATACATTTGCATGCTTTTCTCCTGGGAATCTGTCTCTGTCAGTGTCATTTTCAGACCCAGCCAGAGACTTTAAGAGGGTTGAAGAGACCTTTTCCGCTCCCGCATGCCCGCGTGTGTGATGGATTTGCACTAATGGAACACAGCCGCGTCAGGAAATAGAACATTGCCAGCAAACCCTCATATTTCTTCTTAACCACCCTCCTTTCTCCCCAGGGTAACCGGAGCCCTGTCATCATGGATTACTTCTGCCTGTGTTTTATTGGTTTATAAACATAATCATTCAGGACGCATTCTCTTCTTCAGCGTTATGTGTGGTACGTGTAGTTCGAGTTCATTCATTTCCATTACTGTATATGCCATTGTCTGGATGTCACAAGATCAATCTGTCCTTTGCACTATTGATGGACACGGAAGCTGTTGAAGGTGGTTAGGCATCTAGGAGTGGGGTTTCTGTGTCATGGCACGTACCCTATGCTTAAATGTACTTCTCCAAACAGTTTGGAAAGGAGGTTTCCACAGTTGACTGCACACGTTTACACTTAGTAGGCCAGAGAATAAGTGTTTCAATCGCTCTGTCTTCGCCAACACTTGGTATTGTCAGTTTCTTTGATTTTAGTCTTTGAGTCTTTCAGGTGGGTAAGTAATGGCACCTCAGGGTGGTTTTGATATGCATTTCTCTGACTAAGGCAGAGTTTTTGCTTTGTTTTTCTTAGCTATTTATTGGCCATTGGGACAGTTTCTTTTGTCAAGCAGGGGTTCAAATATTATGCCCATTTAAAAAATGGTTTTTATTTCCCTATCGATTTGCATGAGTTGTTTATATATTCTGAAAATGAACCTGTTGTTGGAAACATCAATTATAGAGAGGATCGAGAAGGTTTAATTTTTTTCTGCATGGTAAGAGAATTGCCTTACAAGATTCTACCTTTATTATAAACCAAACTCTCAGGTGTACTTGGGCCTATTTCTGGATTCTCTATTATTTTCATCTACCTGCCAACTTCTTCTCCGGTATCAAACTGCTTTAATTGCTGGGTTTCAGATGTTTTTAGTGTCTGATTAGGGTGGACCTGCTTCAGTAGTCTTTTTTTCTCTCAAAAAAAAATTTCCAGTTATTTTTGTAGTTGTGTGTTTTTTTTCAAGATAAACTTTGGTTTTATTCCATCAGATTTAAAAAATCTAAATTTTCATTGGAATTTCATTTATCTGTTCACTTTGAAATTGTGCTTCTCTCTATGGTGAGGAATATTACTACCCAACACAAGGATTGGCTTCTCACTCGATTGGCTTCTGTGTGTCTCTCAACAGAGGTCAGAAGTCTTCTTCATAAGGACACTGATCAGATCAGGGTAAGTTTTACTCCTACATTTTGCACTTTTCTATATTTTTCATAACGTTTTTCATAATGTTGTACAATCCAGGAGTTAAAATGGGCTATTTTTTAGCATTGATCCAAACCCCAGGTCTTAAATCTTGGAATCCACCACATTACTGAATTCTCCCATTGCTTCTAACAGTTTTCATAGGTGTGCGCTTACAAATGCACACCTATGCAGTCTCATCATTTGTGAATGACATTTGGCCTCCTCCTTTGGAATATTTTTGTCTCTTGTTTGATCTCATTGACTTGTGCTGGGTGAGAGCAACGTTAACTACACTTGGAGTTCACCCACAAGGCCTTGGGCAGAATTGTGGGCATAAATTAGTGAGACAGAGAGGGGTAAAGGTAGGGGGGGGTCTCTCAACTTCTGCATTATTGACTTCTTGAGCTAGATCATTCCTTATTGTGTGCTGGGGGCTCCCTATACATGGTAAGATGTTTAGGAGCATCCCTGACCTTCACCTCAATTGTGACAATCGTATGTGTCTTCAAAACATTGCCAGATGTCCCCTGGGAGGAAAAATCATTGTGAGCTGAGAAGCACTTGTTTGAGGGAGTGCAGCCGGATCCCCTGACTCTGGAGCTGGTTGTGAGCTAATCTCCTGGAGGCATCTATCTGTTCTGGTCTCTTCAGAGTCCCAGGGTGGTCGGGCCCTCTCAGCCTCATCTCTATTCCACCCCTCCTTGACCTCCTACTCCCAGAAATCCAGGATTTCTCCTGTCTTTTACAGGTTATAGTTTTCATGTTGTACGCCTGGGTTTAATGAAAACACTTTCACATTTTCACCATGAGTTTGATTTGAGTTCAACTTCTTAAATGATGCTAAGAAAATACCAGTCTGAAACAGAGAGTTTTCATTTCCAAGTCATAGAAAACCCATTCAAATTATTTTAAACAATAAAGAGAATGTATCAGCTGGCATGAAAATAGCCCAGCGACTGTAGGAGCTTCAGGTGCACCTGGTCAGGGCTCCGGTTTCACTTCTGTAAGGCCCTCAGAGCTCCCCCTCCCCACCCCCCTTCTGCACAATGGGTTAGTTGTCTGGATGACACAGAGAGCTAGAGCTGGAGGCCCCCTCCCCCCCTGAGAAAGCAAAGCAGTCTGGCCACGGAGCAGAAGGCTGCACCTAGAAAGTCAGAGCACTCCCATCAGATAAGGATGAAGGAGCCAAGGAGGTAGACCAAGAGGCTGTGCCCAAGAAACAGGCGTTGTAACGGAAGGACCCAGCAGAGGAGCCTGTTAAGAAACTGGGAAAGTGCTCATAAGGCACAGAGTTCATTTCCACTGCATCCCAGGCAGAAGACATCTCAGATAGGGCTCGTCAGGAATGATTTTCTCGCACCTAATTCCTTCTCCTTCCCCTCACAATCAATCCAAGTTGGGCTGTGGGTGGTATGAAGGAAAGATGTCAGAAACACTTTTAATTACTTAAGACTGGGGCTGTGCTCAGAAGTGCTTACATACAATTTTAACTACCTGAGAGTTATCGGAAAAGAAATGAATCTGCTCAAGTGTTCACTGGGTATCAAAGAAAGGCCAACCCAAAAAAAGGCAATTACAGGACCTATAAAAAAAGGAAATGGAGAGAGAGAGAGAAAGAGAGAGAGAGAGAGAGAATATGAGCGAAATCAAGTTTCTAAGTAAATGAGTCCTTCTTGTTCAACACAACTGGTTGTACTTGTTTGGTTATGTTAAGTGTTTTACAAGTAAATTCTCCAAATTGTATTTCTCAGCATTACATTTAGTATTTTCATTCTCAGACATTTTTATGTTCCAGATATTCTTTAATTGCAGGTTTAATTTGTTCTTTGACCCAGGAGTTATCTGTGAGAGAGTTTTTCTTTAATTTCCAGCTGGTTGATTTGTGAGGAATGCTATTGTCTTGATTTTAAGTTTAATTGTGAATTAGATAACATGAATTAGACAATGGGGTCATAATTTATGTGAGGATTAGATTCTAAGGATCCTGTGAGGGGGAAAATGACACATTCTGATTTTCCTACATTTTTGCTTTGATGTACTTTGTTTCCTCTCTTCTGGAAACCTTGCATATAGTTTCTCTAAGTCTCATGATTTGAAATGTCAAAATGGTATGTGTTAATGTGAGTCCTTTGCCATTTATTATGCTTGTCCCTTAGATACCTTTGTCCCTCCTTTATGGTGAATTTTCTTACATGTTATTTTGTTCATAAACTTCTCTCCCCTTTCTCTGTCCATTTGGAATTTATATTAGATACTGGACCATACAGATTAATCCCTAGAACTGCTACTATCTCATATTTCTCTCACTTTTTTCTTTGTGTCCTCCTTTCTTGGAGATTTTTTCCTAATTTAGCCTCTAATCCTTCTACTCATTTGAAAAACAGACATCAGCAATTGAAAAACAGTATGCTAAGTGAAAGAAGCCAATTCAGAAGGCCGAATATTGTAAATTCAATTTATATGAACTGTTCGGAATAGGAAAACCCACAGAAACATAGAGCAGGTCAGTGGTCATCAGGGGCTGTAGAGGAGATGGGGGGTGGGCCTGCTTAATGGGTACAAGATCTCCTTTGAGGGTGATGACAATGTCTTGGAACTAGATAGAGGTTGTGGTTGTACAACATTTTAAATGTACTAAGTGCCACTGAATTGTATGCTTTAAAATGGTTACTTTTATATTATGTGAATTTCACTGGAATTTTTTTTATTGATTTCAGAGAGGAAGGAAGAATGAGACAGGGATAGAAACATCAAAGATGAGAGAAAATCATTGATTGGCTGCCTGCATGCCCTACTGGGGATGGAGTGCCTGAATCTCTGTCTGATTCCCCTAATTTTGTTTTCTATATCATTCATTTCACTTTGTTTCATGAATGCAGTATTCTCTCAAATACCTCAAAAGACACTCATTAAAGTTTTACATTCCCTTTTGTTGCCCGTATTACCTCAGTTTTCTCTAGTTATTTTTAGAAACATATTTATTTTTATCTCTTCTGTGGTAGTTTTAAAATATGCTCACAAATTATTTGATACTCCTTCCTTCTAGAAGTGGAGCCCAATTTCCCTCCCTGTGAGTGTGGGCTGGCCTCGGCGCCTGGTCTCCAATGATAGAAGAAAATGGAAATGAAGGTTTCCTTCTTGCTCTCTCTCTTGGATCAGTCAGGGAAGCCAGCTGCCATATTCATGATAATGGATGTCCTGTAGAGATGTCCCTGTGGTCAGAACTGAGGCCTCCAGCTAATAGCCAGAGGGGAACTGAGGTTTCTTTCCTGCAGCCTTGAGAGACAACCATCTTGGAAGTAGGTTCTCCTGCCTTCAGACCTGCACTTCACAAGAGATCTTGAGTATCACCCAGCCAAGCCACTCTCAAATACCTGACCCATAAAAACTGGGAGAAAGCAATGATTGTTGCCTTATGCTGCTAATTTGGGGGAGGTCATTTGTTACTTGGCAACAGGTAATTCATACAGAGGGTTCCCTCAAATGTTTGGTTATACTTTGCGTGGAATTTTCTCCGAGAATGAAGGCATTTACAGTTTCCAGAAGCTCTGAATGTGTGGGCAGGGCTTATCCACTGGTGGGTGCTGCTTCGGCATGTTTAAGTAGGGAGGTAGCCATAACAATGGCGAGTTCCTTAATGATAGAAAAAGCAGGTGGCCTTCTCTGAAGCCTCTCAGTATAACGACAAGGGGACACTGATCTGTTTCTTCAGAGAAGGGGGCAGTGCCTAACTACCAGGGGATACGTGGAGGGAAGAGAAGAGAGTTACCTGTGTGGATGTTGAATTGATCCCCACTTTCATCCAGTTGTCTCAGTTACCTAGGGTTTTGGGATGCCAAGTCTCTCTGAATTCTAGAGTAAGGTGGCCAGATGCCCCGCTTTGGCAGGACAGTCCCGATTTCTAACAATTTGCCCCGCATCCCAGGGCATAAAACAGGACAAATTGTTAGAAATCGGGACTGTCCCGCCAAAAGCGGGACATCTGGTCACCTTATTCTAGAGGGAAAATGAGAGTCTTCTTCACCTGTATCCTCCTCCACCTTAGCTCTCCCGTGTGGTTTCCTCCTGCTGCCCTGTCCATCTCTGCTTTTCTATTTAAAAGGGGTTTGCTGAGGTCTCCTCTCCACCGCCTTGGCTCCACCCACTCTCTGTGCCATGGTTGATTACGCTTTCTTTTCCTCTTGCCATCATTTCAGTAGGTCTCTAGAGGAAGATAAGGTAACGTCTAGTCATTTTAACCACAAGTCCCTTCCTTTAACTCTTAATTTTTGCATCACTCAGTTTTTAATCCTCCTTTTATATACAATTTACCCTGTTTATTTGAATAATAGATACCAGTATATCTGATCTTACTTTACACTCATTTTCGTTGCTTTAAATCCTTCACTGATGCCCACTGATTTCCCACAAAGATCTCCCCGTTTGTTTTATTTGAATCTGAGTTTTCCTTCCTGTGAATTGGAAATTCACACCAATTGCGAACAGACACAAAGACTGCCTTAATCGTCTAGTAGTTGTCGTTACTACTTGACTTAATCTGAAACTGGAGTCGCCAACTTTTTCTTACAAAGGGGCCGAAAGTAAATATTTTAGGTTTTGCAGTCCATATGGTCTCTGTCACAACTCCTGGCTTCTGCTGTGATTGCATGAAAGCAGTCACAGACAATATGCAAATGAAGGAGTATGACTGCTTTCCCATAGAAATTTATTTACAAAAAACAGGTGGTTAACAAAAAAAAGAGCAGGTGGCAAGTTGAATCTGGCCCAGAGGCCTTTATTTGCCTATTTTTGCTCTAAAAGATGAGAAAAATTATCACATACTTCCCCCCATGTTTCCTTTGCCCTTTATCTCTCAGTAGTTGAGACTATAACTTTATTTTTAGGTGTTTTTTGTGTGTTTTTTTGGTGGTTCATTTTATGACATCAAAAAATATAATGAACTGCAAAAGACAATGTCAAGTGAATGAGACAAGGTACAGGCTGGGAGAAGATACTTGCAAAGGACACATCTGATAAAGGACAGTTGTCCAAAATATACGAAGAACTCTTAAGATTCAACAGTAAGAAAACAAACAGCCTGATTGAAAAATGGGCCAAAGACCTTAACAGACACCTCACCCATGAAGATATACAGATGGCCAACAAACATGTGAAAAGATGCTCCCTAACATGTGTCATCAAAGGGAGGCGAGTTAAAGCAACAATGAGATAGCACAGCACACCTACTGGAATGGCCAAAGTCTGAAACACTGACAATACCAAACGCTGGTGAGGATGAGCAGCAACCGGAACTCTCCTTCCTTGCTGGTGGGGATGCAAAATGGTACAGCCACCTTGGAAGACAGTTTGGTGGTTTCTTACAAAACTGAACATACTCTCAGCATACCTTTTGTGCTCCCTGGTGTTTCTCCAAAGGAGTTGAAACTTACATTCATACAAAAACCTGCACGTGGATGTTTATAGAAGCTTTATTCTTTCTTAGATTTTAGCTCAAAGATTCAGTCTCTGTGGGGAATAAACTGAAGGAGGACTTGGACAGAAGCAGAGAGACCAGTTCGGAGGGCGAGCATTCAGTATTGAAGGAAAGAGGTGATGGTGGCTTAGACTGGGAATGGTAACAGTGGGGTGGTTAGGAATGGGCCAGAACTGGGTTTATTTTGAAGATAGAGCCCAAAAATCTTGCAAACAGGTTGGGCTATAGGGTGAGGAAGAAAGGAGTGAAGGTCCTTTGGGAGAAAGTTAGCCTTATGCCATGAGATGGCAGAGAGCAACGTGAAGAGTAATGGGAAAACACGTTTGTTCCACCTAAGAAAACACTGTCCAGAAGTAAAACCTCCCGACTGAGCTATCTATGAGGTAGGGAGAGCCCTGTCACTGAGGTGTTCAAGCCAAAGTCATAGCTGTGGTTGTCTGACATCAAGAAAGAAGAAGAGCCAAAACCGGTTTGGCTCAGTGGATAGAGCATTGGCCTGCGAACTGAAAGGTCCCAGGTTCCATTCTGGTCAAGGGCATGTACCTTGGTTGCGGGCACATCCCCAGTAGGGGGTGTGCAAGAGGCAACTGATCAATGATTCTCTCTCATCGATGTTTCTAATTCTCTATCCCTCTCCCTTCCTCTCTGTAAACAATCAATAAAATATGTATTTAAAAAGAAAGAAAGGAAGGAAGGAAGGAAGGAAGGAAGGAAGGAAGGAAGGAAGGAAGGAAGGAAGAAAGAAGAGTTTTAGTTGGTTTGGCTCTGTGGATACAGCATCAGCCAGTGGATGGAAGGATCCCGGATAGATTCTGGTCAAGGGCATGTACCTCGGTTGCAGGCTCGATCCCTGGTCCTGGTCATGGCATGTGCAGGAGGCAACCGGTCAATGTGTCTCTCTCCCTCCCTTTCACTCTCCAAAAATCAATGGGAAAATATCCTTGGGTGAGGATTAATAATAAAAAAGAAAGAAGTTGGAAGAAGGTTGCTGAAAACCAAGATGTGGCAGAGACAGAATAAGTGAGTGACTGAAGAGGTCAGAGCCTCAGGGACTGCAGTTGCCTTTCTCAAAGTTCCTGCAGCCTAGGCCCCCCCCCATTCTTTGGGGGTTTCATTGGAGGAAAGGGCATATGGAACAACCCTACAAGCTGTCCAGATGCCATAGAACACGTGAGCCAGGGGCCCCCTGGGGCCAGGTAAGCCAGCATTCTCCCGTCGCCAGCGGGGAGATGGAGGTGCAGAGAGGACCCGGGTGTGCTCGGGGCACACACAGGTTGGTGTAGAGCTGACTCCAGGCCACCCAGCCGCCTCCTCAGCACAGCACCTCCCGGACCCCACCAGCCCTGCACCACCTGGCATTTCTGTTTCCCTCCAAATATGAAAACAAACTCCGCGGGGCTGCCACCCTGCCTGGAGGAAGAGAACAGAAACATCAAGCGTCAGAATAAAAAGGTGATTGCTATTTTAGTCTGGCTCTCTCCTTGCTCTTTGTGACACACACACACACACACACACACACACACACACACACACACACACCATCGCTTTTCAGGAAGTAATTAATGACTCCTGGCCTGCTCATTGTTCTTTCACTCTGGTGACAAAAAAGCACTGGTGATCACTCTAGTTTGGTAGAAAACCAATACTTGATTGAAGGTGGTATTTGTTTGGAAATCAGGAAATGTCCACGGGAGCCCGGGCGCCACCCCGGCCCGAGGTGGGAGCGGACTGCACCCCACTTCATCTTTCACCCCAGGGAAATAAATGCCCGCCTATAATGAAAGCAATTACGCCCGCCGCCACGCCGAGGCGAGGGAGCCGGAGCATTTCCCCAGGAAACCAGGGGAAGGGCCGATCAATGAAATCCATCAGACTCACTGCATTCTCCACGCGCTTTCTGTGCTCGTTTATCCCGGGCCCCCGGAGTGATTATGTCAGGGGCTTTCTCCCAAGGACTCTGGGAAAATAAAACAACTTTCCAGCCCAATTCTCTTTGACGAAAGGTTTGGGTTCTTTAAATGAGTGGTTGCTGTTCATTTTGTCCTCGCGGCAGCCCGGGGGCCATTCAGGATGAGTTTGTCACGGGCAACAGGTGTGTCTTAAGGCGGCCGAGGCTCATCGTCGGCTTCTGGCCGTGGGAAGCTGAGGAACAGTTATCAGAGGGGGCCGCTCCTCTGGCCTCTTGGAGAACCATGACCAACAGCTGGTGTCCTGTCTCCAAGTCCTGGAAGCAAATGCATTGGACAAAAAAAAAAGAAAAAGGGGGTGGGGGGTTTGACATAAATGTTGATTCACATGCAGTTGTAAGAAATAACACAGAGCCGAAACCAGTTTGGCTCAGTGGATAGAGTGTCAGCCTGCAGACTGCAGGGTCCCAGGTTTGATTCTGGTCAAGGGCATGTACCTTGGTTGTGGGCACATCCCCAATAGGGGGTGTGCAGGAGGCAGCTGATCAATGTTTCTAGCTCTCTATCCCTCTATCTTCCTCTCTGTAAAAAAAAAATCAATTATATATATATATATATATATATATATATATATATATATATATATATAACACAGAGAGCCCTGTCCACGTTGTTCAGTTTCCCCCAATGACAACATTTTGCAAAACTATATTCTAAAGTCACAGCCAGGCTATGGACATGATGCAATCCACTGGTCCTGTTCAGATTCCCTCAGTCTTGCGTGGACTCATTTCTTGTGTGTATCACATTCCATGTGATTCTTATCACCTTGCAGGTGCATGCAGACAACTCCCCACTCAAGACACTGACCAGCATCTTCGCTTTTAGTCCCTTTTTCAAACCACACTCACCTCCTTCCACCCACCCAGCCAGGCCCCGTGCCTCTGACTGCAAATGACAGTGCCTCGCCCAACTGGAGAGTGAGGGGCCGGTGGGGGACAGCTGGGCATCTCAACCCCACCCCTCACCCTTAGCAACCGCTAGTCGCTAGTCTGTCCTCCTCGTCTGTAGTGTTGTCATTTAGAAAAGGTCATGTAGAGGAATCCGTGTGGCTTCTTTCAGGGAGGGGCTTTTCCCCTCCAGCATTCTTCTTCGGCGACCCACCCGAGTTGTGGCGTGCACCATGCTCACTCCTTTTCGTTGCTGAGTAGTATTCCACGGCGGGGATGTTCCAGGTGTTAAATCTTCACCTGTCGAAGGGCATCTGGGATGATTCCAGTGTTTGACTATGACAAAGAAAGCAGCCACGAGCAAGTATGCCCGGATTCTGTGTGAACACCACTTTGCATTTCTCCCGGAGGAACTCTTAGGAGTGCAGTTTGTTGGACTCTATGGCGGCTCCTAAGAAAATGCCAAACATGGTGTCTTTTCACTCCCCAGCCCTGCACTGGGCACTTTTCCTTCCTCTGCTCTCAGGCAGCACCAGCCTGGGGCAGATGGAATAAGAAAGCCACGGAGAACCCCCGAGGCTGTAACTTCTGTCACTCCCTCAACTTCAGACTGAGTGTGCCAGCAGGGCCCTTTCTTTGCCCTCTCTGAACGGGGATGCTGGGCTTGATCTCTGCCATCCTCATCTGTTTCCTCTCGTCCCCGCCTCTAGGTTTGGCCCGGCACTGACATTTCTGCAAGAGGGAAGTCGCTGTTTGGATAACTTGCTGTTTGGGGCTTCCCAGAAGAATTCTCCCTTCCCATGGTTAGTGATACCATTTTTCAGGCAGTGTCCACTGTTTCCCAACCTCCTGAGTGTCTCAGAGGAAGCCAGCTCTACCCCTGCTCCCATTCCCTCCCCACCAGGGCCACGTGGCCAGCCCTACGCCAATCCACATGCCCTTAGCCCCCTGGAGGTTGTCACCTAAGTTGGCCTCACCAGCTGAAGGTTGTGGGCAAACATATCCTCTTCTCCAGGCAACTGGCAACCACGAGGAGCCTCTGTGACCCCTGTGATCACAGGAACCTGGAAGGGAGGGTCTCCCATCCCAGGAGCCAGGGTTTTAGCAGAAGCTGGAAAGAGCCTTGCACTTGGGCTACCTGTGGGAGCTGGGGCCACCGGGGGATCCAGACCTCAGAGGAGATGCGGACGTTGCCAGCGATGCTTCAGAGGTACGAAGTGAAGGAAGGCCCCTGGCTTCTCCCCTCCTTCCACCCTGTCTCCCACCAGTCACTGGTGAGAAGCGGCCAATGGCAAATGGAAGTGGAAGCCAGTTGGCCAGGGAGCCTGGGAAATACTGTTTGCAGATGCCAATCAACCCTGCATCCCACTCCACCCTGTGATAAAGGAAAGGCAAGAGGAAGGATGGGATAGATGTGAAGGTAAACAGGTTTCCCCCGACCAGATAGATCCCTGATCAGAAAGACTAACCACTGGTCCTGCCACTAATATTAAAATCTCTGTTTTGGATGACTATGATTCAAACCTATAGAAACATGTTTATACTCGGACAATCCTCATGAAATTACCGAGTGTCTTTAGGTCAAAATGCCCAGTAGGGCTGGAGGTTGTAAAGTCACGGGATCCCTTTGGAGCAGACATGAGAAACTGCCGGGGACAATTGCCTCAGAGTGACAGGAGCCGGAGGTGGGAGTGACAGTCTCCACTCCGACCCTTTTTGAGTTGTCCACCTCCATGTTCCCATTTTTAAAAAACAGAGCCATAGGTAAGTGAGGCCTACAGCCCAGAGATTTGTTTTGAAGTCAGCCTCTAGTAGCCATGCTGTATGTGTGTGTGTGTGGGGGGGGTGGTGGTAGGTCACATCCGAGGGTGAACATTATGTGACAGGTGCCCTGCACACCCCTCAGATCAGGGACACTCACGCTCAGCTCCCATCCCTTGATGTGGGCTGGTCCTTCTCCATCAACCCTCTAGTGCTTTCTACAGAGTCCATCATCAGGATTCCAACCAGGGTTCAGGAGAGAGGGTGCTAGCTGACGTGGTGGGGAGTATTTCAGGAGGAGGAAGAGGGGCAGCAGGGCCCGGCCCAGCCCAGGCCTCTCTAGTCTTATCGCCATGGACAGTCAGCTCCTGTTTCTGGGAGAAGAGGGGTGCCTTTGGAAGAGTCCAGCCAGACCACCTGGGGCTCACAGAGAGCTTCCACCAGATCAGCACACCGGGCTTTAGCGCGGACCCCACTGATGGGAGGATGACTGCGAGCAGGGCCCTCCTCTCTCTGAGATCCCTGTAAGATGAGAGGCTGAGCCAGGTACTATGACCTGGAAATGGCAGGGCCTCACCCAACGGAAGAGCAAAAGGCAAGTGGGGCAGGTGGAGCCCAGCTGGACATCTCACAAGATGGAGCCTGGCCCCCGGGTTTGGTGAGGTCTCATTGGCAGGACAGGGTCTCCCCAACCTAGACTTTCAGGATTCACACCCCCAAGGCACATTGTGTTTTAGTAGTGGGCCTGCCATTCCGCTCTGCTTCTGACTCAGGGCAATAGTGACCCTTGCACTGCCTCCTCCCTTGGAGAGACCACATGGGTGATGGGTCTTGCCTGGCACAAGCACACAGTGGTCAGTCTACCCCAAGGACACTCAGGGCCAAGCCCGGGACAGCTGCACCTGCTGCTCCTGCTGTCACCCCAGGGTCCCCTGTGTCCCTCGCCGGCAGCCTCCCCTGGCCTCCTAGCTGCTCTGCATGGGCTTCCAGGAAAGATTGTTTATGCCAAAGAAGAGAGTCCGAGAACTTACACCTCGGGATCAGAAAGGACAAGGCCTAAAGAAGTGCCCCTGGGGCCAAGGGCAGGAGAGGAGCTGGTGAGAACAGGTTCACCATCAGCAGCAGAGGTGGGTCCAGGTGGCACCTAGGGTGGCTGAGGCGAGCCTCGGGGCTGCGGACAGTAGGTCTGGCAGGCAGAGTCTCCATACACTGGCTCTTAATCAAGGGCTACAGCTGTTCACCTGGAAACCTCCTTCATCAGATCCCCAGGCCCAGACAGCTCTGGGTGGACCCGGGAATGCTTGTCACAAGGGCCTCTGTGGCGGGGACTCTGCTCCCGCCTCCACCCTGACCTCCAGAGGGGCTGTGGTGGTGATTGTGCACATGACAAAGAACCCCCGAGACCTTCAAGTCCAGGTCCCACCTCAATGACTTCATGTAGCCCGAATGGCTTCCTCAGAGAAGCCCATTTCCAAATCCAGTCACACCGGCGTTAGGGTTTCAACATATTGGTTGGAGGGGACACACACATTTAGTCCACAGCACCTAGTTTGGACTTGATGGCGAGATTAGCCAAATACAGGAGGCCGCCTGCCCCACCCCCGCTCCTTCCCCAGCGATCATTCTGGAAAACAAGACATATCTTCTTCCTGCAGAGAGAGGTGCAATATTGAAATTGCTCCCCTAATCTTTATGCGATTGCCTTCTCCCTGATAGAAATATTGCCTCTTGCCGAGTATTTATTGTCTGCTTCTCTCCAAAGTATTGACTTTATGTAACAGTTTGATATACATCAAATCTTTTACGGATTTAATAAACTCCTCTGGTCAGCCTTCTGTTGTGAACACAATGAGATTTATGGCCGTCTTGGTGTAAAACCCTTTTTCCTTGAAATTTTCTACTTCCAGATATCAAAAGATAAGAAGGGAAGCATTTATCATCTTGGAAATCATACCCCATGTCTGCCTGCTGGGTATTAGTCAGGAATGACGAGTGGTTAAAGGACTAAAATATGACAAATGCCTGACTGTGGAACAGCTGAGGCTGGGAGAAAAGTGGGTTTTAAAAAAAAAATTCCTCCTCTTTCCCTCAAAAAAGATTTTTTGTCACAATTAATCATGAGAGTATCTGGGGCAGAGAGCAGCCTAATTTGAGTTGGATACATAACTTCGGGTGGACTCATCTGAAAGGTTAACAAATTGATTCAAGTCAGGACACATTTAGCAGGTGCTTATTTCATGCCAGGTAAGTGCTGAGCACATGCAGACGGAGGCCCGGTGCTGGGAGGTGTGGACGCAGGGGAGGCAGAGGACATGGGGCCCGGGGGAGAGGGGGCAGCCGGGTGAGAATAGCTCTTCCTCCGGCTCTTTCTGCTCCTTTCGTCCACCTCTGAGGCTCTTACCTCAGGTATATAATCACCTACCCCTCTCTCTCTTTCTCTTTCTTTCTCCTTTCCTCCCCCCACCCCTCTCTCTTGGACTGAATTGGAGCAGGAGACCAACAAGCCACTTTGGTGCCTAGAGAAGGCAAGATGGAAGAAGTATTTGCCAAGTGAATAAACAAGGAGTGAGTGAAAGAATGAATGAATGGATGGGTAATGAATGAATGAATGGATGGGTAATGAATGAATAAATCTGGCCTAGATTGTTTGGAAGACGTAAAGACCAGAACAGGAAGACCATCCAGGAATGGACTGAACTATAAGGGAATTTAGAATTCTCCTTGATCTCCTAAGAAACTTCCTGAGGAAACAATAAGCTTATAGGAGTCTGAGAGGCTCAGGAGGGAGAAGCCTCTTAAAGGGTCTGGGTGCTTCTCCGAAGAACTTATGGAAAGTGGAGGAGAAATAGGAAGGGGGTTTATTGAGTCTCAGAGCCTCCCATCACAATTAAAAGCAGTGAGGAAGTGGGTTCCCACATGTAATTGTCTCTCTCTCAGCCGCGGTGCCAGTCTCCTCTCAGAGCCCGTTCGTTCTGTAATTCAGAGCGACGAGCGCAGCGGGATCCACAGAGCCGGCGTGGGGTTCCTCTGTCCGCACTGACTGCCTGTCATCCGCCATGCGTGTGAGGGTGGCTTTCTGCCCGAACACCAGAAATACCCCCGAGTTAAAAAGTTTCTGTCCTCGCTTCAGTACATTAAAAAAAAACTGCTTGCACATCAGTTAGCAAAAATGGGGTCTGTGACACAGTGTGTTGTGATTTGAATTACAGCTAAAAATAGGCGGGCTCTTCGGAAGGGCCCGCGGAAGCCGAGTCCCGGACGGAGAGACGGCTCGGGTGGCTCTGCTGAGCGGGTGCAGCCGCCGTCCGCACAGAGTGATTTATTAACGTGGCCCCAAATCCGCTGAGCGATGCACCTGCGCACGGTGATGAATGGCCGGTTGGGCCTGCCCTCGCTCTCTCCCCGCTCAAAGGCATTCTGCAGACTCCATCGTGTCCTGTGTTTAATTAGGACCTCCAGCAGGACAGACTTTTAAAAGTATATATATATATATTGATTTCAGAGAGGAAGGGACAGGGAGAGAGAGAAAGAAACATCAGCGAGGACAGAGACTCATAGATCAGCTGCCTCCTCCTGCACAATCAAATCGAGCCTGCAACCCAGGCATGTGCCCTGGCCAGGCATCAAGCCACGGCCTCCTGGCTCGTAGGTCGACGCTCAACCACTGAGCCACACCAGCCAGGCAGGACAGACTTTACAGAGAAGGGGTGCTCCGCAGGGCTTCTGTGTCATCAGGGGGATCCAACAGCAGGAGGAACACCTCTGCACCCAACGGCCTCTCCTCTCCGTATCCTTGCCAGGTTTTCCTCACAGAAGTTCTGGAGCCGCAGGAGCCTGATGGGGGAAAAGCAGGGGGAGCCAGACCAGCCCTGCCTCTGCCCCTGTCCCGGGGGTCTTAGGTCTGTCTCTGTGAAACCCTGGGGCCCGGCTTCACCAATTCGTTCATCGATTGTGCTCATTCATCCACACACATTTATTAGGGTGCCTCTGCTGGGTCCTAAGAAGCCACTGATGGTCAGGCCAGTGTCTGCTCTCCAGGGGTGTGACCTGGTGGGAAGGCAGCTTGGGAAGCGTGGCCCCCCTACCATCCCTCCCTCCTCCCAGGTGGCAGGAAAAGCAGGTGCATTGAGCCCAGTTAGTAAAGACTAGTTCACGTCCAGGGAATGCTGGGAGTTGCTTTGTCTCAATGTTCACTGTCTGGGAGAGAGGATGAGCTAGGAAGGGCTGCCGATCCAGATCCCTCCCCGGCTTTGAATGTCTTTCTACGGAACTGGGGTGTTTTCTGAGGGGAAGGAGGTGGCCGCTGTTGGTCTATTGTGCAGTGTGTAGTTTGGGCTTTTTTAGTTTGGTTGTTTTGTTTTTGTTTTGCTTGGTTTGTTTATTTTCCTACTGCTTCTGCGTGGAACGTATTTCTGTGTGAGTACATATGTCTATAAGCATTTCAAACCCTGAATTGTTGCCCATGAGCACACATGTCCTTAAAAATGTGTACTTTCTAATTATGCGAACAATTATATTAGGATAAATAAAAATGTACAAATGTTTTAAAATACTCATAACCCAACTACACTTTCTAATGGTATTTCATCAAAATTAGAAATGTCTGCCACCGTCTCAGCACCATCCTCACCATCCGCTCCTCTACCTTTTACATCGCCGTGGCGACCATCTCTCAGGCCAGTGGTCGGCAAACTCATTAGTCAACAGAGCCAGATATCAACAGTAGAACGATTGAAATTTCTTTTGAGAGTCAGATTTTTTTAAACTTAAACTTCTTCTAACGTCACTTCTTCAAAATAGACTCGCCCAGGCCGTGGTATTTTGTGGAAGAGCCACACTCAAGAGACCAAAGAGCCTCGGTTGCCAACCATTGTCTCAGGCGATAGTTTCAGCAGGGGGCGGAGTCAGAACCCAGCCAGTCGCTTTAAAAAAGTGTATAGATACTGACTGCCAAGCTGCCTGACAAGTACTATATCCATTTACCAAGAGGTTCTGAGCCTGCCCATTCCCCTACATCCATACCAAGCCTCAGTAGCATCGCCCTTTTAAATTTTTCTCAGTGGTATAGATCAAAGGTATATTTATTCACATGTTTTTAATGAGGAGTGAGATAGAGTTTCCTGTTTGTCGGTGATGGCAATTTTTCTTCTTCATCTTCTGGTGGGGGGGTCGGGGGGGGGGGAGCTGGGGAGAGAGAGAGCGGGGGTGGCCTATTCATTTCCTTTGCCCCAAGGTGTTCGGTTTTACTTATTAGGAGTCCTTCCGGTATTAGGCACGTTAACTTTTAAAACTTAAATATATTATTCAACAGGTGTTGACACCTTTATACACTGTATAATAGACATTATAGTTTTTCAGAAGAAAATGTGATTTGTGAGCATGTATCTACATGAGAAAACATTTACATTATATTAAGTAAGAGGAATTAGAAAAATAATGTGTACAGCGTAATCCAGATATAGAAGCTCTGTGCACAAGAAAAAAAGCATAAGAAGGGGAAAGTTTGAAACACTATATACTAAAATGGAAATAGTGGCCCTACGTGGTGGCATTACAGGTGTCTTGTGTTTGTTTGTTTGTTTGTGTGTGTGTGTGGTTTTTTCATGAAATAGTAACTTTTTTTTAAATTCGGAATAGTAACTTTTTAATTCATTACTTGTTGCAGATATTTTTGCTCATTCTGGCGCTTGTCTTTGGATTAAACATGTGTCTTTTGCTACATCAAAGGTTTAAATGTTGATGGAATTAAGAGTATAAATCTCTTTCTTAATAGCTTTTAGGTTTTGTGTATGGCTTAGCAAGGCATTTTTCCACCCCAGGATTGTAAAATTATCCTCCTAAATTTTATTCTAGCTCTATTGTGACAGGTATTTTTCATTTACGTTTTTTAACCATTAAGAGATTCATTTTTATGGGAGGAGCGAAATAAGAATCTAACATTAATTTTGTTCCAAATACATCACAAGTTTCCCCACACCAATTCATTGGCTAGCTCATCCTTTTTTGCCCTTGATTTAGAACGCCTCCTTTATTGTCTTGAACATTTCCTAACAACTGGAGTCTGTCCCTAAATTCTCTGTTCCACTGATTTGTTGGTCTATTTATGTGCTAATGTGTTTTCATTATTTCTGTGGCTTCACAGCACAATTTTAAAGCACAACGTTATGGCACTTCCTTGAATAGAAAAAAAATGGTGAAAAATAATGGCGGGAGGAAGCAAGAGAAAGATACACAGAAAGTACCAGAGTCGTCGCTGGGGGAGAGGAGACAAGGAGATGGAATCAGGAAGGGGCAAAAGGAGCTTCCACAGCACTGGCCATGGTCTAACAGTGTTTCCCACACTTCTCTCATGATGAGAATCACCTGGTGGAGTTGTTAAAATACAGATTCCTGTATTTTGGCTTAGAGCACTAGTTAAGTATACAATTTTACCTATATGTTCCCAACAATTCTAGTTTAGCACCTCTTAGTTGGGATTCAGGAATCTGTATTTTAACAACTGCACCAGGTGATTCTCATCCTGAGAGAAGTTTGGGAAACACTGCTCTAACACTTAAGCAGGGGGCCAGCTCGCAGGTGTAAGCACTCTCATTGTTTACTAGAGGCCTGGCGCAGGAAATTCTCCCACAGGTATGGTCCCTAGGCCTGGCCTGCCATCAGGGCCATCTTCTGCAACTGCTTGAGCCCCCCCTCCCCTGCCCTTCACCCCCCCCCCATTCTCTATTCGCCATCAGGCAATGGGAGCCTGCCAGCCAGGGAGAGGGACCAAGGGGTGGTCAGTGCGCCTCATAGTGAGCAGTCATTCTGGTCATTCCGCCATTAGGGTTCATTTGCATATTACCCTTTTATTATATAGGATCATTGTGCTTTACAGACAATGCTATCCATACTCTTTACAAATATCAATTGCCTCCTTTTAACAAAAATAATTGTGAGAGTTTCTGGTTCAAGATGGTGGACCAAGGCGATGCTAAAACCCCTACTTTCTGCTGCAAATGCCTAGTCTTGAGAAAAACTCACAGGCTCAAACATAAGAACGAGATATCCTTGTAGCTTTTAAAGCCAAGCTCCTGGAAGAAACATGAGAATGTAAGGAGCAAAGTGGCAGGGAGTGGGGCTAAGAAGACCATGCCACCTGCCCCGGGTTGCAGGCCAGAGCACACACCTCCCAGGTGAGGCCTCGATCACAAACCTGTCCCCTCTCCACCCGGGACAGCACGGAGACCCCTGCACCTGGTCGCCAAGAGGACAAGACCTCGGGACGGGGCGGGGGCCAGCCTGACTCGGGACCCAGCAGGCGAACAGAAAACCAGGAGGCACAAAGCGCTGAGGAAAATCGCCGCCATCCAGGACTAGCGGACTCCACATGTGCAATCACTGCCATTCGAGGGGAAGGAGATCAGAGAGCCCTCCAGAAGGACGGGGGCTGTAACAAGCATGGTAATAGACCGAGAGAAGTCAAGAAGGGAGCTGCGACCGTGACACAAGAACTAAAACGATGAAATGAAAAGGAAGTGGCGAAGCAAAGGAACCAATTAGAGATCTTAGAAATGAAGTAGGGAGCTAATGAAATTTTAAAACTCAATCGAGAGACAGACCAGAGTGCCGAACGCAGCTGAAGAGCAAAGAAGTGAGACTACAAAGATCAAACAGAACATAGCCAAGAGGAGATAAGAGATTTAAACATATGAGAGGCATGAAAGGAGACTCCAAAAGCTTGAATAGAGGTCTGATAGGAGTTCCGGGAGGACACACAGAGATAACAGAGAAGTGGGCCTTGAAGAGAGAACCGTGGAGAATTTCACAGAACTTCATAAACCAAGAGGCCCCAGATCTAAAAACTCTACCAAGTGTTAAGCAGGATAAATAAACAACGCTACCCATAGATCCTTGATGGTAAAACTCAGAACAAAGAGAACATTCTTAAAGACGCTGAGGAGAGACTTTACCAGAAAGGAGAAGGAGCCAGCCCTCCTTTGGCGATCACGTAGCTGGACGTTGACTGCCCGAGGCCAAATCTCAGCTCCGTTCCTTCCACCTGTGTGGCCTGGAGCCTATGATTCTGCCTCAGTTTCCCCCTCGGTGAAAGAGGGATGCTACCAATGTCTCCCTTATAAAATTGCTATGAGGATTAAATGACTGAGTCCCTGTGAAGCCCTCAGAACAATTGTTGACACACTGCAAGAGATGGAGATGAGTTCCCTTTTATTAAGTGCGTTTATAGTATTGTGCTTCTTAATGTCGAATATCTCCTAAGCAACAGGGGACTTGGTGCAGTCCACATCTGCGGGTGAGTGAGGTCTTCTCAGGGGACTGGGAAGAGGAGAGAACACAATCTGTATTTCCAGATCACTCACCACATGTGAGGGGTTTCCACACATCACCTCATTCAATCTTTACAACACCTTGAGATGAGTCATGATATCGTCATCATCCAGAAGAGAAAGCTGAGGAGCTGAGAGGCTAAGGAATTGGTCCATGGTCCTGAGCCAGGAAGTAGTGGAGCCAGTGGAACCAGACTGCTGGCCCCAAAGCCCACACTATTTTTTTTTTTAATCTTCACCTAAGGATACTTTTCCCATTGACTTTTAGAGAGAGTGGAAGGGAGGGAGGAGAGGGAGAGAAAGAGAGAGGAGAGACGTGAGAGAGACACATCCGTTGATTGCCTCCCGCATGCACCCCAACCAGGGCCAGGGATGGAACCGTCAACCAAGGTACATGCTCTTGACCATGAATCAAACCCTTCAGTCTCCCGGCCAGTGTTCTAACCACTGAACAAAACCAGCCAGTGCGAAGCCCACACTCTTAACAGCCCCCATGGAAAGAGAAGCGCTGGGGGACGCAGGGATCCTGGCCTTGGGTCTGGTCCTGGCGCTCGTGTCTTCAGAAGCACCTCCTCTGACCTCAGAAAACGCAGCACTCCCTTAGATCGGGAAGAAAATAGACCGTCCTGATTCCTTACAGCAGCCTCAATAACCAGCCTGACATTGTGAAGGACGCGCCAATATTTGTAATCTCCCTTGGCAAGTTGTTAAGTATTTATAGAAACATTCTCTCCTGGCCCTGCCTAAGGAAAGTGCTGTATCTAATTTCCTCTGGACACATGTGCTGGGAGAAATCAGAAAGATAATCTGTCATCATAAATAGCAATAAATAGTCACCCTGAAAGACTTGCTTGTTTAGCAAACCTGCTTGAATATTAACAGATTTTCTTTTCATGGTGTCTTCGTGGAGATAAGCGCGGGGGGTCACGAGGTAGGAAGGGGTTGCGTTCCAGAGATGGGGGTGGGAAGGCACTCAAGGCTGGAGGCTGTGCCCCCTGAGCTCAGGATACACACACGGGAGCATCGGGAAACCGCAGACAATGGGAAGAGCAGGTGATTTCCAGGGACAAAGCACTCTGATGACCACAGGGACCAAAGACACACAGGGAGCGTCAGCATTTGTCTTTCAGATGGAATGCAATCTCCCTGAACCTGAGAGCTGGGCTCCAATGTTTCCTTCCACAGGCGACCTTGGCCAAGCCTGCACGCCTCTCGGGGACTTGGTTATTCCATGTGTAAAAGGGAATGAAAGGTTGGAGCAGATTATCTCTGGGGCTATGTTTGCTCTGGCATCCCTTAAGAAGGGCCTTGGAAAGAGATGATAGTAAATGGGGCCTTCGTCCTCGCCCAGAGGTTCAGAGCCAGCCCAAACCTTTCTGAACGGCTCACTTGGTCCAGATGCTCCTACACAGACCCCGAGGGGCTGAAACACGCGCTCTCCCTCCCTGGCACATACCTGTGAGCGAACAGTCTTTCCAAAGGTATTTCAGAAGCCAGGAGAAGCTCCCAAGGGCTCGTTGTGTGTGAATCGGGTGGTGACTGAAGAATAGAGTGCGACAGGGACCCTCCGCGATGGGGAGTGAACTGAAAGGCATGTGTTTAAATGAGCAATTGTTCGCTCTGGGGCCATTTAACCTCGAAAGGAGGAGATGCAGATGAATGGATGGCACATTCTATAAACTCTGTGGTATCATACTGGCAGCCCCTGATGGAAACCAATCTCATCTTTGTCGATGGAACAATTTAATAGTCGTGGAGGTGTCCAGAAATGGAACAAGCTGTTTTGGGTGGTCATGAGCTCTCCATCACTCGGGCTGTACAAGCAGAAGTTCATTGGCCATCTCTTGGGGATGCTGGAGAAGAAGTTCCTAGTTTGGATGGAACTTCTCTAAGAAACCTTCTAATGATAGAACTCTGATTTTATTGCTGGGCTTTCTGGTAACTTTTAGAAAAATAATCTGTGGTCCTCCAAGATCCTGACAAGTTGGAGGTAGTCCCACCCACAAGAGAAGCCAGCACAGCACCTGGAGGCCTCCCATCTCCCATTCCCCACCCTCACAGGCTGCCTCTTTCACCCAAGACTTCCTCAAACCAAAAGTTCATTAAAAGTCCCTTAGGGCAGCTAGACCGGCCTAGTTCCGTGATTGAGCATTGACCTATGAACCAGGAAGTCAGGGTTTGATTCCTGTCAGAGCACATGCCCAGGTTGCAAACTCAATCCCCAGCCCAGTGGGAGGCGTGCAGGAGGCAAATGATCAATGATTCTCTCTCATCATTGATGTTTCTATCTCTCTACCTTTTCTTTCCTTTCTGAAATCAAGAAAAAGTATATTTTTTAAATCCTGTAGGCCCTAAGGCTTAGGGTATCATTTCCTGTGGCCAATAACGGGGCTAAAGCAATTCAGAAATAAACCAAAATGCCCAAGTGAAACCTATATCGTATAAAGACCACATAGAGATCTCTGCACGGGCCGTCTGTCTTTTGATGCCGGGCCCACATGCCCTGCATTCTCCCCTGATGGCCAGGCCTGGACTTTTCCCACCAGCAGCATAAAGCAGACACAACAGAGCTGTGCACTTGGAAAGAAACCCACCAGCCTGTCCCAGGAAAGGGCATCAAGGGCTGTGGAGTCCTTCCCCTCACCCAGGATCACCAACGAGGCCCCCTCACTCTTAATACAAAACTTCCAGGAGCAGGACACAGACCGAGTTCTGCAAGCACTTCCTGTTTTCCTCCTTCTCACCAAGTGCTGTGCTGCTTCTTCGTTGAACTTCCCTTGTCCTGGTTCCAAGTGACTTCTTTGGCTCTTTAGTTGCAACTTGCCCTTCCTTCATGAAGTCAGCGGCTGGGCTGCATCACCATTCCCCCACTGAAAACCCCTTTCCAGATGTCCGTGACAGCACTGGGAACTCCGAGGGCTGACCTCTCCTCCAC
This sequence comes from Vespertilio murinus, assembly GCA_963924515.1. Classification (NCBI taxonomy): domain Eukaryota; kingdom Metazoa; phylum Chordata; class Mammalia; order Chiroptera; family Vespertilionidae; genus Vespertilio; species Vespertilio murinus. The sequence continues at coordinate 36,504,435 of OZ004718.1, forward strand.
CCAGGGCCCTCCAAAGTCCATTCCCTTAATAAGGAACTCAAGTCCCAGGACAGCTCATAGATTTGTTTCTTTTTAATATGTTGTTATTTATTTGAGAGAGAGAGAGAGGAAGGGAGTGAGAGAGAAACATCAGTGTGAGAGAGAAACATCGATCAGCTGCCTCCCACATGCACTGACTAGGGATTGAGCCCACAACCTGGGCATGTGCCCTGACTGGGAATCGAACTGGTGACCTCTTGGTGCACAGGATGAAGCTCAACCAACTAAGCCCGCTGACCAGGGCTATATTTGTTTCTTTTTAAAAATATATATTTTATTGATTTTTTTTTTTTACAGAGAGGAAGGAAGAGGGAGAAAGAGTTAGAAACATTGATCAGCTGCCTCCTGCACTCCCACTACTGGGGATGTGCCCGCAACCAAGGTACAGGCCCTTGACTGGAATCGAACCTGGGACCCTTCAGTTCGCAGGCCAACACTCTATCCACTGAGCCACACCGGTTAGGGCTATATTGGTTTCTTGATGGCATGAATGTCAGGCTCCAGTTCTCTGGCGGGGAAGAGGTTTATCCCCTCAGAGCAGCATGTGCGGCCTCCAGTGATGGTGCTGGAGGCAAACCAGCACAAAAGGGGCTCTTCCCAGACCTCGTTTTCCTCAGGGCTCCCATGCACATTCCGTTCATGCCACTTAGTATTCCCACCAGCACCTCAGCAAAAAGGAAAACAATAAAATAAAATAAACAAAAGACACCGGGGGAAAATCTCTCCCAGAGAGTGAACTAAAACCAAAGGAAACATGGGAAATCGTCAGGGGAAATAAGCCTGCTGCTCCTGGCAGAGGAACCTCACCCACGCAGAGCCGTGTGTCCTCTCTGAGACCACATGGCTCTGAGCCTCAGATCGCCGCCCAGGTCAATGAAGGGCTCCACTACAGATCCAGCTCTCGCTGGGCTAATGACTCCCGGGGCTGGACAGCACGCAGGGCTGGCCACGGGGCATCTCAGCAAAGGGCTCTGGTCTTGGGTTTGTGAGTCTTTGCATGGTCTTTGCATCCCCAGCGTTTAGCAAGAGTGCCTGGCACCTTGTACACAGTCATTAAATGTCTGTCAAAAATACATCCCAGGATTCCCCTAGGCTATTGACAGACACCTCGTTGCCTTGTGAGTAGGAAAAAGAAGGGGAGAGGGGGAAAAAACAACCCATCTTTCAGATTTAGCAACATAGTATTTGTTTCGTCGCTTCTACTAGAAAGCCCAAGTTAGGAATTGTGCAGAAAAGAGATCTCGAAGTAGGGCTGAGGCTGCCGTCTTTGGAAAGGCCTGCGAAGTGGGCCCTCGGCTGGCATCTGGCAACCTGGCCGGTGAGCAGCTCCTGACCTTGGTTTAAAACGTCCCCAGAACGACAGGAGTGGCTCCCTGCGCCCAGGTCGTTTGCGCAAACAATACGGCTCACGAGGAGCACCTGCTTCCTTCTGGGAGGCCCGAGCGGCGGCACTTCCTACGCTGAGGGTTCTTCCAACCAAAACCGTGGGCACTGAATCTCTCATGACCTTCCCCGCAGACGTTCCACACGTGTTGCCAGGAGCCGTTGGGGGAGGAATGAAGGGCATCCTGTGTGATCCCGCCGAGGGGTGACTTTGGGAAGCCTGAGCCTGGCTTCTTCCGCGCTTGGCCCAGGGGACTGACTCCTCCTTGGCTGACTTCTCTTGGTGTGCTTTTGCTGAGATAAACTGCAGCTGGGAGGACCCCTATCCGCTGACTCCCGTGAGTCTTCCTAGCAAATCAGACCTGGAGATGATTCTGTAGACCCCAACAGAGGTATCGTCTCTAACCTTCATTACACAAACAGGCTAAAAACAACCAAACCCAAATTCAGCCAACGTCTTTCTCCTTATTTCTAATTATATGCAGCATCGCTTTTACTGCCACCCCTACGGGGATTTATATCATTGACACTAATATTCAGAAGATAATTTTTAAATTGATAAATCTCAGAAGAGAACATTACAGTGACAAATGGATTATATTCATTTCCATATTTACCTATTTTAGCATTCCAATCTGTGGCCGCAACCATTTGTCCAATCTGTCTGGCGGCGCATTGCTCTCAATCTGTGGACCACAGACCATTGGCAAGCCTTGAATTCACGGAGGTAATAAATATTCTCTGTGCATAGAAACACTCATATCTGTGGTAAATAAGATATATCTCAAATAACTCTTTTATATAGAGATACAAGTATTTTTCAAATGTTTATGGATGCTCGAGGTCAATAAAAGATGAATTTATTTAAAAGTACAATTGCATCTGTACTAGTGAAGATGGCTGTATTCAGTTCTTCAAAATGAATTTAAAGATTTTTTTTTTAAAAAAAAAATCTATAGTAGCCCAGGAAAACAATAGAAAGCGATACTAGTATTTCAGAAATGGTGAGGAAATTTAAAAGAAAATAAATAGGATTTGCTCTGACAAGAATCTAAATCAGAGGGAAACTGCTGAAGAAAAAGGCCATTTTAAAGGAAGAAGCTGTTCCAGAGAATTTCAAACTCAAAGGTGTTCGATGGAAGAGAGTGTTACCTTGTCACTGAGAGAGGGTTTATCTGGAGAGCAGTGCTCAGGGCAGCCGGATTGGTCAGCCCCGCCCCTCTCCCAAGGCAGACAGAAATGAAGCCAAGATTGTCAAGCTTGTTCAGAGTATACGGCGAGGCCCCGGATGATCCAGAGCACCAGGAAATTGGGAATCTATACACCCAGGAAAACATGCTCCCAGCTAATCCCTCCCTCCTCACGATTCCCCACCGCTCCTTCATAAGCACTGCGGGCAGGCCAGGTGAAACACAGCCGGTATGTATTTCTGGAAGCAAGCAAACAGCGAAAATTCACCAAGTAGATATGAAAACCAACACTACGAAAGGCAGGAATCAAACTCTACAAACTCAAGAGTTCAATAGTACTCCAAACAACCTTTCAAATGGAAATAAAAATACCTCTTTAAAATTAATTAAATGGCCTGAATTTAAATGTTGACCATCAAAATAAAACTTTCAAAGATGCTGAAACCGGTTTGGCTCAGTGGATAGAGCGTCGGTCTGCGGACTGAAAGGTCCCGGGTTCAATTCCGGTCAAGGGCATGTACCTTGGTTGCGGGCACATCCCCGGTAGGGGGTGTGCATGAGGCAGCTGGTCGATGTTTCTCTCTCATTGACGTTTCTAGCTCTCTATCTCTCTCCCTTCCTCTCTGTAAAATATCAATAAAATATATTTTTTTTAAAAATTTCAAAGATAATATACTAAAAAAATCTTCTTTCTGGGCATAATAACAGCATAATATATGAAAGCAAAACCAAAACTGAACATTGTAGACTTAATCAGTAAAATCAAAACTGTCATCAAAAGGCCAATAAAATGTATAAATTTCCAGTTACAATGAAGAAATAAGAGAAAGGGTAAAATAAATAGTATTTTAAATGAGAAACTAGTTACAGATCTGGGAAAGACTTTCAAAACTAATAGAGAACACTAATCACTTTAGTCAATAAATTTTAAAATCTAGATAAAATAAATAATTTTCTAGGAAAATCACCTAAATGTACTCAAGCAGAGATAGAAATTCTCAAGGAACTAATTGTAGAAGTGATTGAAATAATGGTCAACAATCACCTACCCAAAAGGTATCTCCCCAGGTGGATTTGGGAGCCAGTTACAGCAAAAACTCAAACAAATAAATAATACCAAACTATATCAAATATACCAGAGTAAACAGAAATCACCCCAGTTTGTTTCTTAATGTTTAGCATAACCATGATACACAAACTGAATAAATATAATTTTCCCAAAATTCTGTAAGCCATTCTCATTTAAGTGCTTAAATGCAAAATTTTAAAGAATATATTTGCATATCAAACACATCAATGTATTATAAGAAATGTATCATAAAGAAAATTTTTTCCCAGAATTGGAGGAACAATTTAATATTAGGAAATCTGTCATTGTAAGCCACCACATCTATTAAGTAAATTAATAAAGACATAAAATTATTTCAATTGAGGGTGGAAAAGCATTTGGTCAAATTTAACATTCTTTTTTTGATATAAATAATTGACATAAATATAATGTTAGTTTCAGATAGGCAAAGTAATGATGCAATATCCTATATAATAAAAGCCTAATGTGCAGTGTCTGACCATTTGTTCTACCTTTCAACCAGTTGCTATGATGTGCACTGACCACCATGGGTATATGCTCCAACTGGTAGGTTAGCTTGATGCTGGGATCCAATCCATTGGGACTAGGCGAGATGGGCCAGACACACCCTGGAGCCCTCTTTCGGCCCCTACCTGGCCCCAATCATGCACTGGCCTGTGCCCTCTCACAATCTGGGACACCTCAGGGGATATCAGAGAGCTGATTTCAGCCCAATCCCCACGGGCCAAGCCAATGGACCCCATTGGGGCACGAATCCGTGCACTGGATCTCTAGTATGTATATATTATGAAATGACCACCACAGTAAGTCTACTAGTAGTTAACATTCATCACCACACAGTTACATTTTTATCTTGTGATGATAGCTTTTAAGACCTACTTTCTTAGCAACTTTCAAATATGCAATAACAGTAGTGTTAATTATAGTTACCATACTGTACATTACACCTCTGGGACCTATTAATTTTATACTACGGTAACTAAAAGTTTGTTCCTTTTGGTCATCTTCACCTATACATTCATTCAACATTCTTAAAGCTCAGAATGGAAGAAAACTTGCCTAATCTTACAAAACCCATCTGTCAGTAAGCTATGGAAAACATCACAATCAATGATGAAAACATCTGAAATATTTTGTTCAAAAAATAAATTTAAAATTCAAAGATGATTGCTTTTACCATAATTATGCACATTGTACTTGAGATTCTAGTCAGTGTAACAGGACAAGAAAATTAAATGTGAAGTGGAATTATTAGAAAGGAAGAGAGATATTTGTCAGCATTTGCAAACCATATAATCATCTCTCTGGAAAATTCAGGCTATCAAATGAGAAGGCATTAGAACTAATTAAGTGCTTAAATGCAAAGAGAATTTAAGTTTGATAACTATAAGATGAAAGATTTTAAAACAATAGTTTTAAAACAATAGTTTAAAAATGCACAGAAATAAACAATATTTTAGAACAGAAGTTGGCACACAGGCCAAACTGAGCCCACAGCTTGTTTTTATAAATAATGTTTTATTGTAACTCCGCTATGCCAATTTTTTTTACATATTGTCTGTGGCTGCTTTCACACTACGAAGGCAACATTCATTATTTAAACAGAGGCCATATCACTATAAAGCCTAAAGTATTTACTGTCTAACTTTTTACAGACAAAGATTGCCAAGCTATGGGGTAGAACATCCCATTCTCATTAACTATTAAATCCATAAATTATTTTGAAATTCATTTACAAATAAATAGGCAACTTATCTATTAACAAACGTATAACGTTTTTCTAAGGCATAAGAGAAATTCCCAAATGCAAACATTTAGAATTGTAAATATGCTTATTCTCCTCCAGTGAATCTATACATAGAAAGAAATCCCAGTCAAAATTCCAATAGGAATTTGATAGAACTTGAAAATTTGCTTTCAAGGTGCAGATAAAAGAGGAAAATTGAGAGCTTCCACTTCCAATAATGGCAAACCATTTTTATTTAAACCAACCTTTCCATCAATGTTTGATAGCAGCTTTCTAAATGCATCTAAGAGTTAACAAGAGAGTGAGAAGTTTGCACACCAAGACCTGAAAGAAGACAAAAATCCGAAGAGATGAGTCCGATGTTGGAGGTCACCTCACAAAGACAGAAGAGGTGATTGATAAGCTAAGGAGCACGTCTAAAAACTTCACAAGGCAAGGGGACAGAAGCTGGCGTTCAGGCCTTGGGCAGGGACTTTAGTGAACCACCCATCCCGAGCTCCATCAGAGAGTAAGGGTGACTCAGACCTCACACAGACTGCCTCTCAGTTTCAAGTCCCAGGTGTTCCAGAATATTCCAAACCCTGGAATTGGATTAAGGTGATTCAAGATTGCTCACACTTGGCAGAACCTAATGGAAACAAACTGGCAAAATAACACAACATGTCAGAGCAGATTTGAAAAAGAACCATCTAAAAATCCTAGGGTCAAGACAACAGTAAGTGGATAAAGCTGTTCTGAGGCCTTCGTGGTACAGCAGGAAGTAACAGTGCCAATCTCTACTTGCCTTTGACAAATCAATGGATCATGTTGTAATCCAGAGAGATTACTAAAGATTAGTAGGGTAGTATATAACTTCCAACCCAACAGAAGAATAGAAGTAAAATCATGTATATATGAATAGATCTAGGAAGATTCTGAAATCTAAAATGAAGGGAGATTTGTACAAAGAGGTGAGAAAAAATACTAAAGCCATATTTATTTACAAGATGTGTTATAGGTGTAGAAATAGTGCTATGGTCTAAAATGTGTGCCTCCACCCCAATATTCATATGTTGCAACCTTAATTCCCAGTATGGGATGGTACTTGGAGATGGAGTGTTTGGGGGGTAATTAGGTCATGAGGGTGAAGCCCTCACAATGGGATTAGTGCCCTTATAAGAAGAACTTGCTTCCTCTCTCTCTCTGCTCTCCTCCTTGTGAGGACACAGCAAGAAGACAGCCAATCTGTGAACCAGAAAGAGGTTCTGCACTGGAAACCAACCATGCTGGCATGCTGATCTCAGATTTCCCAGCTCCAGAGCTGTGAGAAGTGAATTTCTATTTTTAAGCTTTCCAGTCTATAGTATTCTGCTCTAGCATCACAAACTGACTGAGACAGACAGATGAACAAATAAATTACAGGAATGAAATGGTTTTGTGTATACATGGCAATTTTCTCTATAATGAAAACGATAACGCAGGAAGTAGAAACTGTTCAAAGTGTTCTACTTGAAATAATTTAATACATGCATTTATTATGGTGATAAAATATTATTTCCTATAAAGACAGCATTTTGAATCCCTAAGACAGAAGGAACTATTGAAGAAATAGTTTAAAGAAAATTGTATATCCGTTTGAAAAGATTTAAGTTGGATGGATAACTTGTACAATACAAAAAATAAATTCCAGTTAGAATAAAAAGCTAAAAAAAAGAAAGAAACTATAAAAGAGTTGGAATAAAATTATAAAGTCATTGTTATAATTTGGTGTTGAAAAGACTTTTCTAAAACAAAGCACAAAACTCAGAAGTCACATAATAAAAGATTAACACATTTAATCTCATAAAATTTTAAAACACTTTGTTGAAAAATGACACAATTACAAAGTTAAATTACAAGCAGCAAATTAGGAGACATTATATGAACACATTTAACACACAAAGAATTAATAGCCAGTATACATCAAGACCTTATACAAATCAATAAAAAAAGACACACAACACAATAAAAATTGGACAAATTATATGAATAGGCAATTCACAGAAGAAAAATACAAATGCCAATGATTGTAGGAGAAAATGCACAGCTTCTACTACCAGGGAAATGGAAATTAAAACAATAATGAGGGGTGATTTCACACTCATTATTGTGCCAAAAATAAAAAAGATTGATGGTAAAAAATATTAGCAAGAATAAGGGGGAACCGGTACTTTCAGATACCTGCTGGAAGCATGTGAACTTGAGAGGCTATTTGAAAGCCATCAGGCACCATCAACCCACATTGAAATGTGCATTTCCGCCCTAGCCGGTTTGGCTCAGTGGATAGAACGTCAGCCTGTGCACTGAAGGTCCTGGGTTCGATTCCAGTCTGGGCATGTACCTCAGTGGCTCTTCCCCATCATCAAGTAAAATCAAATTGAAAACGATTTTATATAGTGTGACACCATTTATGTTACACACACACACACACACACACACACACACACACACACACACAGGACAAGAAAGACATTAGAAGAATGGACATCAAGGTGTTGACATAGGTTATCTGCAGGGAAGGGAGATGAGTAATGAGCAAAGGAAGGGTGACTTTCATGTGTGAAAGCAATGTTTTGCCCAAACCGAGATGGAAGCAAACTGTGTATTCAGCATCCTGAAGGCTTGCTGGAGTCCCTTTCTGAGAGGTTTGAGGAAGGGCGGGGCCGGGAGCCTCGGAGGGCTGACACCCCTGGGGTGAATGGGCTCCTTGTCAAGGATGAGGCCCTGGTGCTCAGAACATCCAATTAATAGCCCCGATCGATTTGTTATCCTCTACTTCTCAGAGATATGACTTGGTATGTGTGATTAATGAGTCGTGTCTGATGGTGGCTCCAAATTACTCGTGCCACGTGTCCCGCTCAGCTCAGGAGCAGATGAACCCAGCACGGGAGCAATAGGATTGCTTTAATGACCACGTCTAGCAGCACCCTGCACCCAGCGCGGCGGCCTGGGAGAAGCAAGAGGCCTGCGTCCTGCTCGATGTGAGACCCGGGCCATTCGGAATGGCTCTCTCCCTGGGCCATCCGCGTTCGATCCTCATTAATAAACAACCAGCCTTAACGTGGGTCTGGAAACTTTAATTTACTGTGGTTTGCTCTGTACTGTTTAAATCTTGCATAAATGAGAACGTATTAACATAACACCCATGAAATAGGTGTCCCCAAAGTATCGCTTCTTATTAGATATCCTCCGAAGCAGTGGATATTAAACAACTCACCTGGAAGTTCAGAAAACATTTTGATGTTAAAAATAGGCCCCTGCATACAGAAAGGTATTCTGGGCCGGTCCACGTGGTGCTCACTGCTCTTCTAATGAGGAAAGGGAGGGAGGTGGGAGAGGACGGAGTGGAAATATGTGAATTTTCAGTTGTGGGTTAATTCAACCCACATCAAAGCCAAGTTCACCCTGTGAAATCGACACCGCGCTGCCTTGGGTCCCCACTACCCCCCTGACTCCACCTGCCTGCAGATCATGTCTCCCTTGCGGGGACCCCCACACCTTGACCCCCTCCCTGGGCTGTGCTCTCCTGCCAAAACCCCCTAGGCCTGCTGAACCCATTTATCTCCTTTCCACCCACCAGCACCAGGGCAGCTAAGCATTGCCGGGGAAAGCCACTCGGAATGAACTGACCGGTTGCACTTGAAAGTCATGCTTCCGACAAAATCCAAACAGGAGAGGAAGGAGGTGGGGAGCGCTGCAGAAAGTTGTTCTCTATATTTCTCCCCTTTAACCTCCTCCACACCCATCCCGGCCCACGAGGGCACCTTGTTCTTCATGGAGGAATAAAAGAAAACCATCCACAGAACTTTCTCCTTTTCCATGTGCCAAACCGGCCAGGGGCCCACAGCAGGGCCCTCAATCCTGTCTCCATGAAGTCATGTCCGGCTCCTCACAGAGGCCAATGCCCTGGACTCCATTCTCCCTCACCTTCTCCAGGGGTTCCCTCCTCTCCTGCACATTACGGATTAAGCACATTTCACTCCTCTGCTTAAAAGCGCCCCTGACTCCCCTTGCACTTGGAAGAACCTCCAACGCCCTCCCAGTGGCTGGCTGGGAGTGGGATCTGGTTCACTCTGAGGTTGCACCTGCAGCTGGGAAAGACAGCTTCTGCTCACTCCTTCTAGAAGGGCCTGGTTCTCTCTGCTTCTCCACCTAAGGACCCCTCTGCCCCAGAGAAGGTGCCCAGAGCCACCAGGCATGACCCACCCCAGGGGCGTGGAGAAATTAGCACCTTGGAGCCAGCCCCCAGTCCACGGGAGATGGGTGGGAGTGGATGAATCCCCAGCTCCTGTCTCTACGTGGAACATGGCTGTCTCTCAGTGCCCCCGCTGGACTGAGCCCCACGTGCCTGCGGTGCAACCCTTCAGTGATACACACATGTTGGCTTTCTCTTCCTGTCTCAGTGTCCCTGCCTCCTAGGTTTGCTTCTTCAGAGCAGTTCCCAACAACCAGCACCCACATACTTGTTGTAGGGCCAAACTGGGAAGCTCCCACAATCCGAAAAGATGTTTCCTTGTATGTTTTCCATGTCTTCCCACCAGACTGGGCTGGGGCCTTGTCTGTCTTGCTCATCACTGTGTCACCAGTGTCTGCACAGCCTCGGTGCTCAAAAAACAATCAGCGATGAATGAAGCAGCTAAGATGGCTGCTCACATTCCCACCAGCACAATGGCTGTGTTCACATGCGCGCACACGCGCGCGCGCACACATAGACACACACATGCATGCATGCACGAATGCACACCTGCACATGCATGCACACTCATACACACATGCACAGGCTTTGCCCCAGTTCTGCAGAACCAGACAGGTAACAAGTCCAGGACACCCACTCTTAGTAGGCTTCAGTGACATTTGACATACTGACTTAGAGTTACTTTGAACAAGCACACCCAGCATCCCCAAGGTATAATGTTAGCTGCTTTGTCTGGGTCCAGGTATCGGCCTCCTGGTGCCTCAGACACTCCGTCAGCAAGCACTTAGGGAAGGCCTGGGAGCGGCCTGGGAAGGCCTCTGGGGTCACCCACTCAGGCTCCACGTAAGTGCTGCACTTTGTTCTAAGGAGTTCATCAGAGAGGCACTGATCTGGAGAAGGTGCTTGGGGCAGAAGAGAAGCACGATGCACCATAATCAGCCTCAAGTGTGAGGTTGGAGAAAGGGCTGGAAAGCCACTCATAGCCCCTGATTCCTGAGCCCCCTCTTTGGCTCCATTAGGGACCACCAAGGGGACATGTGAGTCTCATCCAGGTCTCTCGTGGTGGGGGAGGACCCTGCCAGGGCCACCACATTCCCTGCCTCATGCTCCTGGATGTGAGTCAGCTGGCCGCGATGGGCTCCTGGCTGGGGCTATGCCAGTGAAAGATCAAAGGCAAGAGTTAGTCTGGGTTTGAGGTCAGGACTTCATTAGTCGGGATTTAGGCTGAGGTCATGGACCCAGTTCAGTATGAGGTAAGGATTAACGATCAGTATAGGGCAGTGGTTGACAAACTCATTAGTCAACAGAGCCAAATATCAATGGTACAACGCTTGAAATTTCTTTTGAGAGCCGAAAACCGACTTCTGTGCATGAGCCATGATGTTTCAATCGCACTGTATGTGTGCGCCCGCACGTGGTATTTTGTGGAAGAGCCACACTCAAGGGGCCCAAGAGCAGCATGTGGCTCGTGAGCCGCAGTTTGCGGACCACTGGTATAGGGCAAGGATCAGGGATCAGCCTGTGGTTCGTTTTGTGACCAGAATAAAGACTCATGGGTTAGCTGAGATCGGACCCAGGACACTGGGGACCCGATTTGAAGCCTGGCCCCTCTGTTCCCTCGCCAAGGAGGAGGTCAGTGTTGGGGAAGTTCGGGTGCGCTCCTCTCAGAACCTGCCTGGGCCGTGTCTCCCAGGTGACTGCCTTCTGCAGAAACGGCATCAGAATTCCTCAGGGCTGTTGGGTTAAAATGCAGATGCTGCAGCCCCGCCCGGTAACCCACTGAACCTGGGAACCTGCATTTCAGTGTTTCCCGAGACTCTGCCAAGGCTTTCCTTCCAGGAGTTCACCAAAGCCACATTTCTCCCGGTCCAGGGCAGCCACATGCCCTCCTCATCTTCTTCCCCCAGAGAACTCCAAGCTTCGCAGGTGCAGCCCTCACGAGGTCACGGAACTGTAGGTAGGCCTCAGAAGTGGGCTATTTCCTACTTAAGCGATAGGGAATGGCGGTGTCTTCAGACTTTCCCTGTGCGCATTCCTGGCTCACTTTCCCCAGCCACGACAGCAGGTCCTCTGTCACAGTAACAGCAGGAATAGTGGCAGCGGCTCACATTTACAGTGTGGACTATGTGCCAGGCACCTGGGTAATATACAAACTATGTGTATTAGCTCATTTAATCCCCCACAACAGCCTTTGACGTGGGTGTTAGCATTGTTCCCATTTCATAGATGAGGAAACTGAGACCCAGAGAGGCTCAGAGACCTGACCGGGGCCACATGAGTAAAGAAAGGCAGAGCCAGGACTGAGCCCAGACAGTCTTATTCCTGAGCATGCTCTTACTCATGATGCTCTAGGCCACAGCCAATAGTCTACAACAGTGTTTCCCAAACTTCTCTCATGATGAGAATCACCTGGTGGAGTTGTTAAAATACAGATTCCTGAATCCCAACTAAGAAGTGCTAAACTAGAATTTTTGGGAATATATAGATAAAATTGTATACTTAACTAGTGCTCTAAGAGTATACAATTTTACCTCTAAGAGCACTAGTTAAGTATACAATTTTACCTATATGATCCCAAAAATTCTAGGTTAGCACTTCTTAGTTGGGATTCAGGAATCTGTATTTTAACAACTCCACCAGGTGATTCTCATCATGAGAGAAGTTTGGGACACACTGGTCTACAACATTGTTTCCTACAAATGAGCTACTTATTAAAATGCGCATTATACTTAGAAGTACTATCCCTTTTTCTTCATCTTTTGATCAAACTCTAGGTGTATGTTACCCTTGTGAACAAGAGCCCATGTTTTTTTTCTTAATCTGAATTTCTCAAAGACTTGGGGAGAAACTTAGTCTTTGCAGCTTTGGGATATGGAAAGAGGTGTATGAGCACCTTCCTCACACATCTCTGATGGCTGTCAGCCCTCCCTCCCTCTGTGGCAGGAGCGGGGGGAGGGGGGAATATAAACCACACCCCAACCATCCTTGCTCTCCTCACATGCAGGCCTGGAAGTGTCTCCTTGCCTGACTTGGCCTATTATACCCAGCACACATCTCTCCCAGAAATGGCTTCCTAAAGAAAGATTGCTCTCAAAAAGAGTAGGGAGGGAGGGAAAGGTTGCTCTTTTCTCTCTCTGAATAATTGAAGGCATTTGAACATAATTGAGATATATAGGGGTTTCCTCTCAAAGTCGAGGCCACCTAAATGGGTAACTGAGGTTACCCCCCCCCCCCCCGCCCCGCCAAGGCTCAGGAGAAAAAGATTGGAACCTGGCTTTCTGCCCTCTGGTAAGGGGTTTCTGGAGGGGGATAGAAATGCCACTGTTTCATGTGTTAAATATATATGTTAAAGTAGGGTTCATATATATACACACACCTAAAAACTCAAGCGACTCAGGTGGGCCTATGATGAGAAGCTGGCACCTGAGAACAGCAGGGCCCATGCTCCAGGAGGGCTGTTTTGAGGGGTGCCTTGTGTATATCTGCTGAGGACCTCACCTGCAGGACAACTGTCTCTAGAGGGACAATCAGTTGGAAGCTCCCCAAAGCAGTCTGCTCAGGTGTCCACCGGTTGTGTTAGGAACCCTGAGCTGGTATCTGTAAAAGAGGACATTCACTCTGCTGCAGCTCGATGGAGGCTGGTTGGTTGCAAGGGTGATTTTGCAGGGTTTTGGCTCTGTGGCTTTGCAGTTTTTGATCTATGCCTTCTTATTGGGATTTCAGGATGGCCTCAAACCAGAGCCCCAGGTGTGTGTCTCTGTGAGGCAAACCGAGGACCTGCACTGCATGGCTTGGGGAGGGAGAGGTTGAGTGCCAGGCTGGCAAGTCCCTGAAGGTGATCTAGTCTGATCAGTGATGCCATGACTAGCACGTGGCTTTGAGGTCCCTCGCAGGAGCTAAGATCTGCTAGCATGCCTCCAGTGACAGGGTTCTCACCACCACTCCAAGCACCTCCTTCAGACTGAAACAAATCCTTCATGTTGGGCTGAAATCTATCCTTCTTGGAAAGAGTTAATGAGATAATCACTAGACCCTCCTTGTTGGGCATCACCCTTCCCCCACTCTTCCCAGAGCATTAATTCCATTTTCAAATGGTCAGCCCTGGGGAATGAACTTTAAAAGGCTTAAAGCAAGGTAGGTTAATTAAAATCTCTGATCAAAGCCCCATAAACAACATAAAACTTCTCTCTCTTAATTATCCTAGATGGTCTCGCAAGCATTGACGCCAAAGGCTAGATGATGAAGAGGCTGGGAGGTGGGATGGGAAGTGAGGCGCTGGGAGGGGAATTTCCAAAAAAAGTAACAACAGCCATCCGGATAGAACCTCTACATTGATGCGCCCACCCGCTCTCCATGCCAGGGAACACTAGTGGAGCAGAGAAACCGACCCTGGCTTATGTGACAATGTCTCACCCCGCACTTCCTGTGCCACTTGCTCCGCTGCGTGCTGGGGACACAAGAAGAAAGACCCAGATCTTGCCACTGAGGAGGGCCAGCCTCTCACGGGGAGATTGAGAGCGGATGTTTGCAATACGGTGTGATGAGCACCACTGAACACAGCTGGCAGGAGGGGGCTGCGGGAGCTCCTCACGCAGCCTGGGAAGGACAAGGAGTGCTTCCGGAGATGGTGACGTTGACCCGGGACAAGAAGGATGTGGTGGAGATAGTCAGAAGAATGTCAAGAGCAAATTCCAGGCTGAGTACAGAAGCCTGGAGGTGAGAACCTGCCAAACTTGGTAAGAGTGGGCAGCAGTGAGAGGTGAGACCAGGGGGCTGAGCACCATCCTGAGAACCCGTTCACGAGGCACGTTGTGTTAAGAACAGTTCCCGGGGGCAGGAGGCAGCCATCATTTGGGGAAAGTTTAGCTATTCGCTGGGAGAAGGGGCTGGAGCGGGTGAGGCAGGACGCAGGAAGTCCAGTTTTCTGATGCTGTCCAGGCAAGAGAAAGGGCTGCCCAGTCTCAGGCTATGGCAGGGGAGGATGATGGAGAGAAGTGGATGGACTCAAGAAAGGTTGGGGACAAGACAGAGAGTCCAGGTGACAGCCAGGCTTCCTGACTAGGTGAATGGTGATGACACTCACTGAACTGGTGGACACAGCGGGGGATCAGGTTGAGGATCAGCCTGACCATATTTGGTTTGAGATTATGAGTTTAGTTTTAGACTTTTTGAGTATCATGAGCCAAGGTCTGATCACATCCCACTCCACCAACTAAACTCGGATGACTTCCCATGTATCTTAGGACAAAACCCCAAGTGCTTGGGCTGTCCAGGAGTCTCCCCGTAGCCAAATCCTGTGCATGCTTTCTCACCAGCTGCTCTCCAGCCACGGGGACCTCTGTCTGACCTGTATGTGTCCCAGGCTCCTTCCTGCCTCAGGGCCCTTGCACATTCTGTTCCCCATCTCTGGAGTGCTCCTTCTCTCATGCTTTCCCCTAAGTCATTCTTCAGGTGTCACATTCATCGTCTCTTCCACAGGGAAACCTCCCCTGCCCTAACTCGAGCCAGAACGAGGGAGCTGGTTACATGCACAGGCTGCACCACTCCACCCCATGCCCAGATTCTGGCTCAACAGTCCATGGGGACCAAGAATCTGCATTTTCAGCAAACATGGCAGGTGGTTTTAAGACACATACTCCATGGACCAAGATCTAGAAAACCTGGCACTGCAACGTGCCATCACACCCAGCAGTGACTCTCAACCATTAAACGGCATGTGGTGGCACCAGAGGGCAGCTGTGGAGGCCTTAACTGCACCCCACGCCCAGTTCCATTATTAACATACATGTCAGTTATTACCAGAATAGTATGTATTGATGGTAATAACAATGTTTGATGTGGAAAATTAATGCTTTGGTAATCCTGTGTAGAATGTAAATATAAGCTAAAACCGGCTTGGCTCAGTGGATAGAGCTTTGGCCTGCGGACTGAAAGGTCCCAGGTTCGATTCTGGTCAAGGGTATGTGCCTTGGTTATGGGCACATCCCAGTAGGGGGTGTGCAAGAGGCAGCTGATCGATGATTCTCTCTCATCGATGTTTCTAACTCTCTATCCCTCTCTCTTCCTCTCTGTAAAAAATTAATAAAATATATATTTATTTTAAATGTAAATATAAGAGAAACCCTGCTATTTTTACAGATCTTTATTAGTTACAATCTAAGTAAAAACCATGTACTTTCTAAGGGACTGCGACATCAAGGCGATATCCTGGCCCTCACCCCTTCCAGCCAGGTCGTTCCCCTTTAGTTCCTGTACCCAGAAATGTTGGCATGTTGCTGCTGACATGTACCTGAGCCCTGTGCTCTGGGAAGCAGAGTGGTTCGAACCCAACCCCAACCCCAGCCCCATTTTGGGGAAAACAAAGAGCTTAATACAAAGACCCACCTTTTCCCATGTGACACAGTAACACTTGCAGGTGATCTCACTTGCTCATCTATGACAGGTCAGACACACACCCTTCAAATCCCCATTCTTCGTCTCGGACATGATTAGCCGAAGTATGTGTCCTCCTGGCTCCAGTTAGACACAGAGATAAACGCTTGCTGTTCAGCTGCCTGACGGAGATGCCTGGGCTGCAGACACAGTCCTGACGGCAATGTCCCTGCCCGCAGCCTGCCTGCCGCTCCCCGCAGGAGTCTTGGGAAAAGTCACTGCTGACGGCCTGGTCATCGGAGCTGGGGAGCTCTCCCTATTCATACCTCGTTGGTTTTGCCTTTGACAGGCACCACCACTGCTAGTACCTATCTTTTGGTAGCTGACTGGCTGCCAAAGTCAGAACAGGTGCTGGAGACAAGGTTACAACGTGCCTTCTAATTGGACCGCTGGCTATGGCCCAGAGTGGGGCTTCTGTGTCCAAGGGCCAGGGGCTATGTAGGCCCTTCTCTGAGCATGGACAGTTGAGGGGGTGTGGTATAGCAGAGAATCATGGGAGGAAAGGGTCACCAGACCCAGAAAAGCAGGAGCCAGGGCCCATCTCTAGGACCCTGCAGCCTGGGGGGAAGCTGAGTGGCCACAGATCCAGGGGAAGTGAAAGCTTTCCGAAACGCTAACTCCTGCCACAGATCCCACGTTGCCCCTAAATGTAGAGGACCACCGTGTTAAAAGATAAACGGAGCGTATTTAAATGTTCAGAGTTTAGTTGAGCAAAAATCTATTCAAACATCAAACCAGAAGTGGCTAGGAACCCTCCACTGCCGGGCGCCAGGGGACAAAGTTTTTGTAGAGAAGACATGGAAGCCAGACAAGAAAATCTTTGATTGGCTAGAGAGCTTCGGCAGTGCCCGAGTTTGGGAGAGCCTCGTTAGCTATTTGGGATTGATTGCCCTTAAGTTTCAATTTCTTCATTTTGGGGCATGACGGGCTTAGGTTCCGGTTTGCTTACACACGCTGCCAAGGCATTCGATCCACTTCAGGCTAATGGCCTCCTTGTTTAGCTAGTTTAAGAGCCACCGATGGAGGTTCCGGTGATGATACTTCTTCTGGTCTGTGCTCATGCTACTTCCTCTGCTTCAGATAGGCTGCTCTATTCTCTGCAGGTCTTGCTCACCCTTCTGGGACTGATCCGAATGCCCCCCTCTTCCAGGCAGCCCTCCTGGGTGGGCCCCCGGGTGAAATCTAGGGAGCACCCTTTCTCCAGTGCTCAGCTCTCCTGCTGTGCTACAGGCTGGCCTTCGCCAACATCATGGACTTCTGTGCAGGACACGGCAGGGTGGGAAACCAGCAGGTCTTGGAACCAAAATGTAGGTTCAGTTCCCATTAAACTCCTGGTTAGCCCGTGGTCTCCTGCAAGTTGCCCAATTCCCCCTGAGCCTCTGCTTTCTTTTTTAAAATATGTTTTTATTCATTTTTAGAGAGAGAGGAAGGGAGAGGGATCGAGAGATAGAAACATCAATGAGAAACATCACTATCAGCTGCACCCTGCACACCCCCTACTGGGGATCGAGTCCTAAACCCGGGCATGTGCCCTGACTGGGAATCCAACCGGTGACCCTTGATTTATGGGTCGATGCTCAATCACTGAGCCACGCCAGCTGGGTGCCTCTGTCTTCTTGTCTGTAAAATGGTGATAATAGTCCCCTGGGAGCCCCATGGGGATCTGGTTAGAACACAGATGCAGACTGCGTGGGTCTGGGCGAGCCTGATAGTCTGTATTTCTAACACGGACTCGGGTGATGCTATTACTACTGGTCCTGGACCACACTCCCAACAGCAGGGCACAGTCATCTTGATTCCTGTGAGGAATGCGGAGAGTATCCTAAGGGGCTGGGCCACACCAGGAGCTCAGTAAGTGGGAGGCTTTGCTAATATTAGTATTATCTCTATCACCGTGCCCAACACGCAGCAGATGCTGGAAAGAATGGTGGCCAGTATCATCCCCTCTATCTCCCCAGTGTCCTGGGAGCAGGGGATGTGCCTAATTCCTCCTGCAGAATGCCTTGCACATACAAAGCGAAGGCACACAGCTGTGAAAGAAAGAAGGCTGAGGGGCTCTGCTCATGGAAATCTCTCCCGGGTTCGGCGCTTACATGCACAAACCTCGTGGCCAACGAGGGGCCCCAGGGCCTGCCTGCCCCACGCCAACGACCATGTCCTGGCACAGGAGTGCCGGGTTCCCCCAGGAGCCTCCCTTTTCAGAAGCCTCAGCAATCTGTAAGCTGAAGGAAACAGTTGGCTTCATAACTTTGGGGGGCGGAGGGGAAGACAAATAGAGGGGTCTTGAGAGGTTTATCAGAGACCCCAGGAAGCCATAAAACTTATGTCGGAACATACTGGTCCTTGACAGGCTCCAGCCACTGAGGAAGCCCATTCCCTGATGCCCTGGCTGAGGCTGGGTAATGACACCTGCTGTGCCTCCTGCCTGGGGGCAGAGTCAGCCTCCCCTCCCCCGCAGATGGGGGTCCATCTGCAGAGCCGCAATCTTAGGCGGAGGAGGACTCCCCACCGGGCCAAGAGTCCCCTCTGCTTCCACGGCCCCCTGAGGGGCAGCTGTGAGCCCCGGGTGTTGACAACACCTCCTTCCAGGGGCAGGGCTCACCTTGGTCCTCCTGGGCCTGGAGCCCTTCCACCTTCAAGGTCAGGGAGGTCAAGTCCATCGCTCCAGGGATGGGAGGGCAGCCAGGGCCTGGGGCAGTAGCTCTCTGCCCTGGCCACATATTAGAATCACCTGGAGGGGGAGAGGCTTTAAAAATATACAAGGGCCTGGGACATCCTTCCGGGGTCTGGGTTCCGGGCTGCTGCGGAGGCATCGGGATTTTTGAAAGCTCCCCAGGTGATCCAAAGGAGATCCAAGGGTGAGAAGCATTGGTTTAGAAAACTGATTGCCCAGGCTTAACTCTCAGAACACAGCTTTTAGAGACACCCGCTTCCCTCCCATGTAACAATAGTCAGAGCATTTTTATTTGCAAGAGAAACAGCTCTTCTTTTTCTTTAATATATTTTATTGATTTTTTTTTTTTTTACAGAGAGGAAGGGAGAGGAATAGAGTTACAAACATCGATGAGAGAGAAACATCGATCAGCTGCCTCCTGCACACACCCCCACGGGATATGTGACCTCAACCAAGGTACATGCCCTTGACTGGAATCGACCCCAGGACCCTTCAGTCCACAAATGGATGCTCTATCCACTGAGCCAAACCGGTTGGAACAAGTTTTTTTCTTTTCTTTTTAACACACACACACACACACACACACACACACACACACACACACACACAGATCAAAGTTTGGAAGGCCAGCATCATAGGGTTGGAAGGATGCTGGACATGAGGTGAGAGCAGTTGTCCTCTCCAAAGGAAATGAAACTATCTTAGGAGAGAGCGATCGGAAAGGAGATCGAGTGAGGGAGACCCCTGCCCCCAGATCAGCAGGCTCTTTTATAGGTTCCCCCCCCCCCTGGAACCCGGGCAGCCTCCCGGGACAGCCTCATGAAGCTGCCAGGTATGTTTCCTGAGACGGCACAGACCCAGCTAAGTCAGGCATCACTCTTGCAATCTTGTCTCCACCACCAGTCACGCAGTCGTGCCCACTTCATCCCCGCAGTGTGTGCTGGGAGCACGGCCCTGGGCTGAGTCCCTGTCGGGAAAGCAGGCAGCAGCTTCCGGCCGGGGAGCAGGCAGCACTGACGGCCACCCAGCGTGGCCACCCGTGGAGGCAGCCCTGGGTTTTATCCGCAGTTGAGTTGGCATTTGTTATTCTTAAAAATCAAGCGATGCCATGGAGCATTCATTCCGGAGAAGGAGCCGCAAATTCCAGGCCCTTTTCTGAAAGCTTGTTTTCACAATGAATTCATGGGCCCTCATTTAACACTCCATCAACAACCCGGGCTGCTGAAGGCATTTCAAGTAGCTGCTTTTTCTGCACTGGCCCTGGCCCCCAGATGCCACCGCCTGACCACAGCCGCCCTGCTCATCACGGAGCCAGGTTGTTAGCAGAAAGAACTGGTATTTACCGAGTGCTTACTATGTGCCAAGCACTGTGCTAGGTGCTTTACCTGCACTGTTACATCTTCAGTCAACACTGGTACTGTCTTCATCTTACAGAAGAGAGGACCAGCTTATGATGAAGTTGCTTAGGTCACATGGTTAGGAAGCGATGGAGCCCTTGGTGAAAGTCTACAGGGAAAAAAATCCTCTTTTAGGGATCCAGGAGCCCTACATTCATCACTCTGCAGCCAGGTATTTTCCCTTTGCTAGCAGACTGTCTTCCAAGTTAGATGAAATGGACCGGCCTTCAATATAAAACAGACGATGTAACTTGGTGATAATGCAGCTGCTTGAAGCCGGAAGCAAAGACTCTGCCTGAAATATGACATAAATACAACTGAAAAGGACCGCTGGGCTCCTTACAGCCCCGCCACTGGCTGCCCGGCTGTTCTCAGGAAGATTTAGGGTCCATCCAGCTCTCTGGGGCAGATTGGCTGGCACCGTGACCTGGCCATGACCTAGCCATGACGTTCAGGCAGGGTTGCTGTCCCACCCAGCTGGAGAAATAACTGTGCTTGCTCCGTGACCTGCAGCTGCCAGTGTTTCCCACCTCCCCTGCCTTTCCCAGGTCCTGGTGGGTCTCAGGATAAATGAGAATTTGGGAACCTTTACTCACCACTGGGGTTGTGAATCCCTGCCTTGCCTCTTGCTGGACGTGGGCAGGAGGGAAGCAAAGCTGGCCGGTCTGATCTCCATGTCAAGACCCTTCTGTCTGAAGCAAAGAGGAGCTGGCTGTTCTTAGTTTCAGCTCAGAACTGGAAATTTTGGTTTGTAATGAGCTAATATTCCCTGTGCCCATGTCCTTAGCTCTTACTGGATGCCCCTTACCTTCCCTGCCCTAGAACCTGATGGATGCGGCCACATATCTTCTAGCCTTTTGCATGTGGTGGACTGTATTTGAGACCCTGGGAACATAGAGGTGAATCAGGCACAGCCCTGTCTAAAGTAATCACAGGCCAATGGGAGAGCAGATCACACGCTCTCCTGTCCCCAGTAGAAGCAGGACAGTGTCCAATGTAACAGATACAGCAAAGGTCTCCAGGGAAGGGACCACTAATCCCCTGTGTCTACAAGTTTTAAAGAAACATGAACATGGTATCTGGCCTAGAAAGATGAGTAGGACATCAACCAGGCAGGGGTGGGGGAGAGGAAGCACTCCCGGGCAGCAGAACAGGGCAGATGCCAAGGCAGGGAGTGCATGACACCTTCAAAGCATAGAATGTCTGAGAAAGAGGGAAAAGAAGTTCAAGGGGACAAGGAAGAGGAATAGTGAGAGGTGAAGCTAAGGACAGCTCCACCTTCAATGCCCCACCAAGAATGTGAAGCTTTGTTCTGCGGGTGCTAGGGAGCTATACATGCATTTGAGCTGGAGAGCAACATGATCTGGAGTTTATAGAAAGAGCCCATAAGCTTCAATATAGATAATTGATTGTAGGGGAGGGGAGGGGATGCAGAAAAAGATCTGCAAAAAACTAA
Source organism: Vespertilio murinus (assembly GCA_963924515.1). Taxonomy (NCBI): domain Eukaryota; kingdom Metazoa; phylum Chordata; class Mammalia; order Chiroptera; family Vespertilionidae; genus Vespertilio; species Vespertilio murinus. The sequence goes on from OZ004718.1 coordinate 36,526,056, forward strand.
AAAAAAAAAAAAAAACACAACCTCAGGTAACATCGTTTGAGTCTGATGGCAACGAAGCATTTGGTCACATAAATCTTCTATTCTCTCCCACAAAGAGCACCCCAAACACTCTTCCAGTGTGTGATCATAGACGGGAAGCTCTCTGAACACCAGCTCATGGCCCAACTGCAGCCTCCATCTTCTCATGAAGAAACTTGAAAGCCAAGCTGTGATTTGCCTTTATTGTACTTTTTTAAAAACCAGCTGATCCGGTCTTAAGTTGGTCAGTTGAGTATGCACATGTACCTCTCCTCCCTGTCCAAGCTCATTAAAATGACAGAAGAAAAAGATAAGGATACATGCATGGCTACATTGAAAAATAAGGAAGAATACCACTGATAAAAGGTAACAGTTATGACTCAAACACCAAAAGTCATACTATATAAAGAAAGAAAAAATCCTTCAGAAAAATAAGGCAAAACTTCTAGCATAATGGGGTAGAATAACATCCTTTCTAATGAAAGAGAAACATGCAAATTGACCGCACCTTCACTACACCCACAAACCACGCCCATCAGCCAATCATCCTGGCGAGTATGCAAATTAACCCAACCGAGATGGCGGTTAATTTGGATATGCAGACCAGAGCAAAGACTGAAGACAGTGTAGAAAGAAGCCAAGTGCTGCAGAAGGGAGGGAAGCTGTGGAGAAGCAAGCAAGCTGGGCAGCGGAGAAGGCAGGGAAGCAGGTGGGGTGGGGAGAAGGGAGAGAAGCCAGCAGGGCTGTGGAGAAGGAAGGGAAGAAGGTGGGGTAGCAGAGACCACAGAAGGAAGCCCTATTGCAGGGATCTTCCTGCAAGGGGCATCTAGTATGGCTCATAAATCATATCAGAAAGTATGCCAAAAAATACAGAGAACTCAATTGTAATTATAATTAACAGAAAGGATTCGATAGATACGTATGAGACTTCATAACCTACAAACAAAGCATTGTACACTTATAAAGATGAACCAGAACTAGACCACAAAGGAAACTTTGGTAAATTCCAAAAATTAGTCCAATAACAGGGTATATGCTCTGACTGCAATATAATGAAACAAGAAATATTTAACAAAACAGAAATATTAAAAACTAATCACAAAAAATTCAAAAGCACTGTTCAAAGGTAAATAAAAATCCTTCTTCCAGAAAATTTAATGATAAAGACAGGAAGGTCACTATATATAAAACCCGTGGGATGAGTACCTAAGCCCAACTCAGAGAAACACAGATTACCCAAAATAACAAGAAAAAAAACTGAAGCAAGCCAGCTTTCAATTTAATAAGTTAGATAAGCCACAGGATTTTTTAAAGGCAGAATGAAAGATTTAATCTTTGCAGTTTAAAGCAAAAATAAAAGAACAAATTATGAAGAAGAATTCTATGGAACTGAACAAACTAAAAGCTGATTATTTTTAAATTCTCATAAAATGGGCAAACATCAGGCAAGCCTGCAGAGAACAAAAAGGAGAAAACACAAATACTCATTATTTTTAAAAAGTGAATAGAGATATAAAGAAAGATGAATAGAGCATACTAGACACCATGTTGTCAATACAATTGAGATGATGATTTTCTTAGAAAATAAAAATTTCAAACTTGACTCAGGTGAGTCAAGAATTTGAGATCAGGAAACCAAGAAGAAACTGATTAGATTGTTGAAAAACCACCCTCAAAAAGGGCACCAAAGCCAGTGGCTATATAGGGAATGTCAAGGAATGAATGCACTGTGTCCTTTAAACTGTTCTGCAGCATAAGAAAAAAAAAATGAGAAACCTCTCAAACCATTCAAGGAGGTAAGCAAAATCCGGAAAATGACAGCACGCAAACATACTATGCACACACACGCCCAAAGCATCTATGAATAAATTCACTTACGAATACAGATGCAGTGATTCTAAATAAAATGTTAGCAAATTAAATTTAGTGTATTAAAAGAAAACTTCAGCATATACAATTAGGATTGACTCGAGCAATACAAGCATTGCTCAACAATAGTGAAAACAATAACATAATTTGCTGCAATAAGAAGTATTTACAGGGCGTCCCAAAAGTGTATACACACTTGAATAGCTGATTTCTCAATTTTGGAAATGAAATGTATTTTAACAAACGCTGCTTTTAAGTTTTTCAAAGTGTGTGTATACATTTGTGGGAATACCCTATATAATGTAATACTTACAGAACCACAATAAAACTATACAAAGAGATAGACTCAAAACACTATAGAGAAATAAAAGTGGAATTCTAAAAAGTGTTCAGATAACCCATGGGAAAATGGAAGAACAAAGAAATGAAAAATAGAGAAAACTTAAAAGCGACAGACTTAAGCCCTAAGGTACCAATTACATCAAATGTAAATAGTCTAAGTATACCAATTATAAGATGGAGATTGACAAAGTAGATTTTAACACATGACTTAACTCTAAGCTGTCTACAAGAAACTCACTTCAAACTTAACAATATAGGCAGGTGAAATGAAAGGGTGAAGAAAGATATATTATGCAAACATTAATCAATAAAAAGCAAGAGTGACTCTATAATATCATATAAAGTGACTTCAGAGCAAAGAGAGAGGAACATTATATAATGATGAAAAGATCAATCACAATTATGTAAGTACCACACATCAGAGCTGCAGAACATGTGAAGCAAATACTGCTAAACTGAAAGAAGAAACAGACAAGTACAAGTATTTGGGAATTTGAACACTATTCTTTCAACAACTGATAGAACACCTAGATAGAAAAAATCAAGAGAACTATAGAACATTAACCAATATGATCTAATCAAAATTTATAAAACACTCCACCTCAAAACAACAAAATGTATCTTTCAAGGGTCTCCCAGAACATGTACCAAGATAGCCTATATTCTGGGTCATGAAGCAAACCTCAACAAATGTAAAAGAATTGAAACCACATAGAGAGTGTTCTCTGACTATAATGAAATGAAACTAGAAATTAATAACACAATAACAGGAATTCTCTAAACACTAGGAAGCTAAACAATACACTTCTAAGTAACCCATGGTTAAAGAAACCCGGGGCAGGATAAGAATATACACTGATCTAAGCAAAAAAGAAAATATCAAATTTTGGTGGACACAGTTCAAGGAGGGCTGAGTGGGAAAGCTATACAACTAAATGGGAGGGAATGTCTCAAATCAATATTCCAAGTCTCCATCCTGAATCAAGAAAATGAATAGTAAAAGAAACCCAAATCGTGTAGTAGGAAAGAAGTAATAAATATAAAAACAGAAATCAATGAATTGAAAACAGAAAAACAAAGGAGAAAACCAATAAAACAAGGAGCTGATTCCACAAAAAACTCAGTAAAATTGACAAATCTCTAGCGTCACTAACAAAATCAGAAAAGACACAAATTAATATACAAACATCAAAAAATAATAAGATAATACAATGAACAATGTGTACAAATAAATTTGGCAGCATAGATTAAACAAACCAAGTATTTACAAATAAGTAAAAGAATTAAAAGCTGGGCAAAAGACACTGAGATAGTCTATAGGGAAAAACAAATACAGATGGCCTATAAATATGTAAAAATGTGTCTGACTCACTCATAATTTTAAATTGTAAGCAAGTCATTATTTTCATCTGTAAAACTGCCAAAGTTCTAAGACTTGGATAATGCAAGTTTTAGCAAGAGTGTAAAGAAACATGGTCTCTCATTCACTAATGGTGATGAGCATGAGTTAGCTCAACCTTGTTAGGAGGAAAGTTGTTGATGCCTTTCCATTTTTGTTAAAAAAAAAAAATTGTTATTGATTTCAGAGAGGAAGGGAGAGGGAGAGAGTGAGAGAAACATCAATGATGTGAGAGAACCATTGACTGGCTGCCTCTTGCACACTGCACACTGGGGATTGAGCCCACAACCCAGGCCTATGCCCTGACCGGGAATCGAACCATGACTTCCTAGTTCATAGTCAATGCTCAACCCCTGGGCCACACTGGCCAGGCTCAAATTTTTAAATGTGACATGCAGTACTGCTTCTAGAAATTCATCTGATAGATATGTTCACAGATTTTTGCAGGGACATTCATGCAGAAATATTCAGTGATAATAGAAGAAGATTAGACACAACTTGAATGGCCATAAGGGACTGATTAAATCAGGGGAGTGCTGGGCACCATGTAAAAGAACAGAGTACAGCCGAAACTGATTTTGCTCAGTGAATAGTGTCGGCCTGAGGGCTGAAAGGTCCCAGGTTCAATTCCAGTCAAGGACATGTACATTGGTTGCAGGCACATCCCCAGTGGGGGTGGTAGGAGGCAGCTGATCGATGTTTCTCTCATCAATGTTTATAACTCTCTATCTCTCTCCCTTCCTCTCTGTAAAAAAAAAAATCAATGAAATATATTAAAACAAAAAAAGAACAGGGTACAGAACAACATTCACGCACAGTGACCAAGTGAAATAAGTAAGATGTACTGAATTGCATAAAAAGTTTACAGCGCGATGGATATTGGAGAACAGTTGCTGCTGACGAGACCAAGTGGGGATTTGTGCCCTTCTGTATCTAGATTCCCAAGAACAGAGAGGACTCATACCTATATGAGAATTTAATTCTTTATAATGATGGCAAAATGTTCCCCTTTGTTAGATTTTTAGTTACTTCTCTACATGTTGATTGCAATAAGCCATAAAATGCAGATTTGCATTTAAAAAACATCTATAATCTTTCTCCCCTATCCATCAATCTTTCATCTCCTCCATCAATGTTACTGATGCTAACAGTTTGCCTTGCACCTTTGCACACTTTTCCCTGTGCCCATGTGCATGCACATAAAGATAGGGTAGATGTTTTGCTTAGTTTGTTTTGTTTACAAAAATGTTATTATTCTACCCACTTTACTCAGGAAAGTGCTATCCTTAACAATCTATTATAGCCATTTCATAGAAATCTAACTCACTCTTTGTTAAGCTGCATAATATCCCGTTACATGAGTGGGCCATAATGTAGTCCTCTTCACTCCTATTCAAGGCCATCTCAGTATGTGCCGCCTCAACTATCAAAGGAAAACAGTTCTTGTTCTACTGTCCTGAAGTACTGGCATTTTTGCTTGATAGGAGAGTACCAAAAAGAGGATGCTGAGTCAAAAGTGTCTTTTTCTGGTAACATGGGGAAAATCAGGGAGTTTAATTCCTAACCTTTAACAAGTGTCTGTTTTGGAGCTGCATCCAGAAGTATGAGTGGAGGAGAAAGAGAATCTTGGGTAGCTTGGCCGGGGGAGGGGGGGGGCAGGCAGAGTCCCAGAGTCCCAAGCACATGAGCTGGGCCTGAGAGAGAAGCGGATGTTACCCGATGACCAGTGAAGAGAGGGAGGCCTGGGAGAGAAGAGAATGAGGCCAGTGACTCCCAGGACAGGGACAGCCCAGCAGAGGCCTGGAAGCTTCATGGCGTATGGCCTGGGAGATGACTGTCACTGCTGCAAAGCGGGGACGGGTTGACCAGCAGGCCAGAGGAAGGTGCTTCAGTCAGAGGGAAGAGCGTGCATGGAAGGAGCTGAACAAGAGCATTCCTATGTTAAAGCACATAGAGCTTGTGTGTGTGTGTGTGTGTGTGTGTGTGTGTGTATGTGTATGTGTGATATGTGTGTGGGTGTCTGAATGGGTCTAAGTGCATGAGAGTGTATTATGAATATGTGTGTGGTGGGGGGCAAGCGTGTGAGTGTGTGCATTGTGTGAGTGTGTATGTCTAAATATATGTGTGTGTGAATGTATGTGTATTGTGTGAATGTGTATGTGAGTATATATGATGTTTGTATGTGTGTATGTGTGGCCATGAGTGAGTGCATGAGTGAGTGTATGTGTGATATGTGTGTGGGTGTCTGAATGTGTCTAAGTGCATGAGAGTGTATTATGAATATGTGTGTGGTGGGGGGCAAGCGTGTGAGTGTGTGCATTGTGTGAGTGTGTATGTCTGAATATATGTGCGTGTGAATGTGTGTGTATTGTGTGAGTGTGTATGTGAGTATATATGTTTGCATGTGTGTATGTGTGCGCGTGTGTGCGTGTTGGGATGGAGGACAGGGTGGCACGGAGAGCAATGATAAAGAGAGCTGATTTATTCTAAATCTAGCTGGGATTCATTCAGAAAATGACATGTTCAAACCTATTTTAGAAAAATCACTTGAGGGGAGAATACCATCAGCAGAGAATTCTGGGGGCCGTGTTCTTCAATACAGGAAACATTTACAAGGGTGCCAAAGCCCCTGCAAGGCAGCTGCCAGTGGGAGAGCTAGGAAGCTGGGTCAACAGAGGGCGGTAGGAACCAGCTGCTCAGTGTAAATGTCCCCATGCCTCCACCAGTGAGCCCCGGAGTCCACAAGCCCATGGCGCCCAGAGAAGCTGTGGACAAACAAGGCTCCCCGATGCCCAATGTGCTTGTCCACCTGGGTCCAGGGCACCTCGGGGATCACACCCAGCAGCCTTCAGTGACCGCTCAACCAGCACCTGGCAGCCCCTCTGAGCACCAGGCCTCTGACTGCAGACGATCTCAGCGATGCCCACACTGCGCTGCCCACCTTCACAGTCGCTGCTCCCAAGCAGGGCCCGTCGTGGCCACCAAGCTCCGTGCAGAGCGGGCCCTGGGCTCTAGCCTGCAGGTGGTAGTCCACAGGGTGGCGAGCTCACTGGCGGCTGCCGACCGGGGATTTCTCAAGCTTCCTGGGGTTCAAAGGTTCCAAAATCAAAGGGGCTGTTTTTTTCCCTTCATTCCCCTCCTCTGCAGAAACTTGCCTGAAAATAAAATCAAAATGCCAGGTCTGCTCACCTCCCTTCTCGAGAAGAAAAAAAAATATTAGCCTCTTTCCAATACCTTGTCTTTCCTAACCTGGCCCTGTTCTCAAGGCAGGGGGCCACAGACCACACACAGCCATGAGTGACATGCGCATTTGTTGCAGCGCATGGGAGTGTGGTTCAGAGCTCTCTGTCCAGATATACATCAGGACCCCTTCACCCTTCAACAGCCGGAGTCCAAGTTCAGATCAAGGCTGGGGTCGGGGTTCAGCCTGTGGCTGGATGCAACTACTTAAACCTCACGGGCATCCTGGGACAGCCTGGCATCCTGGGCCCAGAACCTCGCCGTAGACTGAGGAGGCCCAGCTCCTCCAGATCCAGGCCCTCTGTGTCCCCGCCCCTCAGTGGTCAACGAGCTGGACAGCCCTGCCTGGTGCTGGAGCAGGGCCTGGCCTGACACCTCCCCCTAGAAGCAGTGTGTGCCCTGCCCTGGGGCCTCCTCGGAGGACGTTATCTGAGTGTGTGACGGGGATAGCAGTGTCCCATGTCAGCATCACAGGGACTCAACAGCCCAGACCTCGCCCCTGGGCCGTCTGTCTCTCTGTCTGAGCCCATGGGTTGCTTTTCACAATGAAGGAGAATGAAGGAAAAAGGAAAATGTCACTCGCTGGCTTGTTTCCCACCGAGGACTTCTGAGACCAGCTGCCTGGGAGCCCACTTAGGAGAGACCAGGGGTACCCCCTCATCCAGCCAGAGCCCAGCCCTGGCATGCAGCATCACCCCTGGTAGAAAGTGGGGGCTGAGCAGATGAGCAGAACGAGGGAGAGGCCTGGTCCCCTGGGGAGGAGGAAAATGTGCCCCTGTTTTGACCAAAAACAGAAGAAGCAGCAGCCTTTGGCTGTGCCGAGGATGCATTCGGTCTGCAACCTGGCACGAGCGTCATCCTGTGGCCTGTGGCCAGAGAGCGGGGCCATCCTCCTGGTAAGCCGGCGCGTCTTGTACTAACCGGGTCCCATCGGTGACCTCCCCGGCTTTGGGAATCGCGGTGGACAGCATTTCCGGGCAGCCCTGTGGACAGCAGCAGAGCCCCCGGGAAGGGTGAACAGGCAGCTGCTGGCAACGTAGGAGTGGGAACCTGGGGCCCTCAAACCTGTGAGCTAAGAAAGCGTTACATTTTTGCTTTATTTTTAAATGTATCTTTATTGTTGAAAGTATTACAGATGTCCCCCATTTTCCCCATTGACCACCTGCCCCCAACACCACACACACACACACACACACACACACACACACATCACGCAGCCCTAGAAAACTTTACATTTTTAAAGGGTTGATGGGGGGAGGGGAGGGAAGAAAAACATGTGTCACCATGATGAGGCCCTCAAAGCCTAAAACATTTACCCCGCCCTCTTTAGGGAAAAAGTTTGCTGGCCGCTGGTCTAGAGTAAAGGGCTGGAATTTCAATCACAGTCCACAAATTAAAGTATGAAGAAATATGTAACTTAACTTTCGTCGTTTTACTTTATTTCAAGCTCTCTTTCTGCCAGAATGGCACAAACCATCCTGCTAAGCTAGGGGCCCCTACCTCTCCCCTGGTCATGGCCATGTTCCTGCGCAGTCCAAGGCAGTCAGGTGAGCCCGGTCAGCCAGCCGCACAAACACCCTGAGGTGCCCCCATCCTCTCTGCTCCTCACAAACCCCATGCAACCCACTTTTTCGGGTCTTCCAGCTCCCCCATAGCTCCGTGGCGTGTCCGGAAACCCAGGGGCCTTTCAGCTACTTCAGGGGCAGGAATGCCATCACAGCTGGGTCTTCTTTCCCTGGGCCTCCCTGGGGGGATCAGGGCCCGCTCTCTGCTCCCAGACCCCAGGGGGGAGGGACCAGGATTCCCCCTGGGACACACAGGCAATGATGCTTCTACCCTTTTCTCCACCATTTGGTGCCAGGGGGGATTAGTTGTTGTTTAAATATATTTTTATTGACTTCAGAGAGGAAGGGAGAGGGAGAGAGAGAAAAAAAATATTAATGATGAGAGAGAATCATTGATTGGCTGCCTCCCTCACACCCAACATGGGGATCAACCCCACAACCCAGGCATGTGCCCTGACCAGGAATTGAATTTTGACTTTCTGGTTCTTGGGTCGATGTTCATCTACTGAGCCATGTTGGCAGGACCAATTTGGGGTGTTTGTTTGTTTTTTTCTTCCCCCAGTGTTTGGAATTTATTCTGTTTCTGAGACCAGGTGGCAGCTGCTTCTCTCAGCCTCCTAGACTTAAACATTTGGGTCTCCATGTCCAAAAGCACTCTCTGTTCCCTCTAATAGGATCATTTTAGAACATGAAATCCAGGAAGGGAACTCACAACGATTTCCTTCCCTGCACACCCGTCCTTTCTCTGAAGCATTGTGCACAGAAGGATGGGGCTGTTTAGAACTGGAGGGAAGGTCATAGTGAAGAAGAAAAGGAAAGATCTGCAATGTTTCACTTCACTAGTATTTCAAGCTCTCTTCCTGGCGTGCTAAGCTCTTCCTTTGTTAATTGATTGATTTGCTATGCAGTTGCACACTACAGCAACTCATCCTGGCTCTCAGGAGCCAATCCTTCAGTTCTCAGGAAATTCACAAGCTGATTGGTAGCCCATCCATAACTTGCCCTGGTTCCATATGACCCCCTCTGACGATCACCTGCTGTCCCAAGAGAGATCAGCCTGTTGGGAGCTGTGGCTCATTCCCCCTCATGTTCTACTCACTCCTCTTCCCCTCACGCCTGCTTCCTGAGGTTGCACTTCCCGAGAACACAGAGGCTTTTGCCTCCTGGAGAATGTGGGCTTAGGCATTTGCTAATCAGATTCCACCTCAAGAACTTGAGAGAACGACCCAGAGGAGTGCTGGCACGTGGATGGGAGGCTGTGGCCACCGTGCCTGCAGTGCTGGGCTGAAGAGCCCCACAGGGTGAAGTTCGGCGTTGGTTGGGGGATGGGGGTGGGGGGCAGGAGCCCTGACTGAGCGCAGTAGAGTAAGTCTGCAAAGAAAAGGAACCGAAGGGAAGCACACCGGCTGAGAGAGTGAGAGCAGGAGTGAGAGAGCAGGGGTCCTCGGCCATCCTCTCTGGAAATCTCCTCTCCTCGGCTCAGCTTCAGTGGGTCTCCATTACAGAAAAGCCCATTGCTGCTCCACAGCAGAAAAGCCCCATCCGGGACATTTGGAAAGAGCCTAAGCTTCCCACAGGAAAGAGGCTGGTTATGGGCCATTTCAGTGGGTCGCAGCTCAACTAAAGGGAGCGCATTTTTACAGTTAGAGCAGTTCTCCCCTGGGATGGGAAGGGGCAGAGAGGACACCAGCGTTCCCCTTGGTCATTCCACAAGGCCTCACACCGGAAACACAGCCCTCACACCTGATGATGATTCTGGGAAGCCACTGGGGTGGCCTCCACTTCCCTTCCCTTCCCATTCATGTTCTGCTTTTGAAGTATTTGAAAAATGTTATGTTCACGTGAGGGATGTGAGAATTAGGAGCCCAGGCCATACTAGCTGGTAAGATCATAAGGAAAGTCTATGAAGAAAAAAGTAAAGGGCAACATTTGAGTCCAGAGACCTGGCTGTATTAGCACAGGATACAAACAACATGACTTTGCATCAGCCTGTACAGGAAACACCTAGACAAAGAAAGTTACTTTAGCCCTAGCTGGTTTGGCTCAGTGAGTAGAGTGTGTGGGAAGCAATCAATCGATGTGTCTCCCTCACATTGACACACTCTCTATGTGTCTCTCTCCCCATCCCTTCCACTCTCTCTGAAAATCAATGGGTAAGGATCAACAACAACAAATAAAATAGTTACTTTAATTTCATTGGACCAGCAGTGTGATATGGCTGTCAAGGAATACGTGCCATCTGGGCCACATCAATAGAAGCATGGTGTCCAAAGTATGGGAGGTGGCTGTGTCCCTCTCCCTTACACACTCCAGACTCATCTGAGGTACTGAGTCTCCACACCCTCGCAGGCACATGGACAAACTGGACTTGGCCAAATGAGGATGGCCTAAGGCAAATCAAGGACCAGAGTCCATTGCATTGGAAAACACGTGGAGGAGCTGAGGGTGCCCTCCTGGAGAAGGGGAGAGAAAGAACCGGAGCACCAACTTGGAGGTTCTGAAAGGCTGTCATTGGTCAGAATGAACAGGCTTTGGTTGTGTGGCTCCATTGTCCAGACCGGGCTCAAGGAATCCAAGTAGGTGGCAGCTACTGAGAGATTTATTACCTCTACACCCGAGTCTGGGCTGCCCATACTTGTGTCTGCCTTAGAAGGAAGGGGGCTGTTGCGTTCTGCAGGGCCTGGATTGAAGCACTTCTCATCATTCTAACAGCCACCACTTGTTGAGTGCTGTCTGCATGATGAGTACCAAAATAAACACTCTACACATATTTTATCTCTACAGCAACTCTGGGAGGCAGGACTGCCCTCCTCCGATTTACAGCGAAGAAGAGTGAAGCTTGGAGATGTTAAACAGGAGATCTTGGAATTAAGACCCTACCCTCTAAGTCCAAGTATGTGCTTAAATGATACTGAACTTGGCAGAAATGCTGCGGACAAGACAGAAGCCTCAGCCCAGAGCAGATTAACTGCAGCCAATGCTCAAGTGGCATGTGAGATGGGCTGGGCCCAGTTCTGCGTGTTTTACATGTATCACCACCCCATCACAGCAACCCTGGGAGACAGTGACTGTTATCATCCCCACCCATAGGTGGGGTAACTGAAGCAGGAAGAATTTAACTAACTGTCCAAGGTCACTGGTTAGGAGGTGGTGGAACTGGAGTATGCATAGCTCCTGCACTGACCTGCTCCCCGCCTGAACGAGGCCTGGAAGGTCTCTGGCCACGTGGCCTCGTGGGTCCAGCACCTGTTATTCCCCACCTAGGAGTCCTGCAGACAAGCTCTTTCCCCATGATGCACCACACATTCTTGCCAAAATCACACTTTGCTAGGGGGTGCCCTTCACCCTCAGCGTACCTGGGTTTTATCCCTGCCCAGCTCCAGTTCCGGGTGACGGCCACTTTGCTCCCCTGGGACACAGACACCCGCCACCCTGGCCAGCCCCTCCCACAGCCCCAGCCTCTGCCGCCTCGCTCTGCCTCCCCACCACCGCGCTCCCGTCTCCGACAAGGGCGGCTATTTTGGGTGAGAAATGGGGCAGGCAGAAAAAATTCCACTCAAGCAATTAAAGAATCACTGCATTTTTCATGATTAACTTCATGCTCCCAGATTGAATGCAAAAAGCTGTTAGCGGAGCGTTTCCATTCCTGTACCTGACATGAGCAATGGGAATATTTGTTCTGCCCGGGAGGATTACACCTTCCATTAATCTTCGTTTTATTGAAAGTTTAACTAACAGACAGACACAATGTGATCAATTAGCAGTGTAATTCCGAGGAGATGTCACAGGAAAATGAAACCCTGAGCACATCCGCGGCGAAGATGCCTGCAAGTTCTCTCCGGTCTCCCTTCACCATCTCAGTGTGTATATTTTAATTGAAAGTTTATTCTGCTGTGTGCCTCGTCTGCTAAATTTTAATTTAACATTGTAATGAGAAGGGTGTTTCTAAGGAGCTCTTCACACACAAGTTGAGGAGGTTTCACAAATTAAGAGAACAAGTGGATTTGCTGCACTTCCAGGCAGCTGTGGGAGGAGAGGAACCCCTCCCCCAATGCTCTGGAGAGGATCCCGGAGCCTGCAGAACCAGCCTGGGGACCTTCAGCACCTGTGGCAGGTGGGCCAAGAGGTGACAACCCCAGAAAAGCAGCAAGTGTCCCAAGAGGCTGAGATCTCAGGCCAGGCCACTTACAGGAGCAGCAAGCAAAACAAAAAGGCTCCTGTCTCTTCTCCCTAATTCTGCCTTCTGATAGCCCTCTAGCGCCCCCTATTGGCAAAACCTCAAAGGAAACCAATTGGCCAGTGAAATGTGGTTTGCAGAGTCTGAGGCCCAGCTTTGCAGAGTTCAGAAGGACAGGAGGTGAAAGGCAGTAGCTTAGCAACCAATGTGATACTTTTGGAGCCATCACTTTGCCTCTCTGAGCCGAAGCTTCCTCAACTGTAAAATGGGGACAATAATACCCAATTCTCAAGGTTGTGAGAATCCTGAGGTGGGGACTGGGAGGGTGGTTTGAAAGGCACAATACAAAAGTGGGAAGGATTGTTCTTTTCCACTGCTCTTCAGAAAAAAATGCAAAGGAGCTTTTCCAGAAGGGTGACCTCAGCCCAGAAAGTGATGCCATGTAGGTGAGGTTGCCGAAAGGCCGTTACTTACCTGAGCGGTGGTCTGAGGTTCAGGCTGAGGAAGGAGGGAGATTGGGAACAGGATATGCATTGTCCTCAAGAGCATAACAGAATGAGCACCAGCCTGGTCTGTTCCATCAAAGCCGTAGGTCAATCATCACAAGGGTCACTTCATTGGAACCTTGAGTTTCAACTCCACCCGACTGTGTCTAGCCTACTGTTGAAACCCAGCAACCAATGCAATGTCTAGCCCCAGGCACATTGAATAATAAATGTTTGTGGCTTTGAAATGGAGGGAATGAGCAAACTAAAAGCATTGGGTGCACTAGCGACAACTCCTGGTAACAGGAGGTATTGCAGCCCAGCTCTATTAGACCACATACAGGGTGGGGCAAAAGTAGGTTTACAATTGTTCATATAGGAAATAATACACTAATTAATCAACAATAATACAAAAATAAACTCTGAGTTTTGTGTACTCACAAATGTAAATCTACTTTTGGCCCACCCTGTATGTGCCCAGAAGTAAGCAAATCTTCAGAATCAAGGAGGGGGGGGTGTTAATATTCAGGATTTAAAGCAGAGGTAGGCAAACTTTTTGACTCAAGGGCCACAATGGGTTCTTAAACTGGACCGGAGGGCCGGAACAAAAGCAACCTGACCACGCCGGCACTCTCATCTTAGGCTGCTGGTGAAGGAGCGGAGGGGAGAGCAAGAGAACCCTCAGCTCTTTCGGCTCCGTGGGCCGGATAGAATAGCCGAACGGGCAGGATCGGGCCTGCGGGCTGTAGTTTGCCCAGGCCTGATAAAGCATTCAATGGCAAAAGGGGAGGAAAGAGCTGTAGTCTCTCTGACTTTGTTGCCTCCCACTCCACTCCAACCATACTGCCTTCCTGTCCTTTCTCAAACACACCATGCAGGCCCTTGTCCTTGCTGTTTCCTTGGCCCCAAATGTTCTCTCAGGTGTTCTCATGACTTGCTTCATGGGCCCTCCTCAAAAGTCACCGCCTCAGATGAGACTTCTCTGACCACTGAATCTAAAATAGCAACAATTTCTGTGACTCTTGCTTCACTTTCCTTCACTGCACTTATTACCTGCCATTATATATCTATTCAGTCATTTCCATGTGTGTCTCCAGAATATAGATTCCCTGAGGGTAGATGTCTTTATTGTTCTCTGTTATAACCGCAGCACCTAGTACAATATGATATAATAGCCACTCAAAAATTATGTGTTGCATTATTAGAGAAAAGGGAATGTGATGTGACTTAATGACAGTACTCTGAAGGTAATTCCTATGCTAATAGATTTTGTATAAGTTGTGCTGTGAAGGCATTTTTCAAGTAGGGCTTGGCTAGGGTCCTTGTGAGAAAGAATCCCCATAATCTGGAAATCTGGAATTCATCAGGATAATGCCATTGCCCTTCCCTAAGTGTCTCTTCTGATCCTCACTAGTGAAGTGTACCCCACATCCCAGAAAAAGATCCACACCTGTGTTAGAGGGAGTGAGTGTTTTGCTCTCCAGTTAGTGCGCACAGGCCTGGGAATCCACAGACAGTCTGTGGAGCATCCATCAGTACCCCGCACTCATCACATTGTTACCTTCTCTGAGTGTCCACACAGTGAACAGTCATTAAATCCTCATAATAATGCATCTCTGACTTAATAATAGAAGATAATGGGGAAGGAGGATTCACTTTACAGAAATGTGTTTTGCCACAAACTTGGCTAAAATAGAACTTATTCTATAAAGCAACAACCATCCGCATTTGCTGTCATCAAGCCCAGTCTATTCTAGGTCTTCCACACAGCTAACAAACAAATATTTGGTAAGTAGGTAACATAAAATATTTTTTTAACAATTAAGTCTGGAATGTATGTGGAGGACAACATGTTTTCCTCTTGAATTGTGTTCATCAGACATAAGAAAAATGCTAAAAAAAAAAAAAATGCAGTGCCTCCTTTTGGGAACTCTAGTCCAAGTGGACAAAATCAAGACCAGGTTTGTCATTCCCATCAGATTCTGGGCTGGATCTCCCCATGGAACCTGCAACATCAATGTCTGCAGCTGGATTGAGTGCCCCTGTGCCTGGCCATACTATTTAAGAGGGTGGGTAGGAGGAGGGAGAGACAGATTCCTTTATTCCGGGCTTCCTCCTCCTCTGCCTCTTCCTCCTCCTCCTCCCTCACACAGATGCTGTCACACCACAAATGTGACACACCTCCCACCCTCTGGCACATGAACTTTCTGGATCTTTCATTCATTTCGACTACACATGAACCTCTTCCCAGAATTTTCATTTAGGGACGGACAGTTTGCTCCCCAGTGGTCCTCCCAACCATGCCACCCCACAGGCAAACCACTTTACGGGCCTCACAAACCTACCATTTCTCCATTTCAGCCTTAATTGCTTGTATTGTGCTTCTGGCCTCGAGAGAAATGGTTCCCACACCAAAATTCTTCAATGGGCCTCTGAGTTTCTTATCGGAAATGTCACCCTGACATTGTAAATACCAATTTTGCCTTTCTCAGGAGGTTGCTTTGATCTGGGCCTTCCTCCTTCAAAAGAATCTTCAGTTATGACAACCAGGCTTGCCAAAAACAGGGCACCACACAGCCCCCTCTTGAGAAGTGCTCTGGAGATCCACTGGGCCTGGCCCTGCGGACTGGTCAGAGGCTCCACTCTCCAGGTCTCCTCCATCAGCCCCTCTGTCCCCCTACAGCCTCCACCCAAACCCTTCATTGTGCCAAGAATTTCCTTAAGGTCAGAGCAAGTCTGGCCCAGTTCATCACGTGAGGAACAAAGCCATAGCCAAGATGAGGAGGCCCAGGGAACAGGGACCGGGATCAGCCAGGTCTCAGTGGTCACAGAAGACAGCTGAGATAATGCAAAGGAAGCGGACCAGCTGAAGGGACTTCCCAGTGCCATGGCTGGAACATAAGGCACCAAAGTCTAGCAACAGTGGAAAGCATCACCGCCCATGAGCCTAAAGGGGCGGAGGGAGGAAATAGGTTCCTGGAGCCCAGTGAGGGCTGGAGCCATTGAAGAGGTCCACCAGATAGGACATGAAAGGATCCAGCAACTTCCAGAAATATTGCCCAAAGCAGGGAGGGTCTGAGGAAGGCATACCCCATCCTCTCTCTCTCCAAATGCTCTCCAATCTTCTATTGGCACCTCGCTGGCCAATGAACCCTTGGGTGGTGTCCTCCATATGGGTCAGCCTCCTGAGGCACCCGACAGGTCAGAGAAGGGCATGGATCTAGAGTATAGGACTGGGTGCAGTGGTGGGCACAGAGAATAAAAAACATGAGCAAATACCTACTCTCCTGGTCTACCTCACCCTCCCCTGAGTCTCTGTGCCCACCCAGGGCCACAATCCCTATCCATCCGTCTGAGTTTAAGTCTGCAGGGACACAGGCAAACCTGAGTATGCAGAATGCCCTGCTTTCTCTCCTTCTTCTTGCAAATTCCTTTTTATTCTCTTTTAACAAAAATTCCTCTCATTCTTTTTGCCTAAGTTATTGATCCAAGGCAGCTTTGTGGGGCCTAGAGGCACTTCAGTGGTGTCAGCAAAGAATCAGAAAGGAAACACATGAAATCCTCTCCTACAATTTGACATCTAGGAGCCTAGATAGGCACAAGGGTCCACATGTCCGCTCTGCCAGGGAGCCCAGAGCGTGGAAGTTCAGGCTTTCTCCCTGGGCAGCAGATGAGCTGGGTGATAATCCCCACAGCCACCAGCTGCCCTCTGGTGGGGTCACCCCACCACCATCACCACCACCACCACCATGCTACATACTGCTCAGTGAGCCTCCTTCTAAAACACAGGCAGGCACTGGAAGAAGCTGTCACTGTTCCCAGTGGTAACTGAGATGGCGGCAAACCCAACACTGAAGCACGGACCTCAGCAAATGTGCAGGCACTTCACTGAGCTCCATAGATACCCCGGGAGTGAGACCCCCATGCTGTCAGGTGCCTTGTTCCTGGACCCAAATTCCTCTCTCCTTCCCACAATCCATCACATCCCTGAGTTGTGGGGGCCCCTTCATGGGGTGTTCACATGGTTGACTGTGAGAAATGAGCCTCGCCGGCCGTTCCACAAATCCCCAGCCTTGCCTGGCAGCTAACGAGCTCCGTGGCCAGGAAGCGCAGCAGAGTGAAGGCCCAATTACGGCAGAGGAGAGCCTCCTCCAAAGGGCTTAAATGCACTAACAAGCCATTTCAGAAGGGCAGGGAGCCCCTAATGGCCCGCCTGCTGTCAGAGAGGCAGCAGAAGGCTGGAAGGGAACCGCGGCTCTGGCTGCAGCCTGAGGATTTGTCGTGAACCGTTCCAGTCCAGATTCAGTCTTGTTGACACGAAAAGGTGGGGGGTGGGAGAGAGGAAACAGCACAAGACAAGGAGAGAAGCACAGCCACCAGGCAATTTGTGTAAAACACAGCCCTGGGCGCCTTCCCTTCTGCTTCTCAAAGACCTTCCGTGGCTCCTCTTTGTCCACAGAATGAAGTACTAACAACAGTCAGGAAAGTCCACTGCTCTACCGCTGGGTTGCTCAGAGGACAGTCTGTGGGTCATGGGCACCAGAATTCCCCGGGCAGTTGCTTAAAAGGCAGATTTGTATGCCCCCTTCCAAGTCCCTGTGTTAGAATCTTGGGGTGGGGTGAGGTAGGGGGTGGATTCGGATGATGTTTAACCAGCTTCCCTAGGTGATTCTCAATACATTCATTCATTTGCTCATTCACTCAGTCCATGAGTATTCAGTGAGTAGTTACCCTGTGTGGGGCACTATGCTGGGTGTTGGGGAGAAGAGATGAGCAAAAGACACTCACTCTCTGTTCTCCCTCGGAGTTCCTGGGGGTGGGCATGAATGGAGTCAGCACACACATGAACACACGCAATCACCGGCTTGGGATGCAGCCCGAGAGCCAGCCCAGTGCCTGTCATGGCAGCATCAGGTGGGGTTGAAAGCCAAACTCTGGAGCCAAATCTGGGTCTATCTCAGCTTTGCCTCTGACTTGAGCATGTCTGTGTACCTCTTTAAGTCTCAGTTTCTTCCCTCTGTAAAATGGGACTAATTGTGCATATCTCCTACTTTTTAAAATTTTTTTATTTGAGTTTATTTGAGCCAAACTTACAACACGTTGTTGGGAAGCAAGATCTTAAATGCTCTCCATACCTCCTCCTTCTGAGAAGAGTGTGAGATGATCCGTGTGAAGCGCTCAGCACCGACTGGAGCTCCATAAGTGCATGACCAATGCCGGCACGGAGGGTCCAGGAGTCAGCAGCGGGGGTCAGGCAGTGTTTGTTATAAAGCAGCATGGCCTCAACCGGTGCTCAGTTGAAGTTCAATGGAGTTGATCACATTTTACAATTTCTCCTGGCGACACTTTCTATCGTGCTGATGACTAGGAGAGAATTTCACTTGGTTCTCATAGTCACTTTCTTCCTTCCTTTGGAGGCAGCAAATCTTTAAACCTAAGCAAGGACCAGGTCTACCCCTCAGGTCTTTGGTGGGTTAAGGCTTTGTTTCATGACCATGACCAAATCACTGGCCCTCTCTTCACAAAGAGAATGAGTAAACAGGACTAAGTTATGTCCAAGACCCTCCATGTGGCTACCAGCTTCTTGTTTGTCCAGATTGGACATTTTTAACATCTACAATTATTAATATTTCATTTAAGAATGACATGCAGCACTAAAAGAGTAAGAAGGGCATTGTATGTTTTAAAAAGCTAACCTTCTAAAAATTACACACACATCACATGAGCATTCGGTCCTTACTTTGACGAGCTGGTGAAAGTGTCCCTCGCAGCCTCAGTCCTGAGACCCCCATTTGGTACCAATGACCTGGTCTGCTGATGATGGTGACCATAACGGTGATGAAGACACCTACAGTGGACAGCTACATAGGTCTCACTAGGTACCCACACTGTTCTAAGCACGTTGCATAGATTAACTCATGTAACCCTCGCTATAATCCCAAGAAGTAGATTTAATATTGGCCCTATTTTGCAGAAAAAGCAACTTTCCAAAGATCTGACTGCTAGGGAGCAGCCAGCTGGACTCTGAGCCCGGGCCATTTGGCCTCAGAGTCCATACCCTTCACCGCTGCACTCCACAGACAGGGATATGGGTCAGGGGTGGGAAGGGGGGGCAAAGAAGTGCTCAGGTCATGAAGCCACACAGAATTCATATTAGAACTCCTACCTCTGACTGTACCCCAAACCACCACGGGGTGACTTGCTCCTCCTTCCCTGAGTCCACACCCAGCTCTCCCCAGGCATGTGCCACCCAGGCCCCCACGATGAACTTCTGGAAGGAGTCAAACGATTTTTTAAAGAGTCAGTCCATCATTTGGATAACTTGACAGGTTTTGGGGTTGTTGTTGTTTTTGTTGCCAGAATAACCCATCCAGCAGACCATGGTGCCTACTTGAGGCAGTCAGCTGCCAGTCAGTTCTGCCAGCCTCTGCCTCGCCACCAGGCCGGGGAAGCCGTGATGAGACGGGCTGAGGCTGTGGCGCCCTAGACAGAGAATAGCAACGTCCAATGAATCACCTGGAAGCCGTTGCCAAGCACCCAACCATCTGGCATCGCCACAAAACCCTGCAATGAGGCTGCATCTCAGTCGCACCTGGAATTCAGGTTGGGCCCCGGGTGCTGAGGGGAAAGGCGATGTTTCCCTGCCTCTCCTCTTGTCTCTGCCTCTCCTGCCAGCTTCCCCTGCTTGTCAGGGCTCCCTGAGAGACACCGGAGCCAGGCCTGGAGCTGCTCACAGCTTGGAAGGAGAAACAGACAAATACGCAAGTAACTCCGTGTCACAGCCAACAGGTGAGCACACACCGTGGCAGCCCAGAGGAGGACGCATCCTTCGGTGAGGATTAGTCCTCCTGAAGTCTGAAGGATGAGTGGCTGCTTCGGGCAAGGTGAGGCCATTAGCAGACTGTCCCCTGCTGAGGCCGCAGAGCCTGCTGAGCCAAGCAACTGTCCAAAACTCACTCTCCTATTACATGGACATTCGGAAAATGTTCCAACTCAGAAGCAGAGGGGGGGAGCCCCCTCCGTCCCGTGGAGGACCAGCCTCTCCTCCTGTCCCAGATGAAAGATGAACGTTGCTCGGCTGGGCCACGCCAGGCCTCCACTGGAGGGGGCTTAATGGTGGGGAACCGTAAGGAGGCACAGCTGCTGGCACGCTGGGACCTGCTGCTCCAGCCCAGAGCGTCCGTGCATTGTACTTGGATGCACAGAAGCATAAAACAGGCAATTTGGATCTGACCTCCGAGGTTACTCTTCTAGGCTGGGAAGCAGCAATCTGGCCCAGTAGAAGTAACAATCCTTTAAATTTGCCTAACATTACACAGTTACACTTCATTTGCTTTGGCGGGTATCTGCAGATGTAATCAGTGTTCACACTCACCCCTGCCATGGCCCAGACTGATCCCGTGTGGGACGTGGGGTAAACCACGCATCCAACCGCCAGCCAGGACTTGCCGCCCCGATCTTGCGGTGCCCACGTGGCCCAAGCCTCCGCACCTGAGGCTGGGGGACGCCAAGATCCTGGCTCTTCCACGGGAGGATAAACTGTCCTGAGCCGCTGAAGGGAATCGGAGATAATAGGCGGCCGTAATGAGCAGCTCGCGCTCGCCCAGCTCAGCGGTGCACAGCGGGGCCGACAGGAAACGTCTCATCTCTGAACACAAACGCGGTGTCCAGCCAAAAGCAGGCAGCATGGGGGACACGCTTGACCGGGAAGGAGAAAAATGGCTTTGACTGAAGGAAAACCCCAATTACTCTGAACTTGGCCATTGATTCTTCTTGCTCAAATGGAACCCTGGCCAGGCCTGGGGACCAAGGAATGTCTGGGGAGAGGGAGGGAGGGGGGGGGGAGCTTCCAGACTCTCTGCTTCACATCCCTGTGTAACTTGGGGGCACAGTGGATTGGTGTCTGACTCATGTCTAAATAATCTAAAGGGGGCCGAAACCAGTTTGGCTCAGTGGATAGCGCATTGATCTGCGAACTGAAAGGTCCCAAGTTTGATTCCGGTCAAGGGCATGTACATTGGTTGCAGGCACATCCCCAGTAGAGGGTGTGCAGGAGGCAGCTGGTCTATGTTTCTCTCTCATCGACATTTCTAGCTCTCTATCGCTCTCCCTTCTTCTCTGTGGAAAATCAATAAAATATATATTTTTTTAAAAATCTAAAGGGGAAAAAGTTGGCTAAAGTGGCCGGTGGTGGCAATGCAGAGAGCCAAAGTGAAACGGCTTGGGGTGGTCTTAAAGGGACTTTCCCCATGAGAGCTGCCTGTAGGGACAGCTGGACCCTAATAACAGTCTGTGAGGATGGAGATTAGCAGGAATCAGAGGCCAGGGGCGCACCATAACTTCCCACAGAGAGAGGCTGATAGGAGAGACGACAGAACTGGCATGAGGGAGACATACTGGATTATATACAGGACCCAAGTACTCACGCCTTTGTAATAGATGGCACAGTAGCCCCGGGCTATGGGCTCAGGGTGAACAGACTCGACGGTCAGACCCCTCCCTCAACGTTGAGCCGGCCAGTGGCTCGCTATGGCCAAAGGTGTGTTACCGAAGCAGGGGCCACAAATGCACTTGCTCAGCTAGACTTCCTCCCTTGCCATTCTGCGATCGGCCAAGGAAAGAACAGGCCCGGGTGCCCGCTGAACCTGGACCTGGGCCCCAGGAAGACTATGGAGGTGCCAGGAACCACACTCACACCCCGGAGCTGACAACCTGCAGACCCGTGACCAACTATGAGAATAAGCAAAGGTTGGTGGTTAAGCCATTGCTTTGGAACCTTTGGTTATGCACATTATCCGGCAAAGCTTGATGGTGCCAGGGTTCCAAAAAGCTCTTCAAAGTACTGGGGGCAAGAGGGGGCAGCTAGAACAGCATCGAGGACCAGGGGAAATAGTTGCCAGAGCCCCACCCTAGTCATGAAGACCATTCCTGCCTTCTGCCCTCTGCCCTCTCCTTTTGCCAAGCCCATACCTCCTGGCCCCACCCAGGTGCCTCATTAGCTAGTCAGACAAGGAGGGGAGCGTGAGAGAGTGTGGTAGTCAGGTTTAGGGGTCATCTTGACTAGGCTACAATCCCCAGTTAATCAAGTACTGATCCAGGAGTTGCCATGGTTCAAGTCCATAATTAGTAGACTTTAGGGAAGGCTGTGCTAGATAATCTGACTGGGCCTGAGTCCATCAGCCGAAAGCCTCCAGGGCAGTGCTGAGACTTCCCTAAAGAAGAAATTCCATTCCCAGGGAGCAGAGAGCTCGTGCCGGCCAGTTCTGGCCTGCCGTACACATCCCGGCCTTGCCCACGCAGCCCCACAATCACATAAGCCAAGGGTGGAGAATGAGCAGTCCTAGAGACGTATAATGCCCAAGAAATCATTTGGCCTGGCCCTGCCAAGGCATTAGGGGTGAGTTAATTAAATGTCTGACCAAACACAGCAGGTTAATTTTTAAGTTGATAATTTTGTTTGGCTCTCGAATGATGCTGTAAATATCCCAATGGCCCTGGGCAGATAAAAGGCTCCTTACCCCTGATTCTGAGCCCCGGGCCTCTTAATATAGATCCACTACTGGTCCTGTTTCTCTGGTGGAACTGTGTCTGATACAGATTTTGGTACCTAGAAGTGGGGTACTGCTGTCAGAAACACCCCAAAACTTGTCAGTGGCTCTGGAACTGGACGGTGGGCAGAGGATGGAAGAATACTGAGGAGCATGGAAGAAAGAGGCAAGATTGTCCCTGAACACACTGTGAGCAGAATATGTATGTTAGAGACTCTGCCAGAGGGGGCTAGAAGGAAGTGAGGGGCAGGGTAAGAAAACCTGTGTCTCAGAGGACACTTAAATCATCGCCAGCAGACGTGGCAGAAATATAAGTTAAAGATGCTTCTGGTGAGGGCTCAGAGAGAAAGGAAGAGTGGGCCGTTGGAAACAAGGAAAGGGGGTCTTTGCCATATAATGGCTGACAGCATAGCTGATGGTGTCCTCCAGTTGTGTGCAAAGCAGTGCATGTAAGCAATGAACTTGCAGGTATAGCTGAGATTCCCAAGCACACTGTTGAAGATACAGCCTTCTTCTTGCTGCTCATAGTAGCAGGAGAGAGAAAATAATTGTTGAGAGGAATGACTTAGAAAAATCTCAGTCTATTCGCATTGCAAAGGCTGTTAACATGAGGAATCACTGCCAGGAACGCCTGCCCTGGTGAGGTAGGGATGTGACGTGGAAGGTCGGAGTGACATGGGGCCACAGTCCAAGGAATGTGGGCAGCCTCGAACGGGAGAAGGCAAGGAGTCGGATCCTCCCTAGAGCCTCCACCGGGAGCGCAGTCCTCCTGGCCCATGTTGGACTTGTGAGCTGGGAGACAGTAATGCTTGCTGTGCTGTTCTAAGCCACTGTGTTGGCCATTATTTGTTACAGCAGCAACTGGAAACTGATACAGAGAGCAAAGAGAGAGCAATCTCCCCCAAGTCCCTTTTCTAATTGTGATCTTCAAATGCAATCTGAAGTTTTGGGTATTTCTTCAGATGGGGCATTCTGATTCCTGAACGGACACTGTCTGGGGGCGAAGGTGACTGACTGGAGGTCATTTTAGGACCCACGCTGAGCCGAGAGGGGTGGGGCCACCTGGGTGTCAGCAGGAGCAGGAAAAACAGCCCACGGAATGGATTTAAAGAGGGAAAGCTGAAGTTGCTTATGAAGGCGCTCAAGACACCCGCTCGGTCCAGGAAATGGTGGCATTTGGGTACATCCATGAAGGAGAAAGATGTGTGAATTTGAGCCCAATATGGGGAGGCCGTGGGGCAGTGTAAAGGCTCTGGGTCCCACAGCCAGAGCTCCACATTGCTTAGGGTGGAATGCCGTCACCGTGCCATTCCGCCCTATCGGAGAGGAAAACAGATTCTCCTCCCGGACCCAGTCCCTGGCCCTTTATTCGGTAAACTGTGCCCATCTGTCCTCTGGATCCTGCCCTGTATCTCCCTCGCTGAGCCTTCAGAGTGTTTCCCCATGGAGGGGCAGCCACACAAAACCCCTCCTGTCCCAGAGCACTGGGGGAATAATTAGCCAGGGACCCACCACTCTGCCCAGGGCTACGTTGCTGAGCATGAAAAAGGGACACCACCGCAGGGCGCCACCAGGAGCAGGACTGAGGCACATCCAAACTGCCCACTCCCATGTGTGTGTCTTAAACAGGAGACTAAACTTCTCTGGACCTCAGTCTCCTTGTTATGAGAATCCTAACTCCCTCACCACGGGGCTTTCAGGCAGGTTAAAGGGCAGACACTGATGAGTAGTAAATGCTCAATAAACAGTAGCTGTAATAATAATCATTATTATTGTTGTTATCAATGTTATGATTAGCTGAGTCCACCCCATCCCGCACCGGCAATGACATCGCTGCATCTGTCACCTCCGCTCTGACCAGCCCCAGCCCAGCCCCACTGCCCAGCTTTCCCAAGGACCCCCCTCCAGCCACCCCCTGCCCACAAACAGTTAATGCGATTATTGCATTTAGCCCAGATTTGCGATAGCTTCCTCTCTTTAATCACTTTTGAAAGTGTTTCAAATTCCTTTCCTACGTGACTGAAATCAGAGTGGCACCTGTGCCGGCAGAAAGCCTGGCTGCCGGTGTGAGGTGGAGATGTAAAACAGGCAGGCTCTGCCGGGGAGGAATCATGCTTTCTTAATTCCTTTTACCAGGCACGACCACGTGGGGAACGGCAAAAATAACTTCCCCATAGAGACGTTGTCTATAGCATCCTGATATGGAGGACCCTCCGGGAGGGGCCGGTACAGTCCCCGCCCAGGTGTGTGCACAGTGCCACAGCCCACCATCCTCACCAGCTCCTCCACTCTCTGCAGCTTTTGATTGCAATCGCCTTCTTCTCTCATTCTGACCTGACATCCCTGTGGCCTTCTCCCTGCCTCTCCTCCACCTCCTGCACCTGCACTCCTGGCCTCCACCCTCAGTCCCCTCTGCACCTCTCCCTCCTCCTCCCGTTGGCCAGCCTCCCTGAGGTCCTCACAGCATCTCTCTCCCCTCTTCCCTTCCCCACTCTTCACTCCCTCTGTTTCAGAGATCAGGTTGACACTGAGGACTCTCACCCCACAGCCCCACGTGGGGTTGAGAGTCCTCAGTGTCAACCCCAGTGTCAACTCTCACTCCAGGCACCAAGACCCCAAAGTCCGAGTGTCCCTCTGCCGGCTTAGTGTTTCCACTGGGACGCCTCCACCACCAGGGCTTAAACCTCCGCAGCTCCTCCACCTTCTCCTCCCCCTGGCATCCAGCTGCCCTCTGGCAGGCCCAGCGGAGTGCTCCCCGTGTGGTTAGAGGAGCACACAGGAGCTCTGGGGCAGATGGACATGAGTTCAGATCCTGCTGTGAACCAGGTCCCATGACTTTGACCAAGTTGCTTACTTTAATGTCCTTATCTCTGAAATGGCAACAATAACTTATACCTCCAACTGTGGTTTTCAAGAACGAATTACATGATATGTGCATATGACTAACACACTGCCCCCTTCCCCTTCCTGCCCTCTGCCCTCCGTCGGGCAGCATTTTTTATCGAATCTGCTTCCCGACACTCGGCTTCCCGTTCATCAGCCACCCCAGGCCCAAAGCGTCTTGTTAGGACTCGTTTCTGAGCATGTTGCCCTGATCAGAGCTCTTCGGTAGTTGCCTGTGGCTCACGGGTTGGAATCCAGAGCAAAAGCAGCATGAATGGGAAACAGCAAACACAGACTGTGGACTCATCCAGACCAATTTTAAGTCTTCGTTCCCAACCAATTGACAGTTTGATGCTGGGCCTCTGTTTCAAAGGTTTTACAAGGCTAGTATTTCCTAACTCGCAAGATAGTTGTGGGAATT